>OU015497.1:57384965-57534965 GCA_907164885.2 Dolomedes plantarius | reverse complement strand
TCGAGAGCCGAATTTAGAATGGATGTTTATAGCCGGTATGGTAATGCTTTAGACCTAAAATATTAGTATGTGAGCCTTTGTGTTGTAAAATATGACTCTAGGATCCGAAACACAACCATCCATCGTTAACTTACCTGTCATCATTTAATTAAGTATAGTAGAACACAACGAATGTTTATTGTTAAATTTCCCTTGAAAATTATGAATGCTTTAATATTTACTTATTTTTAGTGTAGTTACAGTACGGGTATTTTATCAATAACTTAACTTTTCCTTTCCTTTATATTATGAGGTCGCAAATTCAAGAGGAATGTATGAAAAGTGTGAGTAAAAACATGTAAATATCTTTTCGAATAATTTATTACTGCGAAAAGTGGAGGAACTTAATGATATTTTCTGTAAAATTTTATTTTATTTAGGTGCTTCAAACACATTTTACTCTCTCGCTGTTCGTTCCTACAAACTCAAATTGCATTCAAAATTTATGTCATATGCAATCCTGGTTTTCCAAGGTATCGCACACTATCGCTGATTTAATTTTATATGACATGAACACAAGAATTAATGCATACGATTCCTGACATAAGACTAGTTAAGTTGACAGTAATTACGGCATTTTAGCATCGTAATATCAGGTAATTTGAGAACAGAATGTGATTTTCTAGCTTTTGGATGAATATTTCTAAATTCCAACTATCTCATTTAATATAATTATTATACGAAATTAATAACCTTTGTTGCTGACATCATCAAATAGTTCTTCTAAATATTAAATTCAGTGTTCTAAGTATTGTAATTACATTTTGATGTTCTTTTTGGTAATTTCACAAATAACTCAGCCTACATTTATCAAAACGAACCCCGTGATGTTATGAAAGTCATAAAGTTAATAGGAGCAAACTGACTGGCAAACATTCTTATCGATAAAAGCAGTTTTATTTTAATAATTAATTTTGAAGTAATTTTCATCGATTTTTCTTTGAAGCACAAACCGGTATGTTAATCACTGTGGATGCGAAAACACTTCAGGATAATGAGGAAATGGTGTTTACCTTTGTATTCTTGAACAGTTTACTTTTCTTAATATTGTGTCTAAATAAGTATGCATTCTTAACAAAATATACTTATGCTAATTATATTCATAAATATATACTTCTAAAAGACTAAACTACCTCTCTCTTCGTGGAAATACGTTAGTTCAATAAAAACAATCTTACTCATAGATTTATTTTTAGTACTAGTGATAAAATATCTAAGAAAATGATTGAAGTTATCTAAGAATATTTATAATTAGTGGGCGAAAATCATAAAATTATTGTTTGTAAAATATAAATATTTATTTTGCGCAGAAAACAATGACGTATGCTATTTTATTTATAAATAAATACTTGTGAATAGATAAACCTACCACTTTTCCGTTGAAATAAGGTAGCTCTATATAAATATCTACACTGTTGAATTTGTTTTTAGTAGAAAATATTTATTAATATAAATAGTTATATTTTGTGCAGAATATAATGACTTATGTGAATGAGTAAACCTACCAATTTTTCTTTGAAATACTGTAGCTGTATAAAAATTATGTTTTCTACACTGTTGATTTATTTTTTAGTAGAAGTGATAAAATATATATTAATGTAAGTGTTCTTGATCAAACACTAATAAAACATACTTCTCTTCTAAACACCAGTTTATTCGTTTATTTAATTTTGATCTCTACATTTGACTGAAATAGATTAGGACATCCACACAAAACAAGCATCGGATGCCACTTCTCGCACAAGGAGCCTTTTCGACTCTGACAGAAAATAAAACTCAAACAAAGTAACAAAGTTCACGCGACCGAAACGCCATCAATTGGCGTGAACATGAAGCATTCTCCCCACCTTGAAACCTCAGGGTTTCAAGAGATTACAAAAGTTCAATAACATAAGCAATATTACAACTTTTACACAAAGCTAGTAAAACACAAGAAATATAATAATCAATATATCTCAGAAATAAGAAATCAAACTCACAAATTACAAAACTTAAATATTACAAATTAATTGTTTTCCATAGGCAATACACAAATTTTTGAAATGGCTCTTTTACAAGTACTAGACTGTGTTTTAATTTTAACCACACGAATTTTCTTATCATCACCAAAATAAATTTTAATTATCCTACCCATAGCCCATTTATAGCAAGGCAAATTATCTTCTATTAATAACACTAAATCTCCTAATTTTATGTTGTTTTTCTCGAACATCCATTTAGATCTCTGTTGTAATTGACTCAAATAATGACGATGCCAAAATTTCCACATATATTGAACAAGTCTAGTAACCTTTTGCCATCTCTTGAGATGACTCTCCTTCAAACTTGTCAAATCAGACTCATTTAAAGAGGTTAGAGACCTATTTATTAAGAAGTGTGCTGGAGTAAGAACCTCAAAATCGTCCTCGTTAGCTGACAAAGGACAAAGAGGTCGAGAATTCAAAATTCCCTCAATTTGCACAATCACAGTTAAGAACTCTTCATAAGTTAAGTTTATTCCCTTAACAACTCTTTTTAGATGATATTTGAATGACCTAATCGCTGCCTTCCAAAGGCCGCCAAAGTGTGGGGCTCTTGGTGGAATAAACTTCCACTCAATACCTTCTGCAGCTAAATAGCCTGCCAACTTATCATCTGGTTTTCTAACCATTTCATGAAGCCTTTGAATTTCTTTATTAGCTCCTACAAAGTTTTTGGCGTTGTCCGAAAACAACTTTGCACACTTACCTCTGCGAGCCATGAATCTTTTTAGAGTCGCTATAAATGAATCAGAAGTCAAATCTGACACAATTTCAATATGCACTGCTTTAAAACAAAAACATACAAAAATACAAATATAAATTTTATGTAAAGCACCTTTGCGCTGAGCCTTATTCTTAATATAAAACGGCCCACAGAAATCGGCCCCAGCACAATTAAAAGCAAAATCTGGAGAAACTCTTTCCTTGGGCAAATTGCCCATGATTTGAGCAGACACAATTGGTTGTGCTTTGAAACAAATGATACATTGATGAACAATTTTTCTGCAGCTATTACGTCCATACAGAGGCCAAAATTTTTCTCTAACAAGATACAGTAAAGAAGAAGCACCAACATGTAAATATTTCTTATGAAAATATTCTATTATAATTAGAGTTAACCTGTGACCTTTTGACAAAATTATCTGATTATTTTTATTAAAACTATAATTACTATTACACAACCGTCCTCCGACTCTTAACAATCCTTTAGAATCCAAAAAAGGATTCAACGCTTTTAATTTACTACCTGGAGGTACACAGTGGTGGTTTTGAAGACTACTGATGTCCTTAGCAAATGTCCAGGTTTGGACACCTTTAATTAAAAATGTCTCTGCATCGTCCAACTCCTTCGCTTTCAGTGGACCTGTTGTCCTCACTGCACCTCTTAGGTTCCTGACAAACCTAAAAACAAAACTTAAAACACGAACAATGTTAATGTAATTGTTACTAATTTCTAAAAGACACTCTAAAAAACCAGGATTAGTACAAAGGGAAAGATGGATCAAATGATCCTTATTTAGCTCCGAGTTCTTTGCAGGTCCTTTCACCTCTAGGAAAAACTCATCATCTGAGACATCAGGAATGTCCTTTAAGTGTGGTCAGCAACTAGATGACAGGAAAGAAGGTCCATTCCACCAAATGTCTAATTGTTGGATCTTTGAAGGAAAAATCCCTCGTGAAATTAAGTCCGCAGGATTCTCCGCAGAATGGACATGATGCCAATGAAAGTTTTCGGTATTCTCTTGAATTCTGGTGACTCGATTTGCAACAAAAACCTTCAAAGCGCTAGGTGGTGTCTTGATCCAAGCCAGCACCACGGTGGAGTCCGAGAACAAATGTACATCATGAATGTCTAGTTGCATGGATGACAGAACCTTAACGACAAGTTTCGAAAGTAAATCTGCTGCACACAGCTCCAAGCGTGGGATACTTAATTCTTTGATGGGAGCCACACGAGATTTGCTGCACAAGAGTGACACCTTAATGTCACCATCCCTTGACACAGACTTAATGTAGACGGCACACCCGTATGCCTCTTTCGAAGCATCTGCGAAGCCTATAAGTTGCACTTTCAGCGCCTTAGAATTTAAAACATGTCGTTGGACAGCTAAAGTATTTAATTGACACAGTTCAGAACTGAATTTGTCCCACTCTTTTCGTAAGTGTAAGGGAACTTCCTCGTCCCAATCAATTTTTAAAATCCATAATTTTTGCAAGAAAATTTTGGCAGTAATTATCAAAGGTCCTAAGAGACCTAACGGATCAAATAATTTTGATATGTCCGATAGCATTGTCCGCTTAGTTGCAGGACTCACAATTTTTTGAATACTGAAGCTAAATGTGTCCTTTTCAGGATTAAATTGTAATCCCAACGTTTTTAGTGTTCCTGAGTTCGGGTCTTCGAAATTGTATTCTCGGTCCGACGTTGGAACCTTTTTTAACAGAACAGGATTATTTAAGCTCCACTTATGAAGCTCCATGCCGGCTGATTTTAATAACTGTATCAACTGGTCTTGTAGTTCAAGAGCAGAAGATAACTCATCGGTACCGCTTAATATGTCGTCGACATAAAAATCCCTTCCAGCAGCTGCAGCTACAGGAAACTTTTCTTGCTCATCACTACAGATTTGTTTTAATACTCTTGTTGCTAGGTAAGGGGCGCATTTGGTTCCGTAGGTAACAGTGAGCGACTTAAATACACGTAATTTCTCTTCCTCTAAACCCTTCCATAAGATGCATTGTAAGGCACACTGATCTGGATGTATCCAAATTTGCCGATACATCTTTTTTATATCGGCGGTGAAAACTATAGAATGTTTTCGAAATCGCAACAAAATAGCAAATAAATCATCTTGGACAACAGATCCTGAATACAAATTATCATTAAGCGATTGTCCAGATGACGTTGCCTCCGATGCGTTAAAAACAACGCGTAACTTTGTAGTACTACTATCTGGCCTAAAAACGCCATGATGAGGCATAATATACTTTGGGGTTTCGCAAGTTGCCTGCATATGCCCCAACTTCTCATACTCAGTTAAAAATTCCCGGTATAGTTGCATATACTCTGGATCTCCTTTCAAACGTTTCCAAAGGGAATTAAATCTTTTAGTCGCTATGTGTTTTGACTCGCCCAAACATGGGGGTTCTATCTTAAACGGCATTTTAACAACATAGCTTCCATCGTCCCTTCTGAAATGCGTTTTCATAAAATGTTCCTCACATATTAACTCCTCCTCATTTTGTAATTTGTCCCCTTCAACATCTTCAATTTCCCAAAATTTCCTTAAATTTGCATCCAAATCCTCTATTATTAACCCACAATGAACAGTAGTTTTGTTTTCGATTGGAACACTTCCAGTAGCAACAAACCCAAAAACGGTATTTTGAAAAAGAATGTATGTACCCGGAATCCTAATTTGACCCGCTCTTAAAAGTTCATAAAATATTTGGGCCCCTAATAAAATATCCACCTCTCCAGGTTGATTGAAACTCACATCCGCAAGCTTGAAACTATCTATTTCTAGGGTATTAATGTCAAATTGTCTGGAGGGTAAATAATCTGTTATTTGGGGTACTACTAATAACTCAATTTCCCTTTCAAAGCTTCCGCTAACGCTAGAAATTTTTGTTTTTATGGTCCTATTAACAACAGAAGACAACTGATTTAGTCCAGAAACCACGATATTTCTTTTTTCTTTTTTCAAATTCAATCTATCTGCTAACCTTTTTGAAAGGAAATGACTCATACTGCCCACATCTAGTAACGCGCGTGCACTCGTAAACATCCCAACATTATCCTGAATCTTCACATTCGCAGTACTTAACAAAACCATCTTGTTTACATTTACGCTTGTAGCAGTGAATGACTGTGTGCTGGTCGCAGATGCCTCATTTGACAGTTGAGAAGAATTACTACTGGGATTCTCAATTCGCGGAATAAACACATTTGACCTTGGATTTAACGCTACACTTGCATTTCGCGGGCGAAGATCAGTTTCGCTTTCTCCTAAGTGCAAAAGAGTGTTATGTCGTTTTTTGCAAACGAAACAGCCGGATTTTGAATAGCAGTTAGCAACTTTGTGGTGATTTAAACAATTGAAACATAATTGCTTATTTTTAACTACCTCAATTCTCTCATTAACAAGCATATCTTTAAACACAGGACATACATTCAAAGGATGCTTTTCATTAGCTTTACAGACTACACATTTTGGAGTTTTAACTTCCGATACAAATACCTTTTGTGTACTGTATTCTTTACGATATTTTTGCGAATGGTTAACAACTTGCGGCCGTGAAAACACATTACTATCGTTTTTGAATTTTGACGATACATAAATATCGCAATGCCTGGCTAACTGTTGAGGCAAATAATACGATTCCCCCTGCTTAACGCCAATATGAATTTGTAGTTCACGATCTAATGAATCAAATATTTTTTCGGAAACCATAAGTTCACAAACTCCTTTGAAATCATTTACTTTCCTTAATTGACAATAATGATCAAATGCTGCACTAAGTCGCGAAGCAAATTGGATATAACTTTCGTTTGAACGTTTTTTCGCTTTACGGAAATTATTTAAAACTTCTTGTGGGGTGGATTGAAATTCCTTTAATACTAATTCCTTTAATTTTTCATACATACCCAGTTCATCCTCACTTATATATATCATTAAATTGGTAGCCTTTTCGCCCAAGATATTTAATAGAATTTCTGACTTAAATTGTTCTGGGACATTTTTGGTTTTGAAAGCTCTTTCAAGCGATTGGAAAAATAAATTAAACGATTCTGCTCGTGTAGGAACTGGTATTGTTAAAGTTTTGACACTCTTTATCAAACTTTCTAAACTAAAATTCGAATCGCAATCACTATTCATCACATTAACACTTTGTGTTACATCTTTTTGTAAATTTGCAAGCTCAAGTTGTTTCTCTAATTGCGCGAGTTTAAGTCGTTCCAATTCCAGTTTCTGAGCCTCATTTTTCTCATACTCTATTTTGTTTTCAATTATTGACTCAACCACAGTTTTTACGACTTCATAATTATCTTTATAAATATCGCTCTTTTCAATTAACTGTTTAATAGTAACTACTTTGGCACCCGAAGGAATACTAATTTCTAGTTCTTCGGCGACTTCTATTAATTCACTCTTTTTAAGTTTTGAAAGCATTTTGATTGAAAAGAGAACTCTGACTATATGCAACTCATAAAACCGAAACTAATACAAAAATTTGGAAAACACAATAAAATAAACAAAAGTGTACTCACAGTTACCCTGAAACCGAAACGGACATTAATCTAATAATGATGTAAATCCAAAAATGAAGGCACACACAAAACTTGGTAACTTTTTCACAAGAATTCACATTTCGCTGATTTCGCTGATTACTACCTCCGGCACGGCTTGACCACAATGTTCTTGATCAAACACTAATAAAACATACTTCTCTTCTAAACACCAGTTTATTCGTTTATTTAATTTTGATCTCTACATTTGACTGAAATAGATTAGGACATCCACACAAAACAAGCATCGGATGCCACTTCTCGCACAAGGAGCCTTTTCGACTCTGACAGAAAATAAAACTCAAAGTAACAAAGTTCACGCGACCGAAACGTTCATGTTCGTACGAACGTTCAAAACGTACTGTTTCATGTTCACGCCATCAATTGGCGTGAACATGAAACAGTAAGAAAATGATTGAACTTATTGAAAAAAATTTATGGTTAGTAAACTTAAATCATATAAATATTCTGGGAAAATATAAATATTTACATTTTGAACAGAATATAATCACTAATGCTAATTATATTCATATATAAATATTTGTGAAAGAGTAAACCTACATATTTTTCGTTGATATACGGTAGCTCAATAAAAAAAAAATTATCTACAATGTTGAACTTTTTTTAGTATATGTGATAAAATATTTATTAAAACAAGAAAAGGATTGAACTGATGTAAAATTGTTTATAGTTAGTGTACGTAAATCGAATAAGCATTGTGTGCAAAATATAAATATCTATATTTTGCTCAGAACATAATTACTTATGCTAACTATATATATAAATAAATACTTGAAAATGAGTAAGCTTATATTTTTCTTTAAAATACGGTAGCTCTAAAAAATTATCTACACTGTTTTTTTTAGTAGAAGTGATAAAATATCTATTAAAATAAAAAAAATGATTGAACTTATCTGAAAAAACTTAATCATATATGCGTAAATCATATATGCATTCTGACGAAAATATAAAATTTTTATTTTGGACAGAATATATTTACTAATGCTAATTATATTCATAAATAAATAGTAACCATTTTTTCATTGAAATAGGGTAGTTCTATATCTACACTGGTAGATGCTTTTGTTTTAGTAATAGTGATTAAATATCTATTAAAAGAAGAAAAGGATTGAACTTATTTAAAAATATTTATAATTAGTGAACGTAAATAATAAAAATATTCTGGAAAAATATAAATATTTATATTTTTCAGCGACTGTGATTTATAAATATAATTAGCAAAAGAAATTACAGTCGCTGAAAAATATAAATATTTATATTTTTCCAGAATATTTTTATGCTGCTTGTTCTTGTTGGGTGCTTGTTCTAACTACCTCTGCGTAAACTACCGGTGTATAAACTATGTCTTTTCCGCTGAAATACGGTAGTTCTATAAAAATGTATCTAAATTGGTGGATTATTTTAGAAGTAGCGATAAAAGACCTATTAAAATAAGAAAATGATAGACCTTATCTAAATATAATTATCACTTGTAAACGTAAATCATGTAAGTATTTTGTACAACAACGTTACTGGAAATGGTTGTTTTTTATTTTGTATTTACTCAATTTGCACAATTTTCTTTCACAATTCGGGATTAAGAAAAAAGAAAACTAAAACAACATAAACTCAGCTTCAGGATCAAATTTATTAGGAGCAAAAAATTTACAAAACGCAAACATACGAAAACTGTTGGCTGAAAATTCTGTAATAAACGCATTTAATAAGTTTGTACAAGGATTATTTGCCTACGAACAAATCAGAGCGGGTGATATAGTTTAACGAATATTTTTGCTTAATGTGTAATGCTGCTCATTTCTCATATACCTATTGTGTCACTTTTCGTACGTGAATACTCATTATCAACATTACTATAAACAAAAAATGTATCGTTCCTTTTAGAAAATTTACTTTCATTATGAAAACGACATTGTTGGTTTTACTTTGATCAATGTAATAAAGTTAGTATAAAAAAATCGATGCTCTTTAAACAGTGAATGAATTTATTCATTAAACTTTATTTTAATGTAGCTGAATCAAAGTTTTGAACTTAGCTTCATGTAGGTGTATACATTTTTGTTACTAACTTATGAAGTGTGCAAAATATATTAATAAAACAAACGGTTCTTTGTTGCTCCTATGTACTAATCATTTTCTACACATTTTGTATGCCTGTAAAATGCAATACATCCACGGATACAAACAGAGCACTACACATTTTGAATCTAGTAAAATGTGGTAATATCGGAAGTGCAGTGCAATGTGTAAGGTCTACCTATGATCGATTAACGATAATCGATCAATGTATTTGCATAAATCCAAAGAAGCTACAAAAAATGCTAAATTTAGCATAAACCTTTACTATAAATACCAGATTGCGAAAAAGACTGGTTTGTTTGGAGCTGTTTATGCGAGTTGCCTTCAGTGGCTCATAGCTAGATCGCTTCTAAGCCTAAGCGAGTTTTTGCCACTATGGCGTAAAGAGTTTGTTGTGTTAGCAATGGTGGATTACCGTGCAGCATCACTGGTCTGACTTTATATATATATTGTGAGTACTTGAACTTCATTTCCTTGTATAGTGTTTATAACATTTGGTACCAGTCTTTACTTAGTATTGTTTTTACACCGCACGTTATATGTGTCAAGGGGATAATAAACTTTGTTATTTATCTAGTGCAAAAAGTGTGATTCCTACTTTCTTAGAGGGTGTCTTCGATATACATATATCATAGAAAGGGTAGCAGTCAGATATCTCTATAAATGTATTTTTAAGCATTTTACCTGTCTTAATATTATGTCGTAAACAAGAAACTGCAGTTTAAGCTAGTGACTAGTGTTATTTAAAATATGTTTCTCCGTCAATTAGTTTCATATGGCTTGGTAATTTGTAATTTATCTTTCAATCTTACATTTTTTTATCAGGATATTCTTGTTGAATAGGATTGATTCAGACTCTAATCTTGTCTGCTAATAGTTCAGTTAGTGATTAATACCTCTAAAAGTGGTACGAATTTACAGAGATTCCAGAAGTACTAAGTCTTAGCACATTTATAATTAGAGTGCGGGATTAATTTACATATTTTAAGGTACACATTACTTAGGTTTCTTTTGTACTAATAACGAGAAAATGTGTCTTACTAAAAATTTCACCAATCATAATTCATTATCCCCTCGTATTCTAGATACTTCTGTGGCAACAGAGGGGGAGAGAAACTCATGGATGAAAGATGCGAACATTTACAGCATTAAGTTTACAATAAATAATGTGGACAGTTTGTATGTACGGTACGGAGGACCGATTCTGGAATTGTTCTGGAGTAGTAGCCGGTTAATAGACTTATTAACTACTGCGAGGTCACGAAATCTATTAATATGTTTTAATATCTTATTATCTCTCACGTAGTATGATATTAATAGACTTTTCGCAGGAACCCGATCGTTAACGAGACGTGACTCATGACTGATGAGAAAATGACCCCAAAATGACAAATAGATTTGCGCATGCTCGGTATTTTTAAATACGAGGGGAAAAAAAAAGTCTTGTGTCGAATCCTATAATTAGCCTTTTGACACAAAGCATGCAAGTTAGGTGTGACGTCACACAGTTTTCTGGTAACTACTGTTAGCCGGGTGATAAAAGCCAAATCCTTAAAGCACGTAGTTCATGGAAATATCAAGCAAGTCATTAATCAACCGACTGTCCCGAGTATATGGCAAATGATCGTGCGATTTGAAAAAAAATCCTATGAATATGAAATAGAAGACTTAAAGAGGAAAAAAAAATCCTTTGTGCAATTTTATAAATTCTTGGATCATTCCACTTCCTACAATAGTTAACGAGAAAATAGATTATGCTCCATAGTTCCCAAACCAGCAACTGCACCTTCACAATGACGTCAAAATGTCGTCAAAAATATTTACAAAGAGCCAAATTCATCGTAGACTACTAATTTTAATATATTTATAGTCTTTATTATTATTTTTATCAGGTTTTTTAAGAATAAAAGAAGTACCAAATGAATTTTTTAACACTTAAAGTTCATAATGGTACTCTTCGTATTTGAAAAATTGAAACTACAAATCTGAATAATATTGAAGTCTGTTATTATCTGCTGCATAGAAACTTCTCAAATTGTTAATAGGCTCTGTACTTAAATGCAACTTCAATTAATTTCCATCTGTGTACGTGAGTTTTCTAACTAAGACAAACTAACTTTTAAAAAACATAACATTAAATCTAAATTTGCTATACTTTTATAGTAACTCGTGCAGGAGTTTGAAACTGAACTCCTGTACAACAGGGCCCCGAAGCTGCCTAGTATCTAAAAGAATAATAAAAATTAGTTAAAAGTTTTATAACAGGTTGAGAAACAATAATGGTGATTATATCTTTGGAATTTGAGAATCGTCCATGACTATTTTATTGTGGATATTAAAATTTGTGTTCCTGTTACGCGTTTTCGTCAAGTTTCACGTACGTTATGAATAAGAGTAATTTGCTAGATTTTACTAACTCATATATTAAGGTAATAAAATGTAAATCCAGCTTTGCCTTGCTCGAGTTAAGGAAATTAGCTTAATAATCTCGGAAAATAACAGAATCGCTTTACATTTAAGCTCTCGTCTGAGTAGAAATTGTCATCCTAGAGAAAAGGGCCTCAGCGTGCCCCAATAACTCAATATGTCAATCGCTAAAGTAATTATTTAAAGTACTATTATTGTCAGCTGCTAGCACTGCAATTAAGAATCGCGATAAATTTCTAGGAAACGTATCATTTCGTTGTGTTTATGATAGATTTAATCGGTATTGTTCTCCTCCACGTTAGGCAGTACATATCAAATTCCATTATTTCTCTCAGCGCATTTGCGCCATAAAGCTTACAGGAATTCCTATTTCAAGAATTTCCATTTGCACTAAACTATTATAATTGGATGAAAACTCAAAATTAATAAATGCCTTTAATTTGCTGAAACTAAAAAAATTACCCTTATTTTTGAAAATTTTAAGAGATTTTCTTGGTTTGAGGCAGATAATAAACGCATAGTCTGAAACTAAAATTGTTGAAAATTATAGATGCCTCATATTAATTATGAAACTGATATTTATCAAGGATGAATATCTCTCCCGTGTAGCAGGATTATACCAAATAGAAAGTTAGGTGATGTCCTGGAAATATAAGTATTTACTGTATAAGAATTAAAAAATATTAAACCTTTCATTGAAAGAATTTTTCAAATACGAAGAATGAATAAATAACGCTAAAACAGTGTACTGACTGGAAGCAACGTTGTTTATTATGTAACAAATAAATCATTGCATGTGTAAATGGCATATTTTTCAACAAGATCTGACAGAATATCAAAAATATACTTTTTTTGCTTACCTAAAAAATTATATTTCCCGATAATACACAATGTTCTCGCAGTCTTTCAAAAACATAACATCTGAATTATAAGTAAGGAACATCCATATTGCGATTTTGAGAATATAGAGAATTGCATAATAGTAAAGAAATAATAATGTATTTTAACAATGCAGCAGAATATCATTAAACTTTTCGAGGTTAGAATATCAACTTACATCTTGAAATAAGTACATACTAAGTTGTTGATAGCGCTCAGATATATCTGAGTAAATGTAGAGGTGACAAAACCCACAGTTAAATGTATTTGAATAGACAAAATCCTTATATTTTCTCATCACTTACGTACATTACCTTCCGAAATCGTCTCTGAGGGGCTTCATTCTTTTGGACTAGGATATATTTAGTTCTCTTTTTTCGATGGATCTAACATGAACACGACAACAACAACTTTTACTCAGATTAAAGAAATACGGTCACTTGTGAAACTAAAATAACTGAAATATTAAAGTTTACTTCTACTGAAAATTATATTACACTTACTGGAGATTTATTTTAGTGGATGTCCACTAACAAGTATTGATATAAGAATAATTGCATGAATTGAATTTGGAATAGATTTTTTGGAGTACTTACCCCAACTTCCAGAAAATCAGTGACATGATGACTAAATAAAACTGAGATAGTATTTTCAAGAATATTTTATAGACTTAATCGAATGAATACCATAGGAATAAAAAATCATAACAGGAATTATACGACTATATAGAATAAAACGACTTGAAAAATGGATAATAGCATAGTTCGACGCATGTCCACGGAACAACCAATGAGCATTCGTCTTCATCAGTCCTCTGGCATACGCCATCATCAGTCCTCTGGCATCACCCCGGAAGTGAACTCGTACTTGCCATGGAATTCCGAACATACTCCAGGCGCTGATATGGAAGGCGCACGATCTTTTGCGTAGGACTGATTAGCTCTCCCGATGAAATTTTGACTTGGACGACTCTAATCACCTTGTCCTTGCCTGGAAAAGTTTTAGTGATCCGGTCAAAGGGCCACTGGAGCGATGGTAATTGTTCATTCTTTCGAAGCTGCAACACGATTTTCCGCCTGGAAAATAGACTAAAAGAAGGATTATTAACACAAGATTCAGGAAGATCAAGGAAAGGAGTGCCGATCAGAAACTGACCGGGAGTCAGGGCCCGACAATCACACGGATCGGTGGACAGAGGGACTAACGGGTGAGAGTTAATGCAAGCTTCAACTAGGCATAATAGAGAACTTAACTCTTCAAAAGTCAATAGAGCTCCTCCACAAGTTTTAAGCAAGGGCTTTTCTGCTAGTTTAATGGCCAATTCCCATAATCCCCCGAAATTCGGAGAGTAAGGGGGTATAAAGTGACAATTAATGTTTCTTTGCGAACAAAAGTTTTGAACTTGGGAATCTTTCATGGAATTAAAAAGTGTCTTAAGATGGGATGCTGCACCGAAGTTCTTCCCGTTGTCGGAGAATATTTCTGAGGGATAAACTCCACGTGCCACAAACCGTCGAAGGGCAGCCAAGAGTGCGGTTGACGACAGATTGGATACCGACTCTAGATGTACAGCTTTGGTGCACATACAGATAAAAAGACATTAACAGATAAAGATTTGAAAGTTGTTGATTTTCTCTGATGTTGGCATTTTGTGTTAATTGGGCCACACAAAATCTATCCCTACCCTTTCGAATGGTCGGGATTGGGAAATTCTCGCTAAAGGTAAATCACCCATCATTTGTTATGTGGGTTTAGCAGATGCTACATAACATTTGACGCACTGTCTAAGGTCCTTCTTTACGGTTGATCTACCATCAGGAATCCAAAAATGCTGTCGAATCAAAGAGAGAACTAATTCTGGCCCAGCATGCAGACTTGTTTCAAAGTGGCGAATGATTGATGTTGTAACCGGATTATTTTGTGGAATGAGAATTGGCAATTTCTGGTCATGAGTTAATGTTTAATGTTTACTGAGCCGTCCCCCGACTTCTGAGAATACCTGAGGATATCTTTCAATCCCTTATCATGAAAGGGATTTAAAGATAGCAGCTTAGACATTTTTGGCTATGGTTTTTTCTCAGTAAGTAATTTCATTTCCGTTGCAAACTCCTCCTCCTGCATTAATTTCACTACTGTTTTACGTGAGCTTTCCAGTTCAGAAACTGTTAGAGGACCAATTGATCTATCTAATGACTTGGCTCTTTTAACAAAGCGTAAAATACATACTACAACGCACAATAACTTTAAATATGATGAAAACCTGCCTAGAATATGAGAAGATGCTTATCCGTTTTCGTTACACAACCCTTATTGTCTTCAGATCCACCCTGTTCATTTACTAATGAGCACTCAATCATGTAAGAAGGTATATTGTCAATCTGATGTAGCCAGTTGGGTAATTGAAACCATTCATAATTTTCCTTAAAGTGTTTCGGATATAGACCGCGAGATGCATAGTCTGCTGGGTTGGCACTGCCTGGAATATGGTGCCATGAATGCACTGACATACATATGAATTTTCATGATACGGTTTTGTACAAATTGATTACCCTTTTTCGGGGGGTTGGCAATCCAGCTCAAGATTATGGTTGAATCTGACCAAAGCAATGTCTGATGAATTGAGAATTTAACTGATTTTTTTACCCTATAAATCTACAAGTAAGTTTAAAATAACATCTTGATATGTCATATGTCCCCTGAGGAAAGTGAATATTGTTCGAAACTATCATCACTTTCCTTAGGGGACAATTCCGAAAATATATCTGTTGAACATTTCTCATAAAATTGCACTCTCGTTTTAAACACAGTAATACGCGCTTGATCACTCCCGTCCCATTCATGAACTTTTGATTCAAAATATTTAATTTCTTTACACAACTGATCAAACCGCGCTTGATTTTTTTATTGTTTAGGCGACATTTTTTACCAAGTGAATGTAAATTCAACTTTAACTTGAAAGACTTCCGATTTAGAATTAGCTTTACATTTGCTTTCGATTTAGGACTAGAATTACGCTTACATTACTTTCAATTTAGAACTAGTACACCATAGGTACTCCACGGTCGACGAAAAAAACTCTTATGGAGATTTATTTTAGTGGATGTCCACTAACTAGTATTGATTTCAGAATAAATGTATGAATTGAATTTGGAATAGATGTTTTGGAGTACTTACCCCAACAGAAAATCGGTGACATGATGACTAAATAAATTTGAGATAATATTTTCAAGAATATTTAATAGAGTTAATCGAATGCATATCATAGGAATAAAAAATCATAACGGGAATCGTGCTACTATATAGAATAAAATGACTTGAATAATGGATAATAGCATAATTCGACGCATATCCTCAGAACAACCAATGAGCATTCGTCCTCTGGCAATACGTCATCTAGCATCGCCCCGGAAGTGAACTCGTACATGTCGTGGAATTCCGAATACTTACAATTTCGTAGAACTATTGTGTCAAACTGGGGATATATATATATATATATATATATATATATATGTGTATATGTATGTATGTATGTATATATATATATATATATGTGTGTGTGTGTGCGCGCGTGTGTGTTTGTTTGTTTGTTTGTTTGTTTGTGTGTGTGCATATAGTGAGTGTAAAACCTTTTAGAACAGCAAGAAATTAATAAATTTTCATAAATTTCATATCACATGAAAAAAGTATACTATAATGTGTATCATAAAGTTGAAAAGATAATAAAAAAGGCAACAAATTTATCTGTAAGCATTTCATTACGAAAATGAAATAATTATACAAAAAAAAACATTACTTCCGCCTGTGTAAAAACTTTAAGAACAGGGATATAAAAACAATACAGAAACAAATACTTACTACTTTGTGCACACACCATTGCTTTTAATGCCCACAAATATTCTATCTTTCATGGACATTATTTATTTTCGGCACAGTTCGGGACTGGTTTTGTACCATTCATCTTCAATCGTAGTTATGAAGTCTGAAGCTGGGGGTAAATGCCTTCCATTTTTGTAAAGTCGTCTTCTAGGTCTCCTAACAAGTTCTCTATAGGGTTTGGATCAAGACTTTTGGATGGCCATTGCAAAACTTTATTATTTTTCTTCTGGAACCAGAGTTTTGTTCTACGGCTTGCCTGGATAGGCGCATTATTTTGCTGACAAATCAATTTTACCCCTGCCAGAAGTGTTGCAACAGGTGAGAGATGGTCAGAAAGAGTTTTTAGATTTGCCTTTGAATTAATTTTTCCTACAAGAAATGCAAGTGACCCAACAGACGGTTTGAGAAAATTCCTCTTTTTCTTTTCTAAAATCATGCCAATAATACGTCAAACCATCAGGATCATCTAAGTTAAACAATTCTTTATCGGAGAAAATCACCTGCAGACTTTTATCGTCCAAAGTTATCATTTGTCTTGCAAACTGTAAACGTTGGGTTTTTTGTCTAGTCAGTAAAGAGGGTTTACACAATTTTGAGGGGTGCGGTAGCCCGGTTGGCAAGAGCAGTGGGCCAGTGATCTGAACGTCCCTGGTTCGATGCTCGTCACTGCAAAATCTACCGCCGTGTTCACTAATGGTGGACGGGGCACGTAAAATAGGGCGTGGCTACAATGTTCTCCATGTTCTCAAATTTACCTCTGGAGGTGCGGGGTCAAGTGTTCCGGTCTCGTCACTTGACTCGGTTCAAAATTATGGGACCGGTCATTTAGCCAAGTCGGACTCCGACCCTTGCGGTGCTATTAAAAACCGGAGCCTCACCTTCATCACCCATAGCCTTTGGGACTTGACCTGATGTTACATGTTGGTCAAGGGGCATAAGCAACAACACAATTTTGCTGTGTATTGAAAATTCCCAGATTCGAGTAATTGTATTACAGATTGTTTTCTTGCACACATTGAACCCAGTCGTTCGAAAAATTTTTACTTGAGTATTTTCCAGTTGATGCTAACTTTAAAACTTTCCTGTTATCTCTGCATGACAAAGCATTTAGTTTGTTTCTTAGCGGATTTTTTTCCGTAATCGTCTTTTAATCTTAAGAAATTGTTGATGACAGTTTTAGATCATCCTATCTTTTTTTGCAATAGACCGGCAACTCATTCCTGACAATGCAAAAGATTCCAGAAAAGTTTACTTGCTTTTGACATCATTATACAATTAAAACAACTCTTAATAGAAAACGTCAGAAAAATAACTATACAGGAGAGTATTTAAAGTGCAGATCAATAATAGTTTTCATAACATTTCTTTAAAAATTTGATGGTGTCCTTAAAGTTTTTAGTCGGGCGAAAATAGTGTTTGTTTGCATAATTATTATTGTTTCGCAATAAAAAGTTCGCAGATACATTTTGTTGACTTTTATACTAGTATTTTATGGCGTACAGTCAACACATTCTCCCCAGCTTCCTCATGTTAATTTTTTACTTCTTATAGAGATACGTCGAAAATACCTTACCCAGCGATATGATGTCATAAGGAGTTTGAAAATTTCTTCCACCATGTGATCACGTCTGAAGAAGTGTAAGTTGGAAATTGCATATTTAATTATGCAAAGTAGATATCAGCTGCGCACGCATCAAAGGAAGAGTATAAGAGACTGCACCTAAAGAGGATTGAAGTAGCCAAGCAGAGACGCTGCACCAGTAGAAGTCATTCCCGTTGCAGTTCAGTTATCGCCGACAATTACCAGCGCCTGCAATTGTTAGGGTATTACGATGACCCTGATGATTCCTTCTCTGATGTGTTGGCCGCCCTTATTTTAAGCTTTCGTTCCAGTTGCCTTTTTGGTAAAATGTTTGTTTGGTGGCTCAAATTGTTAGTCACTCTTGCAAGTTCTCTTTTGTGATAGTTTGTTTTAATTTAATTTTAATAAATGTGTTAATTCTTGTATGCAGCACGTATTTTTGAATATGGAACTACATGGAGTCAGTAAAGGAATGTCCTTCTCCACCTTTAAACAGTGACTCGTGGACGATTCGGAAAATTAAATTGTGACTTCCGCGGACTCCTCTGAAATTTAAAGAGTTAGTAAACTGACCGTTTTTTTCAATTTGTGATTCCCGTCCAAGTGGAAGTCTTGAAAAAAGCTCCAGCAACAAGTATTCAGGACTATTTCACCGGCAGTCTGGGTGTTGTTCCGTGCCAGCTTTTTTTATAGGTAGGTGTCCTTTTTTCTCATTTGTTCTAGTTGATACTTGTTTTTGTTATGACTCTGCAAGGTGATGGTGTGCAGGCAGAAGTGGCTAGAGTAGCATTTCGCAGCTCCCTTTTGGGAGTATGATCCTGAACTAGGATTTATACAAGAAAAATCCCTGAAACAATATCCCAATTTATTGTTTCAGGAATCACGGTGGATTTAACTAAATTCCACCTTGTGTCGGCATCAGACGCGAAAACATTAGCGTATATTAAGGACCTTGTTGCCCCCCCCCCCCCTGTACAAGGTGCTTTCTTTGAAAACGCGAGTAATAAGCGAATTTTCGGACTCGGAACATTCTCGGTTGAAGAAGTTGTTACATGATTTACAGTTAGGTGATTTGCGTCCTTCCCAGATTTTGATGAAAATAACACAATTAGCAGCTGGAAAAGTTAATGATGATTTGTTGAAACCTATATGGATGCAACGTATCTCGTTGCAGATGCAACAAATACTGAATGTCTCCAAGGGTTCATTACGGGTTCTAGCACAGGTACCGGACAGGATTTATGAAGTTTGTGGATCTCTAGAATTGGTGGCTACGTCGGTTTCGAACGTAGCACACTAGAATGTTTGAAGGAAGATATCCAGGAATTTCGTGAAGAGATTAAACGCATTTTCCGTTTAGATAGGGGTAGATCTCCAACATTTCGTCGGCAAAATGATTCGTGATAGGGTAATCGTTCAGCAGGCAGAAAGGTATCGCAAGATGGGTTGTGTTGGTACCATAGTCGCTTTGGAAACAAAGCTCGTAAATGTTTTGAGCCTTGCAATTTCGTAAAAGGTCAGGAATTTTCAACCTTTTCGAATATTCAAATAGGAAGTTGACTATTTGTTACTAACTGTAAAAGTCTACACAGGCGCGGTAAAGTATATACAGGCGCATCCATAAGCTGTATCCCCGCTAAAATATGTCGAAGGCAACACACAAGTGCGTTGACTTTAGTAGTTGCAAATGACACACAAATTGCCACGTATGGTGTTCGTCACATGGATGTGGGTATAGGATTGCGTAGAATTTACCCCTTTGTGTTTGTGGTGGCTGATGTTTTCCTTTTTTTAGGAATAGACTTTCTTAGTAAATACGGATTGATCGTAGACCTTAAGAATAGGAAACTGGTTGTTAGTGTTAAAACAATTAAAATTTAAGGTTTGTTGTTTAAGGGAGACACCTATTCTCTCAAACCTGTCAGTACCGACTCCCCATTTTATAAGATACTATTACAATTTCCTGATTTGTTTAAACACTCTGTCACCTGTGGTTAGGCATAATGGTGTCTTCATCATATAGGAACACGTGGGCATCCTATTCACTCTAATGTTAGGCAATTGTCACCCGAGAAGCTCAAAGTACTTAAAGTTGAGTTTGATGCCTTACTGAAATCTGGTATAATCGTACCTTCCAAAAGTCATTGGGGTAGTGCATTCATTTTGTTCCAAAGGAGAATGACACTTGCGAAATTGCGGCGATTACCGACGATTAAATTCAGTTACTCTCCCTGATAGATACCCGATACCAAATATTCGTGAATTCGCTCACTTATTACATGGAAAGGGGATTTTTTCAAAAATAGATCTGGTTCAGGCATACCATCAGATTCCAGTACTGCCAGCAGATGTCCATAAAACCACACCTTTAGTGTTGTTCGAGTACAGATACATGTGTTTTGGCCCCCGTAACGCTGCACAAACGTTTCATCGCTACATTGGCAGTATTATACGAGATCTGGGCTGTTGTTATGAGTTATAGGATGACATTTTAGTAGCTTCACCAGATGAAAAAACGCATATTGATTTAACTTGTCTGTTTAATAGACTTAGTGATTATCCTATTGTAGTTAACCCGGATAAATCCATCTTTGGGCAGAAAAATGTGTCTTATTTGGGTTTTCAGATTTCCGCTGAA
Source organism: Dolomedes plantarius (assembly GCA_907164885.2). Classification (NCBI taxonomy): domain Eukaryota; kingdom Metazoa; phylum Arthropoda; class Arachnida; order Araneae; family Dolomedidae; genus Dolomedes; species Dolomedes plantarius. The sequence goes on along the minus strand of OU015497.1, from coordinate 57,514,116 downwards.
GGACTACAGCCTTTACCTGTAAAAGTGGAAGTAATTCGGAACTATCTCCTTCCTGATACTGTAGAACAGTTGCGTAAGTTCCTTGCTATGAGGAACTTCTATCACCTGTTCATTAAGAATGCGTCAGGCATACAAAGTCCATTATCTGAATTACTCCACGGGGAAAAAACGCAAGGATAAGTCACTAATTCTTTGGAAAGAGCGTACTGTGAAAGAATTTCAGGACTGTAAGATAGCACTTGCAGATGCTGCAATGCTGTCATTTTATGATCCTGATGCTGAATTGTCCTTAGTTACAGACGCATCGGAAATCTCATTGGGAGGTGTGTTGCAGCAAAAGTCAATAACAAAGTTACAACTTTGGCATTTTTTTCGCGTAAGTTGACAGACGCTGAAAGAATAGTACTTTCAATAGAGAGTTACTGGCGATATACGCTGTAATCAGGCATTTCAGGCACATGTTAGAAGGTCATGAGTTTGTAGTTTTTTCTGATCACAAACCTTTAACATACGTCTTTAGAAAGTATGGGTAGAAACATTCACCTGGAAAGCAACGACAGTTAGAATTCATCAGTTAATTCTCAACAGAAATTCAGTACATTGACGATTGATGGTAATGTTGTCGCGGAAGCTTTATCGCGTATAGCTGCTGTCAATGCCCTTGCTATTGATTTTCAGAAAATGACGTTAGCTCAAGTGAATGATGAGAAATTGAAGTCCTTGCATAACTCGAATACTGCTTTAAAGTTACAGTTGATGCAGTTGGAGGTTTGTATCCTTTATTATGACACATGAGGACACAAAGTTAGACCTTATTATCCGAAAGAGTTAAGAAATCGGTGTTTGACCATCTTCATTCCCTAGCTCATCCCGGCAGCCGTGCTACTGTAGAATTAGTAAAAAAACTTTGTTTGGCCTTTAATCAGTAAGGACATAGCACAATGGTGTAAAAGTCGTCTCCCCTGTCAAAAAGTTAAGATCCATAAGCACATAAAATCTCCGTTAGGGTCTTTTGCTTTGCCCGATAGATATTTTGCCCATATTCACATAGATGTAGTTGGTCCATTTCGTGATTTCAGATATGTATTGGCCTGTGTTGATCGGTAAACTCGTTGGGTAGAGGCAATTCCTATAAAAGATCAGTCTACATAGACTTATAGCGGATGCCTTTTTGCAAGCCTTGATTGAACTATTTGGCGTGCCTGGCATTGTTACTACTGATCACGGCACAAATTTTGAAAGTACCCTATTTCAGGAATTTTCTAGATTATTAGGGATGTACTGAAATCGCATAACCTCATACAATCCTAAAATCAATGGTATGAGTACATCGTCAGCTTAACCCATTTAGGACCGCTCCATGTTTCCCTTATTGGAAACTCACCAAACAGTTTTTAAACACTTCTTAGAACATTAATTACACAAATAAGTTGTTTCCATAAAATTAAATTTAATTTTACGAGAGTTAATAAATGTTGCGTTTTCGCAACATCAGTCCAAAGCGGTATAAAAATTTTAAAAATATAAAAATTTAAAATTATAATTTTTTAAAAAATTTTTTAAAATCTTTGAAACATTTTGCATGAAGAGGTACATTACACTTATTACATACAGTAATTGTTTGACTTTTGCAGTGTTTACATTTTTTGTTTATTTTCACTATTTTTAGTAATAATATGGCCTATACGGTCTTTCCGAGTTTCGTTGAGAATTAGATTTTGAATTGAAGATGGTCTTCCAATATGTGAAGTTTCAGGTAAAACATAATTCATCTGCATTTCTGCAAGCCTTTTTATCAAAAATATGGCTCTCTCAAAGATATAGATCTCTGAAACTCTAAACTTATTTTAGAATTCATTACATCCATGTAGAGTATCCATTTTTCCCATACAATATGCTCCTTTTTCTTACTAAATTGCTTACTTTTACATTTATTAGGAAAAAATGTCGATTTCACCTGGAATGTCTTAAGATGATTCGACATTTTCACATAAAATATTATCATCAATAGCTTCTTCATCCGTCAAATCATCCGGATCTGGAGGGATAATGACGAATTATGGTTCATCATTAGCTTCTGTTGAGGACGATTCTGAAATATCATCATTTAGCCCATGAAAATACTCCAATGTCTCTTCCAATGTCCAAAATCGCTTTTTTTCTAGAGACAAACTATCTGAAATGAAAAGAAATACCAATCTACTGCATAAAAACTAGGCAGCACTAATAATACACATTGGAATTAAGTAATACACATTGGACTGATGTTGCGTTTTCGCAACATTTTTAAAAATCTGAATTGAGAAACATAAAAACAAAAATTATGCCTTACCTGTTGAAGCCATTTTGTTTTTTAGTCTCTAGTAAACTCGGAACAAGCATCAAATCGGAAATTTAACATGTGTTGCTATCTAAGGTTATTATTTGAAATTAGCCATTTTTTTTTCTCTTTCAAAACACCAGAGAAAAAAAAAACAATTTTTTGCTAGTGCTAAAAGTGGGCAAATGTGGAAACAAAATTTATTGTGATCAATTAAAGTATAGAGAATAAAATTAAAATGTTACTTACAAAACTTAGAAAACTTAGACGTACAAAACTTAGAACATGCCTTTAAAAATACAGAAATTAATGTTGCGTTTTCGCAACGCCAGTCTTAACCGGGTTAAGGTAGCTTTGATGTCCTACCAAACGGTTGACTAGATGGGTGTTTTACCTTTAATTCTGTTAGGAATGCGAGCTAGCATTTAGGCAGATTGAGGTACATTGTAATCAGAATTATTGTACGGGCATCGCTTGGCTTAGACTGTCAGGTGAATTTCTTCGATGTTCTTCAAATGACAAGAGCACACATATTAAACTCTTGAATAACCTGAGGACCTTTATGCATAATTTGCATCCGGTTCCTGCTACACGGCACACGTCAAACGCTGTATTTGTACAACCGGAATTGGACAACACTCCATGTTTTTGTCAGGGTGGATAGACCATTACAACAATCCTATTCTGGTCCTTACGAGGTACTCAAGATACATTAAAAAATTTGCACTTTATTGATGAATGGTAAATAAAATACCGTCAGCCTAGATCGGCTTAAACCAGCGTTTCTATCTAACAGTGACAATGACACGTAAACAGGCGATTTCAAAGACTCTGTGGAAACGCGAGCGCGTACTGGACATGATTCGAAACCTATAGTGCGGTTTCAGTTCTGATGGCTTTTCATCGCCGGGGGGTGTGGCGTACAAGAAACACATGCTCGCAAGCTTCCTAATGTTAATTTTTTACTTCTTATAGAGATACGTCGAAAATACCTTCCCCAGCGATATAACGTCATAAGAGAGCTGAGTTCCCTCATTTATTCCGCCATGTGATCGCGTCTGAAGAAGAGCAAATTGGAAATTACATACTAAATTATGCAAAGTTCATACCAGCTGCGCATGCATGCAATGAAGAGTAAAGAGGCACCTCAAGAGAATTGAAGCAGCCAAGCAAAGTCGCTCTACCAGCAGAAGTCATTGCCGTGGCAGCTCAGCTATCGCTGGCAGTTTCAAGCGCCTGTATGTATGTAAGTATTCAAACTGAGTAGGTCTATGAGAGTGGCATTATCGAATATTTCCCCAAATATTGAACAAATACTATATCGTGTCCAGGTTCACCCTTCTCAGTGATTTTTTTCTAGTTAAGTTTTATACAGATAAATTACATAAATGTATAACTTTCAATGCTTTAACACGAAGCGTTTAATTTTAAAATCATTCTCTATTTTAATTTCTACTCAAGTCTATCAATTTTGTATACAAAGTTACAGTTCTTTGTACAAAAGACTCAAGTCGAAATTATAGTTATGTGATTGGTATAAAAGCCAATAACTTGATATATTTAAATAACTGTTTCTGACTTAAGCTCTTTATACATGGCTTCAATGATATGTACCCAAAGTTGACAGTTCAGTGATTTTTAAAATAGTTTCTCAAAATCTGCCATTTTCGTTTTTTTATACTCTTAACATTTTTCCTAATTTTTCTCTTCTTTAAAAATTCCTGTTACCGATAAATTTTCATTGAGGTCGCGTAATTTTTCATTTAAAGAAATTGGGTCGCGATCGGCAAAAGTTTGCGCAATATGGAGGAAATATTTGGATTTAATTATGTAACATATATTTCGAGGCTTAAATAAAACGATCCATTCATTAAAATTATTTACTAAAATACAGCTTTTTTTTTAAGCGTTTACTGACTTTTGAATACCTCGGTAGATGCACATAAAATTAAAGGAAGTTTTTATTTTACTATAAAACTAAAACACGAATAACTGGTTCAAAAATAACCAAAATAGGGTTTCCTAAGAGAATTTGTATTCTAATTAAATTTTGCAACTGCAATACTAAGAAATACATAATTATAGTTTATTTTAAATAAGTATTTTTTTCTAATTACCTAAGACAAAAGCAGTCCATTTCCCTCATGACTTTTTCTTAAAATTATGTAAGAGCTCAATGAACAACAATTATTAGAAATTACGATATATTTAATGGATTTCGTAAAACAATTTCTGCTTAGGAAATTTTATATATACAGAACATTGACTTATATATTTTACCACATTCATGGCATACGAATATTTACGAACTTCTGCATTATTAAAACATTTACCAAATAAATAAAGAAATAATCACATTAGGTAGATATGTCCATGTATAGGTAATTGGATATTAATCACCTATGTTCAAACAATTACGTAAACAAGATTGAGATTTAGACCTATGGTTTCTGTCTAAATATTCGTCATATGTATATCTGCTGCTTATTCGAATTTATCCCCCACACCCCTTTGGACACTTTAATCAATCTCCACATTATGTTTTTTGCAGTTCTAGTTCACTCAAAGTTTTACACACTTGACATTTTAGCTCTCGATAAAGTTTTATAAATTAAGCTTTTAAATAAAATTCCTACATTTTAGAACTATCTTAATAACCTCCCCACCAATAAAAAAGAGAATCTTGCATATAAAAAAGTAAAAAAATTTTCAATGCATTCAGTTCTATAATTCTCCGAGATAAATTATTAAAGCTAAATTATCTATCAGTAATTTTAAAGAATGAATTAATTAATATTTTAAAAACATGTCTGCTTTACACCGGTTGTTGTTATTACAGTCACCAAATTCAATTATTTTGAATTCACTGGGGAGAACTAACTGAACTATAGCATAATGCATCATGATTATATTCGTATTTTTTAAAGTTTACAGTAACAGGTAAAAAATGAAAAATATAACTAATATACTATGAAATAAAATTTAATTAACATTATGTGTATTTTGAATAGTGTTCAATATTAAGGGATTGAGCCAATTTTATAAACCACAAGTGTGTTTCCAAGATTTAAATCTGTTTGTTACTTTAGTCACGATTTTATGGGACATTTGTGATAACGATAGGGTGACAATGTTTTTAAAAATCTGCGTTCTGTAGGAATCAAAATGAACTGATTTAGACTGTATTTGATTTGCAAAGACTACGACTTTCATACACAACAATATTTTTCTATCCTTTCGTTTTAATTATTTGCGTACATAAGAAATTATTTTGAAGTAAATTTCGGCATAAACTTCTTATTTATTGATTTATTCTGTTTATGGTAATATCTATTTTAACACTTCAAGTTAAAAAAGATATAAATCATTGGTATATTCAAAAATTCCCCATTTTTGTAATGATAGCAGAGCTGCTTCTAAAGATTTTTTCAAAGTCGTCTTCATTTCAAACTACAAATTCTAGCAGTATCTTTTAGAAAAATTTCAATCTATAGCGTTCAAGTTGGAATCAGTTTGGAGACCTGTATTTCATTCTCTTCCAATCTAGGAGCGAAGGTATCTTGATTAGATTTCTGTTTTGTAGAATATTAGAAAATGTTTTCTTATACGTAGGGAAACAGAATCATACTCTCCATGAATTTTCTCATGGGAAATGAGTAAATTCATGGAATTCTTTCCAAGTATTTTCTTTTTCTGAATCGTTGAGGCCCGATTAGTGTATTGGTATAATGAACACATGTTAGTACTCTTATATTCAAACACGTACTGAATCTTTATAAAATACATTAATTTCATTTTGTAAATGTTATAAATTTACTAAGTAATATCTCTTTTTACCGTGTTTATTAACTCGCTTTCTCGTTTGGGTGTTTGTCCAGTACAAATCTTGCAATCGATTTTTAACTAACTTCCCGACTAGCTAGACATTTGAAACTTTTACACTCATGTTCATAAATTAAGGATAATTCAAAATCACACGGAAATCGAACTCTTAAGTAAAAATTTCACCTGTAGAATTATCATACACATATTCAAGAATAATATGCAAATTACAGAAAGTCACCACATGACGCCGATAGTACGTCACAATGACGAGAGTCTAAGAGAGGAGTATATAAGGAATGGTGGCAAAGTAAAATTGTTCACAAGTGTTCTGTAAGCCGCTCAGTGCCATAACCGAGTAGTTATGACACAGAAGACGCATGTGGAGGATTTTTTACGTGGTAGAAATATCGGTTGCCTGGAATGTGGGCGTATTCAGATGGAAGTATCCGAGGAACTTGGAAATGCCCAAAGTGTCATCTCTAGGCTTTGGCAACGATTCCAAGATGATGGAAATGTTAGTAGACGTTACAGTACAGGTCGTCCCCGAGTTACAATGGCGAATGAAGACCGGTATTTGGCAGTAACTTCCAAAAGAAGCAGATGGAGCACAGCATCCAACCTGTCTCGTCAGCTATCTGTATCCACGGGTACCACAGTTTCAAGGCCAACCGTGTACAGACATTTGGAAAATATTGGTCTATATGCTCCCAGGCCTGTCAGATGTGTTCCGCTCTTGTAACTCACTGTCGGCAGCGATTAGCCTGGAGTAGAGAACATGCAATGTGGACATCGTCGCAGTGGGCTGTGTGATGTTTTCCGACGAGTCCAGGTTTATCTTGCAGTCTCACGTCGGACTTTCATATGGAGAACGCCAGGTACCCGTTACCACCAAGGCAACATCATTGAACGACACCGTTACGGTGGTGCAGGATTGCTCGTTTGGGGTGTAATTATACTGGGCTCCAGAACAGATCTGCATGTTCAAATCGGAACCATGAACGGCAACATTTATCGGGACATCATTCTGGAACAACATGTGCGTTTGTTTAGGGGTGCCATGGGCGCAAAATTTGTGTTTATGGATGACAACGCCCATCCTTGCCGAGCAAACATCGTAAACGGATGCCTTCTGTCTGAGGATATCACCCGTATGGAATGGCCAGCATTCTCACATGACTTGAATCCGATAGAGCATGTGTGGGACATGCTTGGCCGACGAGTTGCAGCCCGTCAACCACCTCCTACATGTGTACCGGAACTTGGGAGAGCATTGCTTGCTGAGTGGAGTAATCTTCCCTAAGATCAGCTCTATAATTTGATACTCAATATGCCTAGGCGTTGTACGGACTGTATTTCATCGCATGGGAGACATACAATGTATTAACCATCATACCAACCATGTAATATTAAGTTCTTGTAAAGAAGATATTTTTTACAATTGCTCTAGGGAGCAAAAATCGTAGTTTCTATGAATGGTATCATACATACACCATCTTTTTTGTTTTTATTTTGTTTAATAAATGGGCTTCATGAATAAGTCACGTTTGTTTTGTTTCTGAAAATGTATTTGCCGGAGCTGGCATTATCTTTATTTTGTGGATGAGTGTAGAATATATGAGAACACGATGACAATGCATTCTTTTAATACTTTTAGCCATCTTTAAGAAATGTTGAATTCATTTTCAGTTAATTTAGTTTTGTATGGAAAGTTAGTTTGAAAAAACCCGGAAGGTGGCGCCTCGATCGAATTCAATGATTTTACTTTTGTGTACCGGCATTTGACGATTTTGAAAACCGAATACATATGAATTTAGTTTGTTTCAAAAATATTGTGCGAAAAATTTTAGAAAATTATAAAAGTAATCGGTTTATAATGTCTGCGGATAGTCTAAACGACTGAAATGTGATTAAAATTAAATAGAAGAAAGTGAAAAAGAATAATTAAGTGAAAGTTTGTGCAATTAAGAGAGAAAAGGACATAAATACAAGTGAAAAATAATTAAATAGGAAAATATTAAAATTGGTTAGGCGAAATAAGAGAGGAGAGAGAAAAAAAAAGGAAATGAGACAATTTATAAGGTAGGGAAAAGTGAAAAACAGAAAATTTAAAAACGTGGTATATAAAGTTCTTTTTATCTTTTAATTATTTTATTATGTTTGATAATCTTAGTTATTTTTTTGTGTTTGTTAAAATCTTCTTACGTATATTACATAAGTATGAGATGTCTATTTATTTCTTCTCAATTCTGGAAAGCTATTTATAACAATGTACACTCTGCCGTAACTTTCCTATTTGTTTTCTCTTTAAAGGAAACAGACTGATATGCATTTAGAAGATTGATATCTTAGGATAGGTGCAATGACCATATATAATAGAGGTAGCCAAGATAAACAGCAATTTGAGCTATCTGGAAATGTCTAGACTCTTTGAAGAGTGAAAAACAGATAAAGGTTATATTTGATAGGAAATAAAATTAAAGCGAGGTTTTTTCAAATTTTTTTTTTTTACCAAATATTATTAATCTGCAGTTGATAGAATAAATAAAATATCAAAACTTATAGAGTTTCTTTGCTCACTTCTACCCAAACTTGGGTGTATATAATTTGAAGTGGCACTCTATTTGAATTTGAAACAAACACAGTTTATACATGAAACAATGTTTATTGAATTCGTTGCACATATATAATTGGCTTTTACAGCAATAAGCATGCGTACTACTTGTACGGAATATAAATACAGCTTTCAAGAACAATATATTTTCTATACTCACGAACAGTAAGTCAAACCAGCAGTACTGCCATGTAAAACTTCTGGCCCGCTAAGCACTAGCGCAGGATAACACCTTTTCAACCTTAACAACCTCCCCCTCTTTTTTATTAATGACGCTGCGTGGTATTTATACTAAGCGCGTATGCCGAAATTAGCATATCTAAAGCAGCTTCTTTAATTCACCCAAAAGTTCGATTCTTGTGAATCGAATCTTGTGTATACCTTACACTGGCCTCCCTCGAAAAAAAAAATTAGGTAACTGAGGTCTGAACGGCTTCAGTTAACTAATTGAAAACGCGTGCTGGTCTGACTTTTGTCATAATGGGTGGCAAAGTCAAAAAAAACCTTCCACACGTTGTGTGGAGGAAAAACGCCACTACCATTTTACAAAACTAACCCCGAAGGGTCCAGGTGACACCATCAAACAGTGGATTTGCAGAGTTGCGGATACTGGGCTGCCAACTGTGCCCTAAAATATCTATTTTAATTAAAAGTGACAACACAATTGCACAGCATGACATTTCTTGACTGTATCTGCTCTCCCCCAATTTATAATGCACATGTGTCATGTTTTGGGAAGTTAGTACATTAGTGGTTAATTGGTATATTATGCGGTATGTATTTTTTTTTCTAGTCACTACATGTCCCCTTCAAAAATTTATGAAACAACAGTATGCCGTTTTTTTTCAGTGCCTCACCACTTCCCCTCAAAATGTTTACAGTATATACACTGGGGAATTTCAAACCAATTTGGTTCGGTTTTATTAAAGGGTGGGAGTTAGAAAAAGATAATTGATACAAGACTTGTTCATGAATGCAGCAACTTCCTTGCACCAGTCTGTCCAATCCGTGGAAACTCTCTTGACGGTCGCAGTCCTAGTAAAGGGGTTCGTTGACCGTGTGGGCATCCTTCGTGCAGCAGGTCGTAGGTCCTGAGGCGCTGGTCCGGCTTGACGATGGACAGGAGGTCTCTTGGGAGGAGGCCAACCTTGCTGGGCGGCAGAAATCTTCCGTTTCCTGTACTTATGCAAAGGAACTTTAAAATTGTCATTCTTCCTTTTGATAACCTTGTGTACCTTATTAGCGACGCATTCATCCTTTGATGGAGTTTTTGTAGTGCACACTTTACCTTTCTTCGTACTTTTGCTTGTATCGGTATTAGATTTTAATGCAGATTCTATTTTGTCAAATTTATACGCCGCACCAACGTGTTTAGTTACTGGCTTTATCTCTCTACTTGTGTCATGTTTTTCAACAAACTGACTCTGTTTTTGGTATTGGTGCTTATGCAACTTCTTGTTTACCGCCTTAATTACTTCAGTATTTGCAGTTTTAATGCTGGAACCTGAAGGCGCTTTTTCACGTTTTTTTATCCCCCTTAACTTTAGTTTTATCCTCTTTTGACGAAAAAGTCTCTTTGAAACTTGCGATATCAGAATCGTTATCATTTAAATTCTTTAATACTGCTTCAGTTTTAGGAAGATTAAGCTTTTCGTACTGGTGCGTTTTAATGCAACCTGCGTCTATAACTTCCAAAGCATCAGCTAAACTACTTACACTATAATTCTGTGTAAACTTTTCATCCTGACTCTCAGTATGGTTTTCATGTACTTTATTTAAAACCATATTATCAACCTGGCCTACACAATCCTCATTCGTCTGGGAACTTGAAATAATATCATCATTACCTAGCGAGTTCCTAATATCGTTTAAAGAATTTTTATTATCGTCAACTAATAAGTATTCACTAACTTCCGTAACGCATACTTCGTCATCTACTAAATTTCCTTCATTAACAGATGTGTGAATATCATCTAAAATATCAGGTATAGCATCAATAATATCAGGTATAGCATTAATAGAAGTGTCAGATGATTTATTTTCTAAACCACTAGCATTAGTATCGGCACTATTTTCAGAAATTTTGTACTGGAATTACCTCATCATTCCAGCTAGACTCACTTTCTTTATAAGCCACAAAAATACCCTGACTTTCACTATTCTCAAAATAATGATTACTGCTCGGACAAAATAATACATTTGACCACACAGTTTCAACAGGTTGAACCATATCATGTGAATCAACTTGCCAGTGCAAGTAAGGTGCTTCCATATTATTTACTTTAAGAACACTAATTTCATTATAACGCCGTGCGCTTCTATTATTTTGCCTGCGGTACTGCTTACGCTGCTGGTTTGAAACTCGCGAAATATTTTGGCGCGGTTGTATAAAACTTCTCGTACCTGAACGACGGTGCGGGGTAGCGAAGAAATGCCTATTGTCATGTTTAGCTAAAGCTTGAAGGAGGGTAACCTTGCTTGTAATTGTTTGATTATCTAAAAAATCTTGAACACTTGGCTTCAAACGTTGGATAACTATTTTTAAGATTACCGCTTCCGTTACCCCTTCTAAATATTCCTCACACTTGGAAATCTTTTCCGTAGCAAAATCTAACGCAGACTGACCTTCACGTTGCCTTAGCGAATAAATTTCCGCTTCAATTTCACTTTGATTAAAGGTCTTTGGAAAAACGCTAAGAAACTGTTGCTTGAATGACAAATAGTCAAAAATCAGATTACTGCTTTGCATGCATGTGTACCACTGAAATGCACTACCTCTTAAAGCGGCTAGAGCAATTTTAAGTTTATCCCCCTCTGGGGTGCATTGTTGCTGAAAGTAATGCTCAATTTTCTTTAGGAATTGGCTTGAGGGGCCGCCATTGAAGGTGGCTTCGAATGGCGCAATTTGCTGAACCATAATTACCCGAGGAAAATTTCCAGCAGGATTTTGTTCTACAACACTCATTTTTAAATAGTATATAAGTACTTGCAACAATTTTAACAATATAAGTACACAGTACACAGTTTTTAATTTCAATTATGTTGTTCGTTACAAATGTAACGCTAACTACCAGGGTATATATATTTTCGGGCGCCAGTATAGAGTTTCTTTGCTCACTTCTACCCAAACTTGGGTGTATATAATTTGAAGTGGCACTCTATTTGAATTTGAAACAAACACAGTTTATACATGAAACAATGTTTATTGAATTCGTTGCACATATATAATTGGCTTTTACAGCAATAAGCATGCGTACTACTTGTACGGAATATAAATACAGCTTTCAAGAACAATATATTTTCTATACTCACGAACAGTAAGTCAAACCAGCAGTACTGTCACGTAAACTTCTGGCCCGCTAAGCACTAGCGCAGGATAACACCTTTTCAACCTTAACAACCTCCCCCTCTTTTTTATTAATGACGCTGCGTGGTATTTATACTAAGCGCGTATGCCGAAATTAGCATATCTAAAGCAGCTTCTTTAATTCACTCAAAAGTTCTATTCTTGTGAATCGAATCTTGTGTATACCTTACAAACTTCAAATGGTTTCTATAGTTTTAGGAATTATTTTTCTTTTAATTGTCATTCTAAATTATTACGATCGATTTGTTGGAGTACGCAGTAATTTAGTATAATGTTGATTTTTCAACACTGAACATTGTTTATTTTTTACCTATCTTAATGCAGGATGCATCATAGGCATAGCGTCGAGGGGGGGGGGGAGGACACGTGCTCCCCACCAACTTAACTTGAAATGAATTAAAACGTTAATAGAAGTTCAGTTAAAATCGGTAAATGGTAGAAAACTTTTATGAAAGTTGGATTTTTCCCTCTTTTTCAAACTGTGAAACTGAAGCTTCCGATTATGTCTTTAGCCTTAACATAGTTTTTAACAATGATATGATCCATAACAAAACTTCGATGCTATTTTTTTTCTCAGTTTATTTATATTATATTTATTTTTTTCATTGTATAACTTTTGAATACTACTCAAACATCAATTCTATTGTTATTTAATTTAAAAAAAATCATATTTCATATTTTAAGGACAGCCTGGCAGTCAATGCGTGGAGGAAGGCCCTAACTGAATTTAATTCCTGCCCCCCCCCCCCCCCAAAAAAAAAAAAGTTAGAAGCATGCTACGCCTATGGGATACATGGATTGGCAACTGTAAGTTGTACCGGATATGAAAGTTAGGGTCTGTTCACATAGGAGTCAGGTAGCGGAAGCGTAAAAGAAAGATCGCGCTGAGACGGAAATAAACCATTCATTGGTGTTAAAAATTTCGTTGCTAATCGTTTGGAGGTTTGTTATTGGTTAAATACATTTCAATAGTTTAACTCTTCCGCTACCGGACTCCTATGTGAACAGGTCGTTAATCGACAAACCGCTTTTAATTCGCCCGCTGTATTGTAAATTGAAAAAGAGAAATACCGACAATTTTACAGTTTTTTTTTCTAGCTAGAGAAAAAAAGTATAAAATAATAAAATTTATAAAAAAAAAAAACTTCACTGTGCAATTTATAAGCCACTCTTGTGTAAACTATTTGAAAACTTTTATCATTGTATCAAGAGCCCCAAGAAAAAAAATAAATAAAATAGCCACATAGAAAGTGAAAATAGATGTCTCGACAACCGAAGTTTGGCCAACCCTGATATATAAATAGCATAAATGAAAAAAAATGCTTTCCTTAACCTTTTTCTATTTTGTTGGAGAATAAACGGGACAATACTGTTCTCATCGCTTTTATTTTTAGTTAAATCCTCTATAACGACGTGGAAACTGTGCTACAAATTTTCGTACATTTTCTTTCCCGTTAATCATTTATGGAACAAGGGAAATAGAATCAAATTCTTCCGTTCAGCAATGTTGTCAGTTTCACTACTAATTTGACTTTTGATTATGATGGGAAGATCTGAATGAACTATTTCTTCATGGAAGATGGATAAAAATCTTCTTGACTCTAAAATATTTTATGAGGTGTGGTTTGGAGTGTTACGGTCAAAGTTTTGCCACACGAGAGTAAATTAGACCGAGACCTACTGCTTAACACTAGAAATACGGCTTCTGTCATTTTGACGGTTTCGGACATACTACTAACATCGACTTCAGTAACTGTTATTCTCAATTCATTTGTTCTCAAAAACTTCTTTAAGATACCAAATACAGTTCAACTCGTTCCATAATAACAAGTGATATCTTTCTTCAAGCAGTAGAACTACAGAAACAATAGCCGCTGTGAACAAATGTTTGTTCCAAGTCTACTTACAAGCATTTCTTGGTAAGTAATATAGCATCTTATGTTCTGAAGATGTACTACTGCTTTTGGTGAGGAAATAGTTTATTTCTTTATGTTGTTGTAGATTTTAAAGGCTTTTATTTTTAACTTAATTGATTTTCCTTCGCACCCAAATATTTAATGAAGTGAAGCGTTTATGTTTTATTAATGCTTTTTTTTCTTAGAGGATAATTTATTCTATTATGCACAATACTTATATGAAGCTCTGTTTAACCCATTAATGCCCAACATTGAATTCTTCAATTTTCTTTACCTAATTATGTTCGTACAGGTGCAAAATGAACTGAAAAAATAATAAAAAAATTCCTGAATTAAAATTTTTATTTTTATTCAAAATAATGTTACCGTCCTATAAAAAGGACGCTAGGCGCGGGAGGGTACAGGTTTTACACAAACACTTCAACCCTTAGATTTTCTAAAACTATTCCTTTTAATGTCGTTTTTAGATAAATAAACACATGAAACCAATGGAACTCTGCGAAAAAATGCATAATAAAATAAACACAAGGTTTTAAAATTGTATTTTAATCATTTAAAAGAAATCAAAACAATTTAAAAAGCTGAAATTGTCAAAAATAATAGCTTAAAAGGCACAAATTTAATAAATTATGTCTTATTATAAATTTTACACACTTTTATATTTAAATTTACATATAAAAGGGGCTTATTAAAATACAAAATAATGAAACAAGGTATTCGAATTTTTTTTTTTTACACAATTTATATACAATGTATTTTGTGCGAAAGATTTCAAAGCATTTATCATGCAATCCAACTAAACATTTATGGCATTTTCTTGTGGAATTTTTTGCCACAGTAGGCGCATCTTATCCGTTTTGGATTCACTTCGATTAAATGATCTTTTCCGCCATACCGGACATTACCAGACACTCTTTTTGAAAGTTTTTTTGGTTTCCCTGCAGCCAGACTGTTATTTGGTCTCTTACTGTACTTAGAAAAATATGTCTGACATATTTCTCTTCTAAAGTGGAGCAGATCCATTCTGTTACTGTCATTAGAAGGGCATATTCTGTACAATAGCCACGCATTTTGGATTGATGCTTCTAAGCTAAACAAAAACAGTGGCCACCACCATTTTTTAGACCGTATGGAACACTAGTATTGTGCCAGATTTTGATCCATTTGATCGGTGCCTCCCATAAATTTATTATATTGAGACACAATATACGGTTGGTCAATCTCTACAAATCTTTTATCAATATTCAACCAGCGTTTGGCCTGAGTGCAGGTTCAATACCATAATGGTTAGACGCCAAAGTAACGACACTATTGTCATTCTACCGAATCATTTTAAAATTTTTGCTGTTCTGAAAATCAGAACTTCCCCTACTCTTCTTTTTAACAAATTTAACATCTCCAAGTGGACATTTTTTAGTTCTATTAACCCGTATAGTTCCAGTCATCGGTAACTTCATTAGATGGTGGGCCCAAATAAATATCCGCTTCATGGAATGTATCATTATCAGATAACTCTGCCATTAAAGCTAATGCCTCTCCACAGTTAAACTTAAAATAAAAACATAAATATAAATAAGAGCTTTAAAGCTTATCTATTGCTCATTTCAGTATATTTATATTAAATATTATTTGGATTAAAAGGCAAAATTCTTAAAATTTATTAAATTATAGACATTTAAAATACGCATATTTTTAAAAAATCCAGACAATTACTTATGTACTTCGTAATTTTTCTTTATTTTTTAAAATCACTAAATACAGAACACATCCTTTGATTAAAATTTTTGTATTTAAGAGGCTAATTTGATAATACGTTCATTACATTATCAAGAGGCTAATATTTCTCTTAAATAAGACATTTTTTAAATCATTCCTTAATCAACAGAACATTTATTTTTAAATTATTTTCATAAATAAGGAGTACTCAATAATCTTTATTTATAAAAATAATTTATAACATCATTTTTATGAAAATAAATAGCATTTCCTTTTCTCTATGGTAATAAAACATCATAAATTGAGAAAAAAAGACGCATTCGTATAGCGGAACAGGTCAGAAAAACATGTACCCATCCGTGCCTAGCGTCCTATATATAGAACGCTACGCAAAAGAAAATATAACAGTGTTAAATTTTTTTTTAACAATTTTGAAAGATACATATTTAAGAAAACAGTATTGACTCTGATAATAGCATAAAATATTTTCGTAACATTGAAAAACAATAAAATAAACTTACTTTTTGCGTGACGCTCTTTTTAAAACCTAAAAAACTACTAACTCTGACTTTAGACCCTCAAAGCAGAAATAGAACATTAATGTAGTGCTACCAACTGATGGATAATAAGAAATATAACAGTTTATCATGATATTCTGCTATTTGGATAAAAAAAAATTAAAAAATTCAGTGATTTAGAGCTTATTATGCAAGCGTCCTTTTAAAAGGACGCTAGGCAGAATGGTAAATGTTATTTTAATAACTTGTATATATGCGTGCGATTTTTTAATAGTCTATTCTAATTATTGTTCATCCCTAAAAGATATTTTTAGTTTATTATACTTATATAGAATTTTCATTTCTTGCGGAATTTATTTGAATAAATAAATATTAATTTTAAATAAATCTTTATTTATTTATATAATATATTTATTTAAGCTTATTGCTTAGTTTATATTAAGATAGTATGAATAACAAGGTTAAGGATTAACAAGAAATATCTGACAAGTATTTTTAAAGTAGTTCTTCCACATTAAATTCCAACCTCACAATATTGTCCCACAAAAGTATTCATAAATCATTGAAATTATATAATCTGCTATTTTTTTTATTCGTACAGACCAGTAATTTCGAGAAATTTCTGTATTGGATACCGGATTTTGGATGCTAGCTAAAAACTGTCTAAATTTCGTTTAAATTGAATTTAAGTTTTTTTTATTCGCATGATAGCATTTATACATATATTTTTACTTAACTATTCCCTTTAGCTATACCTCCTTTAACTTGGCATTCTAATTTAGAGCATTTGCATCGTTTTCCACACAAATCAAGTAACTAAAAACTGGGAGCGTTGATAATTTTTATCCATAATTTATAATGAGAAGTCTACATAACAAATATATATTATGTTTACTACCCTTAATTATATTTTGTGTTAAATCTTGTTTATAAAAAGTTCACTAAAACTAGAACTTAGATATATATATCAAAAGATTTTCTATTCCATTAAAGTATTTAAGTATATCATGCTTCAAACTATTTAGTAAGACAGGTTTCAGTCTCAGAAGTTAAATAGAGATGACTTTTTTAAAGATACTTAAAGTGACAAAAGTAGTCATTCACAAAGTTGAATTGTGGATACCAGTCCCGATGCTGAATAAAACAGTAATAGCGTCCTTTACACGTACGTTCTTTCGCAAGTGCTTGGAGCGTACGGGATTGCGCGCGGGAAAACTTACAGTAAGCTCCAAAGAAGCTTTCCCTTCCTCTCCGACACCTTCACACGTGCGCTCAATCGTGCGGGATCGTGGTTTCAAGCGGGAAAGAACGTACGTGTAAAGGGCGCTAATGTCTAGCTTTAATTCAATTGTACCTGTGTGTGTGTGTGTGTATAATGTGTATATATGTATATGTGCATATGTGTATATATTATTGGAATAATAGCGTGTGAAGTATTGAATCAAAATTAAACCCCCAGGTTTAAATAAATCGCCGTTTGAAGAAGAAGCGACTTAGCAAATGAGCGGCGCTTTTCTACTAGATGGGAATCCCCGTGGCTAGCGTATACACGCGACAGTGAGAAGTAAAACACTAGGAAACGAAGTCGGACGGAGGTGAGCTGTGAACAAAAAACAATTGAACTGAAGATCGCTTTGTCGTACAGCAGCCGGACATTATCAAGCTTACCGAAGGCGTTTTGAAGTTAGCTATCATTCCAGCGACCTGGTGATAAAGTGAAGACAGAGGTTTCACGCGGACGTACGTTTTGTGTGGCGTATGTACAAGCAGTGGCGTGCCTGAATTCTGGTAGGGTTTCTGTAATATAACTGCCGGGATTAAAACACGCGATATATAATTCCCCGTTGCCCGCTAGGAATTGAGTACGGTATATATGTAGTCTAATTGTGTTGTAATAAATAGTTTTGTGTAGAAAACCTCGTTGGATCTTGTTAATGGTGAGTTCATTGCTTAGTATATACATTACCTTAAGGGTAAAGGAAACAGTGAACTTCACAATCGTTTGTAGACACATTTTCATTGATTTCTTCCTCATAGTTACAGCTCATCTAACTCAGTAAATCATGCTAAAAACTGCTGTCCTTATAAAAAATTTAATTTATAATTTAGAGTATTTTCGACATAAATCAAGTAGGTCAAAACTAAGGACACTTGTTTTATACAAGTGCTTTTATTAAAAAGGAAAACAACTACAGTTACAGGACAGCTTATATACTACAGTTACGAAACACGGATACAGTTAAGAAACATAAAACAGTTAACAGTTAAAACACATATAAAACATCTCCCCTTTTTCAAAGAAGTGTTTTTACACAAAATAAAACACATGTTTACATGTACCCATACCTCAAGAGAGGTTTACTTACTCGTCCAGACCTGGTTATATATGGTGTAAAGTCCATATTCCAAACATATTGTGCATTGTTTACAAAAATACTGTGCATACTCGCAAGAATACACACGCAGATGTTATTTTTTTATTTCAAATGGCGGGTACAAAAGTTATTTGAAGGGTCTAGGGGTGAAACCACTTAGGAAATGAGTTAGCAGTGTCATCTTGTAACTTTCATGGAGTACTAACACCACGTGCATTCATATCTGGGGAAGAACCACTTTAAAGTCGTTAAACGTAGCGATAAAGTTTGAGTGTGCCGTTAGAAAAACCAATTTAATCAAACTTTCAAATTCGATTTTCTCAGAACGAAGTTTTTGCAGTAAAGTGGTTTTACCCCTTGACCCTTTATTTGAGGCTGAAAGAAAGAAACAATGAACAAAACAAAGTAATAACAAAATAAAGCAGCCACAAAAAGAGTCCATAGACCCATAAGGTCCTTTGCTTGCCAATAGCGCCCCCACATGGTTTTCGCGGAGAGAGCCGGATAGTGGAGAATATGAAACCTGCTCATCACCTCTTGATGGTCACAGAGTTTGCAGTATGGGTTCTCGGTAACATTTATACGGTATAAGTGCTTGGCAAGACAGTCGTGGCCAGTAGGCAGGTGGAATCTCGCAACAGCTCTCCTTCTAGGCCCGGTCATTAATGCCTGAGATTATGCTTCCGCAGGACTTCTGAGAATTCTTCTCAAAACATTCATTTGAAAGAATGTACTTAATGATATTTTTGATAGTCTATTTGTCGTTGTGAAATGGAATTTCTCCACCTGGGGTAAATATGATAAAATAAATCTGCATTAAGGCTAGGTTCCATACATATATCGATACGATAGGTATTAAAAGTCCGCAATAAATCTGCCGTCTTGGCCTGACCCCCCCCCCCCACACACACACACACACACACATTCCACTGAAGAATTCAGGAGGAATCGCCCATAGGGAAAGCTTGGACGCAATGCCTAAAGCAAAACACCTCTTAGCCGCCGAAACATTGCCCATAGTGTGCCACGAGGAGGCGGGTCAATCAGTGCACACCACACTCAGGTAAATCTGTGTATGAAATAAAAAAATTCGATTTTGGAGAAGAAAATGTACTTTTCTAATTTTGGCTTATTAATGCTGCTGTCAGTTCTAAAATTTAAATTATGATTAATACATTTTTAAAATATTGTATTAAACTCGAATGTTTAGCTGGTATTTCTCAGAAATTAATGCGTAATCTTAATGATGACGGCCCAAACTCGTTGTTATTGAATATTAATATAATAAGAATTTCATATTTAATATTATACATATATATATATATTTGTGTGTAATGAATTAAACAGATTACAGAATCTTTCAAGAATAAGCAATTTATATCCAATTGTGTAAACGTACATTTAATATAACAGACAGCCAGCACCAGAGTGTCCCGCGCTAACGTATAGAGTTGATCCGCGGTTCAGAATTGCTGAGCAAAGATATTTCTTTGCAACCTGCATGAGTTGTGCAGGAATATCTCCTTATTTGGGCATAGACAAAGGCTCAGGTGGTTTCGTGGCTTCCCAGGGATTGCTGAGGCTATGAAAAATATCTCTGGGTTCATGAAAACAGAATTCGGAAATGACATCCTAAACATGGCAGGGTAAGAAAATTTACAGGGGATCAACTTAAAATTTTATACCTTTTATTTATATATATATATATATATATATATATATATATATATATATATATATATATATATATATATATATATATATATATATATATATATATATATATATATATATATAAATAAATAATATACTATATCTGTGGCTTGGTACAAAAAGGGCCTAAGTAAGTTTTCTCAAAGATGAATTTGTTTATGTCTCTTTAAAAAAATATTATTTTCAATGTAAGAAGTACCCAAATCTGTACAATGGTTTAGAAAACACTTTTAAAGCATCGGATTGATTTAGGTACTTCTTACATGGAAAATAATATTATTTTTTTAAAGAGACATAAGCAAACAAAGTCATGTTGGTGAAAATTGACTTAGGCACTTCCTGTACCAAGTCACAGATATATTATATATGCTGAGCGGAATAAGCCTAGAAAGTGACTGTTTTAGTCATTCATACTATCCCTTAAGAGTACGATTTTCATTCAAGTATTACTTCTTTTCCCTAATTTACATTTACAATTGTCTTATTTTTTTTCCATTTCGGGAAATTTTTAAACCCCATCCCGTATTTGAACCGGCACGCATATCCCTCCACATGCATCTGTCACACAATAAGCTGTTATATGTTACAATGAAATATCCCTCCTAACCTTTAACAATGATAATATCATCTCATTAATAGTAATGAGCGGAGCGCAGAATTTCGAAAATTGGATGTCCGAGCGTTTCGAATTAAATGTCCTCATGAATTTCTAATAGGAAATCCACCCGAAATCGCATTATTACAGAAAACTTGATATGCTCATTTATGACAGACAGATGGCTGCGGTGCTGAAATATCTCCGTAATAGCGATAAAATGCTGTCACAAATTGTATAAATAATCGAGTCAAACTAAATTACTAGCTTCCTGATTAGAAGCACCTGATATCATATTGCATTGTTTAAATTGTAATGGGGAGCACTTCATCGCATTAGCAGAGGGGGGAAGTGGTGTTAAAAACAATTATGTGTGACATTTGAAATTCGGAATATGCAAATAGCGTGAATTTGATTGGTAAAATAATGCCGATTGAATATAATCGAATTGATCACGTAATGTTTTAGATGTGATCATTATCGCCATGGTCTGCATATTTTTTTTTTGCGGTCTAAGTAAATAATTCAGTATGCCTATCATTAATAACGTATACAAATTATTTATAATTCCACAGTTTCTTTTAAGACACCTCTAATATGCATTAGAAAAGAGAGTGGGGTATTTTCTTCTACTACTATTGAACGTAATGTTATAGAGAAATATTCGATACTCATAGAATCAAATTATCTATTTATACGTGTTTACAGCACTATATCTTGAATTCAAAACATATAAGGAGGGCATATTTTAATCAAAAGTCTACAGGGTTATGTTGATTTACCTATGTCTGTATTGAACATTGAAAATTAGAATTTGAAATTTAGATTCGAAATTGCTCTAATTAATGTAGCTAAGGCAGACATGCATCAGTGAGTACATACAATTGCTCACTCATGAATGTTAGCTTTGAAACTACAAAAACTACAAATTTCTTTAACTGAAAATATACGATTACATTTCCTATATACTTTGCATAATTAAACAACAGACTTTGAAATGTTGTGAATGCCTTTCTTCTCTCTAGATGTAAATGCATCCTGCTTAACTGCTTCAAGCTGTAAGGAAAAGACAAAATGTATGTAGGCGTACAATACATAGATGAATATATATATATATATATATATATATATATATATATATATATATATATATATATATATATATATACACATACAATCTTGTATAATATTTTGTACTTAAATAATTAAGATTTCTTTCTAAATAAAACATGAATAGAAATAACTCCAATATATTGTTGAATTTTTCTGTTCGTCTATATTTAAGAATGAGAACATCAGATGACAGTGACACAAGTTTATTTGCTTTCTAGATTTAAGCAGATGACGAGTATAACAAATAGTTTCTCAGGTCTACAGGGAAGTTTAACAAAATACTTCAGATTTGAAACAATGTACACGGGTGAGGTGGCCCTGTCGGCAAGAGCAGCGGTCCAGTGATCTGAACGTCCCTGGTTCTATGCTCGTCGCTGCAAATCCACTTCCGTGTTCAATAATGTTGGCCGGGGCACGTAAAATAGGTCGTGGCTGCAATGTCCTCCAGGTTCTCAAATTTACCTCTGGAGGTGCGGGGTCAGTTGTTCCGTTCTCGTCACTTGACTCGGTTTAAAATTACGGGACCGGTCATTTGGCCGGTCATTCAGACTCCGACCCTTGTGGTGCTAATTCAAAACAGGAGTCGCCCCTTTCAGCCTAATAGCATATTAGGACCTGATGAATGGAACCTCCAACCAGAGAGGATTAGCAACAAGAAACACAACACAATGTACACAAGCATTCCCTCTCACTTCACGCAGAGTAGCCTCGCACCAGCAGAGAAATGAATGAGTCTGAACTCTTCTAAAGTCAAGGACCCTGGATGAACATTATTTTATACCCTTGGCGTACCCAGTCTTGATTTTTCAAGAGATGAGAACTTCCAAAATTCGACAAACATACAACCTAAGCAATATCTGATTGGTTGTTTGGACACCCCAAAAGTCGCCAAGTTTTTCTCCACGTTTTGCTGAAGTTGCTGCCAAGTTTTCCTAAATGCTCGAAAATATCAGCAAAGTTTCCGATTTTGAAATGTAGCGGTCAATGACATTAAATAAACAATATATAACACAAAACAAACATAAATTAAGTAGTAACAAAGACTGATCCTAATTATTTACAAATACTTACAGCTATTTACAACAATACTTTTATCTTGGAAGTTCATCCTCACCTGTGGCTTATATCTCGCAGCATTGTTAAGCTTTGCTAACAGAAAACAACAGAGGGAATATCCTAAAGTAAATTTTCTCCTGAGTAGACTTTTTCGTCGAATTATATTTCTTTTTAATACTCAAGTAACTCTAATTTGAGCGAATTTTAACTCGGAATCATACTTTAAATTTTCGCACGTTGACAAAAGAGACAAATCACATTTTCTGGAGTTTTATAAAATATTGCAGGGATATCGGGGAAAAAGCAACAATTTCATGTGACATGTTTTATTTCACATTTTCCACAGTGCAAGGATTTTTTCGATAGACTTTTCCCAAACAAAGAAGTCTGGTGATGTGATATGATGCAAAGCCCTTTTACAATTACGCTGTTGCCGAAGAGGGACTCTTGTTTCTGCCATGCGCCTTGCCAGGTGTGGGAAACGTCGTTTTGTCTTGCTGGAAATAAACTTCCGTTAACTCATCATCATCCAGTTGATTCAATGACTGTTAAAAAATGACCAGGTACATATTGGTATTCACGGTGGAGTCGAAAAAAAAATCGGACCTACGATGCGCAACCCAGAAATCGCGCACACACACGAACTTTTGGCTTCAGGGTGCCCCCGGAATTTGGTCGCCAAGTGTGCGAGTTTTCTCACGCGGGAGCCAATTTTGTTACTCCTACGAATTTCTGACGTGTTTGTCACGTGATTATTTTGTGACGCATTTATCACGATGGATGTTTATCGACGCCATCTTAAATGGCATGTTTGCACTATTTGCGCCAAAAAGAACAAGAGGCACTCAAAAGGGCATTTTTACAAAATTCTACCAAGCTATGAATTGAAAGCATAAAAATTATTATTTAAACTATTTAAATTGAATTAATTAAATTATGTAAATTATTTTTAACAATTACAAATCTAAAAATTTTCGTACAATGCAACTGCGTATAAAAACACAGTATACTGTGTTTTTTACTAATTATACTGTGTTTTTATACTATGAGTATTAAATTAGTAAAAACACAGTATACTGTGTTTTTTACTAATTTAATACTCATAGTTTATTCTTTTTATTGCATTTGATTTACTTTCATGGATGTTTAACGTCGCCATCTTAAATGGTAGGTTTGCACTATCGGCGCCAAAAAATATCAAAGGGCACCCCGAAGTGCATTTTTACTGCACTTGAGGGTGCCACCGGAATTTGGTTCTTTCTGTGTCTTAATAAATGCCAAGTGTGCGAGTTTTCTCACGCGGGCGCCAATGTTGTTACTCCTGCAAATTTCTGACGTGTTTGTCATGTGATTATTTCGTGACGTATATATCACAATGGATGTTTACCGCCTCCAACTTAAATGGCACGTTGACACTATTGGCGCCAAAAAACAAGGGCCACTCTAAAGTACAGTTTTACCAAACTTTTTTTTTTATCTTAGAGTGTTGTTTGGTGAGTGGCAAACGGATTTTCACGGCACCATGTACGGGTGTTTACAAGTTACCAGAACCAGAAAAGTGGAACCACCCCTCATCCGAGGATCATATGATATGATATGATGTGCCATTCACTGAGGAGCACGTTTTACAGTGTGTCGTTCCGAATGTTTCGTCTTAGCCAGAGTTATTAAGGAATATTATATATATATATATATATATACATAAATTAAAATATAATACATATATTTTAATTTAAGTGTAATAAATACTTTTGGGGAAATTGCAAAGAATGACCCAAGGTAGTAGGAACCTTAATATACACTGTTTTCATTTGTTCGCGTATAAACATAAATTTGCATTTTATAATTTCGTTTGCTCAGTGGACAGTTATATATGTTCCAGAAAAATTTGATACTATGTATTTAAAGGAATAAATGGAAACATATTTAATATAGAATTACGAACCGCAACGATATGGAAAAAAAATGATAATAACTTTAAGTAATAAAACGAAACTAGATCGATGTACATAAGTATTAAACGTTTTTCTCTCTTATGTTTTTCCAAATGCATATAATAAAATATTTCCCACTCTGTTTCAAAATGTTCTGTTAATCTGATGTTTTAGAATTTTTTTAATTCAGTTTGCATGAAATTTGCATTTATGGGTATATGCGAAAAAAAGTATAGATAGCTACTATATTTTTATGAAATATAATGAGACATTTGTGCAAATACAATAATGTGCTTAAAAAATTTATACGATACATAGATACGTCAAGCATATATTAAAATAATCCCAGAAAATATAACTATATTAATTATTCATATCATCCCTTAAGAAAACCATTTTACATTCACATATTTAGTCTTTTTCCTTGATTTTCATTTACAATTCTCTTGTTTTCTTTCCATTTTTAGAAAATTTAATGCCACGCCACACCCCGTAATTCAACCGTCATGTAGATCCTTACATATCCATCTGTCACACAATATGCTATTATATGTTACAATGAAATGTTATACGTTACAATGAATCCTCCCAACATTTATCAAAGATAATATAATCTCATTAATAGGAAAGTCTCATTAATAGATTTACCTATTTAAACATTTTGTGTTTGACCAAGACAAGATGAAACTATTTTTTCACACTGGGTTGAGATATTAAAAAGCAGGAACATACTATGAAAGTTAGCAATTTATAATGAAATTCGTAGCTAATATTTTTAAAATATTTAAAAACCAATTTGTTGAAATCTTTTCATGCTAGTGATATATATATATATATATATATATATATATATATATATATATATATATATATATATATATATATATATATATATATATATATATATATATATATATATATATATATATATATATATATATGTATAAAACTGCTAGTTATATAGATGAAACTCCTAGTGATATATATGAATCTGCGCACCCTATTATGGAGGGTCTCTCAGCAGATAGAATCATCTCTAACGGACTTAGCAATCAAGATTTTGCCTTCGAGATGAGATCCAAAGCGGAACAATTACGTTAAAGGAAATACCACTCAATTAATTTTGCTTATGACGATATATCAGTCATTCCGATGCACATACAGAAAGAGCTAAAATTTATATAGCCATCAGATGATTGTCTATTTTAATCAAGATTTTTACCTTCCTGATAGGCTCCAAAGCGGGATAAGTACTTTGTAGGTGATACCATTCTATAATTTTTGGTGTCCGATATGTTTCCTTCAGTCCGAAGCACAACAGAGGGAGCCAAAATTAATGGAGCCAGCAGATCATTTTTAATTTCAATCAAGATTCTACCTTCATGATTTGCTCCAAAGCTGGACAAGTACGTTGAGGGTGATACCACTCTATTATTTTTTGCTGGTAACTGACATATTTCAGTCCATCGGAGGCTCAACTGAGAGAGTCAAAATGTATGTACCCAGCAGATAACTGTCTATTAATCGAGATTTCACCTTCATGATGGGCTCTAAAACGGGACAAGTGCATTGCAGGAAATACCACTGCATTATTTTTTCCTGGTGACTGATAAATTTCAGTCAATCAAAGACATAACTGAGGGAGTCAAAATATAAGGATCCAGCAAATGATTGTCTACTTACAAAAATTGTGTAGTACAAATCAGGAAAGACTCTTGGCCGGATTGTCAGTCACCAATAAAAAAATTAGAACCATTCTGATTTTAGAATTTAGCTACGACAAGAGTGCATGTGTGCTTAAGAAGCCCTCAATGATAGCAAAAACTAATGCTAGAATCCTTTCTTTTTCCCTGTCGATATGTATTATTTCAAATTATATCAATAGATATCCTCAGATAATTTAAATTTTTGATTTAATATCCGAAATTAGTCCATTGACACCATTCATTTGAACGAATCTGAAGATTTTATGCATATTTTCTTTACTTGTGAATAATGGACAGAGGCGAAATTACTTCAGACTGATTTATGTACGTTCACCTTTCACAGTGATCTGAATTTGATGTATTACCGAGATGAATAGATGATGTGACTTATGTTCATCTATATTCCATACCTCATAATTATATATTAGAGCTTTACGGCCAAAAGTATTTTAATAATAGCCTCGTCATACCTCTTCTGTGAAAGGCTATCCTTCCTTGTAAAGTTCATGCACATCTACCAACTTCTGAATTGTAACAGCGTGTTTGATTCCAATGATTAATATAACTTCAAAATATTCAAATTAAATATTAATTAAACTTCCTGTTTGAACAGAAAATGCCGCGAGCGATTTTAAAGCATAGTGACGTTGTGTGCATTCCTACACTACAGTTGCGTCTTTTTTTACGTAAATTAACTAACCCGTGATCTAAAATTAACATTAGTCTTTAATTATTCTTTTAGAATTTTGACAGAAACATAACAAAATCAGAATACATTATAGAAACAAAAACTAATTGGTATTACGGTTTTATTATTAAGGAATATTATGATAATATCAGTCATGGATGTAATATCTTCTACGTTACCGGTTTTCAAATGCATAAAACAATTCTAAAGAATAGAAAAATATACCCTTATATTTTTAAATAACAGAAATATAAAGACAACATTGTATCCATACGTTCTTTTTTGTATCCTTAGAAATTGATATGCATTTATGCATATTAATGCTACACTGATTACCATTATAAAAGTCTGTGTTTTCAGTCAGATAATAAAGAATATGTTTAACAAATTAAATCAAATATGCAGAGCAAAAATAAAGGT
Organism: Dolomedes plantarius; assembly: GCA_907164885.2. Classification (NCBI taxonomy): domain Eukaryota; kingdom Metazoa; phylum Arthropoda; class Arachnida; order Araneae; family Dolomedidae; genus Dolomedes; species Dolomedes plantarius. The sequence goes on along the minus strand of OU015497.1, from coordinate 57,486,243 downwards.
AAAATCTATCATCTATTGAATTTTATTCCTTAAAACGTGTAAAATTAAAATGTATTTCATATGCATTAGTTTAACGAAAAATAAATATGAAATAAAAACGACAAATTCTTTTACTGAATTTTATTAATATGTATCGATTCAGATACAAAGTATAAATATTTCGCTTAACAGTATAGTTATGGTGTCATATGTGATTACAGATTAATTCTAGAGATTTTCGATTTCGGTGATATTCAGTGCAGACATATATATTTATGGATTTAATCTGATAGCACTGGTATACAGCAAAGTATTTAAATAATTTCAATTCCGGAATTTGCTTTACATATATCAGCTAGATCATACAGGACGATAATATGACCATCTTAATATAATTTACTGTACAATATAATGCAAATATTAAACGTTTTAAATGTATTCAAAAATTTTTCTTTGATTAGTCAGAGATAAATGCATGCTGTAAAAATATTCTTTGCACCATGAAAGAAAAAAGTGAAGGTACTATGATATTATCTTTAGTTTCTTCTTTCAAAATACAAAAAAAAAAATTCTATCGTCTATGACAGCGGTTCCCAACCGGTGGGTCACGACCCACTTTACAGGTGGGTCGCGACTCGATCCTAAAACTATCAGAAACCATCGAATAAACCATCAGAAAAGATAAGAAAAATCGAAACTTACTTAAAAACAGCAATTTTACATATTGATAGATTGTGATAACAATTTTCTAAACTGTAGTTATATCAAAGCTGTATGAATTTCTTTGCCTGAAAAATTAAAATGGTCTTTGTGTACTTTTATAATTGTAGTTTTTACCTTCACGTAGGAACACTTGTTAATGAGTATGAAACCACTTGTTGCATATATTGCAAACATATATCTATTGTTAAATAAATAACTGTTTTGCTACAAAGTGCTTATATTTTGTCAACCATTTTCAAATCAGAACACAAATTGTTTATCAATAATCAATCTGTATCTTCAAAAAAGCATATATATATATATATATATATATATATATATATATATATATATATTTGCAATATTTGATGGTAAATTATTTATATATATAAAACAGTTCCGTCACTGACTCACTGACATACAACACACAGACCATACCGCTGGACCTAAAGGGCTGAAATTTTGCATGGCGATTCTTCTTATGGTGTAGGGGTGCACTAAGAAAGATTTTTTAAAAATTCTTCTTAGATTTTTTTAAATTAAATTTTTAAGCTTTTTTGTAACTTTTTTTAAGTTTGCATTTAAAATAATAATTTGAGGGTTATAAAATTTATATCACGAGAAAGATCCTAAAAATTCCTTTAAAATGAAATCTTTTTCGAATCTTTACCTCGATTTTCTGATTTTTGGTGAATTTTTAAAGATTAATTTTTAAAATTTAATTTATTAAATGCTGATCACGTGATTTCTTATTCTGGTACTTTAAATAAATTTATCGTCATATGCATAACAACTAAATAGACAAAAAAAAATTTATTGTTTCTTTCTAATGCAGCAGACGATTGGATATTATTGAAAAAAAAATAAATATCCCTTACAATTTTTTTATAAAAAGATATGTGTATATATATATATATATATATATATATATATATATATATATATATATTACATCTATTGTATACATTGATCGTCGTATTTAGTATAAATATATATATATATATATATATTTTGGCATTAATTGCATACATTGACTGTTGTATTTATTTTGAATGTACTCCGTAGCGAAGTGCGGGTTTTCAGCTAGTATATACATAAGGAAGGGATACGATACCAATAAGGTTTTTTTACTCCACGATGGACCGTGGAGGTATTCCGATAAGGAAAGGTGGGTCGCCTGCTGAAAATGGTTGGGAACCACTGGTCCAAATATATAAATGCAATTAACTAGAAGCATAGTTAAAAAAAATCTAACTATCTTTGATGATACTTATTTCATTTATAAGAGGATTTCACAGCTTATATATTTCATTGTCAGAACTGTGTTCTAAGGCTGCAGTGTACTAACCCTCTTAGATTCGCTCACCTCAATGTTAGCCTATGGAGAAAATTTGTCTACTATTTCCAGCTACATAAATGTTAATAATCAAATAAAAATGCTATTTTCAGATAGCCTGGACTTTCCGCATCTTGCAACAACATTCATTTTATCAATTTAGTCCACCAAAGGAATTTATAAGAGTTTAAAACACACTAGACCAAATTTTCGCTCAGAATAATTTAAATTAAAAAAATTATTTACATTTTTTAAAACGAAAAATGCCCTAAGATGTAAAATTTCTAAGGAGTATAATTAAAAAAAATCTTTAATCTAAGTCGGCGATCCTTGAAAAAATTTTCTCCATGTTAACATTGAGGTGAGTGAATCCAATAGAGTTAAAACACAGCAGCCTTAAAGTTAACTTACCCGCACGATTTTCAAATGTTCAGTACATATGGAAGGAAGTGAGGTGTATTGGGTCAATACTGGAATATCCATGCCTTAGAAGGTAATTGTGGAGATCGCATCTTATGTTGCTAAAATATTGATAGTTATAGTTTTCTGTCATATGGCTGGGGATTGGGTATTCAATTGCTAACTACGGGATATTTTATCTTGCGTTTGCTATTATTCTGTGAAAAAATTATTACATATCTTTATCTCATATTATATTTTCACTAAGGTATTAAATATTAGGTCATCAGTATCCAGAATAGGCCGTGGCCTTTTCAAAGAATTAGTTCTATTTAAATATACAGGGTCATAGAAAAAGGTCGGACGCATTTCATATAATCATATTTAATGAAATAATTACAATACAACCAATTCTTTCGCTGTGTAATGTACAGAATTTAAAACAATTTTACCTTAATAAGTTTCAATATGAGAACCGTTGGTTGCTCTACACATATCAAGTCGATAATCAATCTCTAACCAGGTGTTAGGGACCATGTCTGGCGTCACTGTGGCAATTGCATCGATAATTCTCTCCCGTAAATGTGTCGAGTCCCGTACCTTTAAGCTTTAAACAATGTTCTTGACGTAACCCCAGATTTGTACTCCGCTAATTACAACACACATTGAGCTTTCTCCTGAACGGTCGACATTGCACTGACGGGAAGCCGAACGAAGACATCTTCCACCTTGAATCGCTTCTGCGCAACGTTCCATGTCACGGTTGCGTACCAGTTACATTTAGAAATTTTCGGCACTTGCCAAGTTGTTTGAAAAGAATATTATTTCGTTTGCTCAATTTCTTTTAGAATTATGAGCTTTCGAAATGTCTCCAACCTTTTTCTATAATCCTGTATTTATGGGAAAAGTTCACCAGCTTTTTGTAAGTGATATTTCAGCAACAAGTTATCAACAACTGCAATACTTTAATAAATGAACATTTTTAGTGAACTTTTTATTGAAATATAATATTTCATTTGTAAATGAGAAATAAAAAAAATTCATCTTTCCTCTTACTATATTTTTCATTGTTTATTAAAAAAAGAATAAACTTATGGTTCATAAACAGTGATAATTTATTTTTAAAAATTTTTTTAATTTTCAAGTGTTATGCAAATTTAGCTTTACCGTATAAAAACAAGATTAAGCGTGTTATCTTGCTAAACGAGAAAATAAAATTAGTCACTCAAGCATTCTTTCAAAATGATTAGCATCTAAAACGATTAACATTGTTTCCGAATTCATGTTTTGTATGTAGTCTCGTTCCCAATTTGATTACATTACGATAATTTTGAGATGATACCAATAAGAGGTTAGAAAAGAATATAGAATGAGAGTGATAGAATACTTTAATTGGGCCGTGGCGGCCTTGTGGTACAGCGCGCTGGTTTTCGGTGCTGGGGTGCTCAGATCGAATCCTGGCGAAGCGCCACTAAACTGCCTCCGTTTGTGTCGTCCCTTCATAGGGGGCAAAGCTGGTCTGCCTATATGGCGCCCCCGTAATAAAATGGCCAGCAAAACTGCGGTGAATTATAGGCGAATGTCTTCGCGACAAGTGCCTCCGCATTAAAAAAAAAGAATACTTTAATTTACAGCCATGCAAGAAAATTTGCTCAGCTTCAATTAATTAATTTGATTTGCACACGAATTATATATTTTAAAAACAAAAATGTAGTAGTCTAACGTTGATGGCATGGGTTGTAACTTTACATTTAAGGGAGTTGTAAGAGGTAAGATTTTCCAAAGGGCCAAAATGTTTCAAATCCCCGGGGGTTAATGATTTTATTTACTGCCACTTTGAGCGTTTTAAGGTCGAATTTGTCAACTACAACTCTCATACATTGGTAAAAGAGCTCTCTTTTCTTATTCGTCTAGTTGCGCAAATCGTTATTTAGCAGGGGCATGACTTTTCGGTTCACATAATCAGGTAAGAACGGCGAAGACTCTTAAGATAGAAACGGCAATTAGAATGCAAACCCACTGAAAAATGTCTAGAACGGAACTTTAAGAATGCAATATATTACGCCATGATAAATCATAAAATAAATCTTTTAAAGCTTATGAATGTTTTTTCTACATAACCGTTTTTATTCTTAAGAAAAATTATAACAAAAGTAATGCAAAATATAAAGTAAACGATATAATTTCATTCAAACCGAACTATAGGTAGAAGACTTTAATGCATGATAATCGAGGGAAATGCTATAGAAGCGGTTTTATTTTAGGCATAAGCACTTTTATGAATAAGCACTTTTATGCATAAGCACCCCTAGAGGCTATTTCTCAAATTTCAACGAATCCAAAAGAATTCAGCGTTCTAAAAAGTACTTATATAAGTTTGTTTAATACAAATAGAGGCCGTACAAAAGATAATGTACAAATAAAGCCTCATGGACAACTGAAACTATGGAAGCAACACCGATGGCAGTATCTTCTGGGACATCAGTGACGAAGGTTTCTTCCGAATTCAACATTCCATTCAGTACCATCAAGGACAGGGTTAAGGCAAGACGCTGTTATGGACCATCTTTCGGCACCAAATGTTTTTACGGAAGAACGAGATGGTGAAATTGAAAAGCATGTTTTACTTTCAGCAAAACTATACTTTGGAAGGACGCATTCTGGTCTTTGAAAATTAGCTTTTCAGCATGCTGACAGAAAGAGTATTAAAAACTGCCCTTTAAGAGAAAAAAGACAAGCTGGAAAATACTGGCTGTATGGATTTATGAGAAGACATCCCAACCTTAGTTTACGAAAACCAGAAGCAACGGGCTTAAATAGGGTAACGGGCTTAAATAAGACTGCAACAAAGATGAAGTGCTCTTATTTTCAAATTTAAAGACATTGGTGTCCAAGTTCAAATTTCCAGTCAAAAGAATGTATGATGTGAATGAAACGGGCATCTCAACGGTATAAACTCGTCGAATAAATGCACAAAAAGGAATGAAGGAGGTTAGACAAGTTGGGAAAAGGGCAAAAATATCTCAGTATTCTGTTGTTTTAGTGCTTTTGGCCAATATGTCCCCTTTGTATGGTTTCCCCTGTAAAAGGATGTCACCTCAGTTAAGGACACTAGGGCCTGTGCTATATATCGATGCTAACCAAACGGTTGGATGTCAACAGAGTTATTTACTTACTGACTGCAATAGTTTGCAATGGAATACAACGCATCAGTTGACTCCCCCTGTTTTATTGGTAATGAGTATCCACAGCAGGAATTTGTCTCTAGTGTCTTACACTTATTCTGAAAAGAGAATGACACCCATATTGTCTCTATTTCCCCACACACGTCCCATAGACTGCAGCCCCTAGATCTCTGCTTTTTGGTCCCCCGAAGGCTTTTCCGAGTAGTGAAAGCGGCATTTTCGTTAAGACACGAGGGTCTTAAAAACACGATATGACATTGCTGTTGAACAAAGTGTACTGTAATGTGCCTTCTCTGGAAATGGAAACTAAAGCGCTCGAAAGAAGTGTGATTTAGTCATTTTATCCCAATGAGTACTCCGATGAAGATTTCATGGCTACTAGCAATTTGACTTCTCTAAAACGTGAGGAAGCTGTTAACAATAGGATTCCAATGTTGGAGTTTGAATGTGAGGAAGAAGAAACAAATGAAGAAATACCCGGCCCTTGAAATACAGAACCAATCTCAGTAGCTGATATTTCAATTACTTGTTCGTCAAGCATTCCAAAACGACAAAAATTAAGTAGACAACATTTGCAAATTTTTAAAGCAACTTCATTGAAAGAAAAATTTGAGGCATTAGAAAAAATAAAATCAGAAATGACCAAAAAAGAGTAAGAAGAAAGGTATTCGTGCTCTGGAAAAATTAAAATATCTATTTCAGAAGAAAAGAAAGGTCCCAAAAAAGACATTAATTTATTGCAACTCTGAAGAAGAAATAGATGAGTCTAAGTTGAGTGCTGATGATAATCTAGAAGATGTGCTTTCACTAAAAGAAGAAATTTGTTGCATTTGGGGAGAATTCGGGAGGAATAACGAGCTGAGGTTCATTTGCAAATCATGTGGCAATTGGTTAAACAAGGACTGCAGTGGCGTGGACAGTGGAGAAGACTACAAATGTGACTTTGGCATTCTCTAAAATTTGGGCCTACTTTGAGCTTCTTTACCCTACCAGGACGGGCAATACCGTTCAATGCATAGAATTTTTCATTAAATAATAAAAAATGTATTTGATCTCTACAAATTAGACTACTACAAATTATACACAGATTATTGAAGTTACATCTCGTTATCAAAGTTTTGATTTTGAGGTAAATTAGAGTATTATTTCAGTTCTCCCTTAAGTGAGCGGCATTCCTCTATTTTACCAAACATATATATATATATATATATATATATATATATATATATATATATATGTGTGTGTGTGTGTGTGTGTGTGTGTGTGTGTGTTTGTTTCTTTAAAATTCGTCCAGTATGTTTATCAAAAACTTACTATTCATAAAAATCTGCATTTAAATCAGTTTTGTGAATACCACTGCATGTAAATATCTCTTTTCTCCATAAATAAACAGTTAACATTGGTATTATAATTCATTTTAAAACAATTCGACAATGTATTAGGTTGTTCGGAAAGTAATTTCGTTTTTTCCCAACATAGGACTTAATTGTATTCTTTCACAGTAAATGTATTTAACTTTGCACAAAAGCATTGTCATTAAATATTTTGAAAGCTGATATAATGGCAGCTGGCAGCAAGGCTTGTTTATGAAAAAGTTTGTTTGATTCTACGCAATCGTTTTTGTTTGGTGCCCTATCAAATATGGAAAGTCGAAAGCAGCATTTTTGCCATATTTTACTTTTTTAGTATCGAAAAAGTAGAAATGCTGTTCAAGCAAGAAAAAACTATTCGATTTGTATGGAAAAGATATATTGACAAAACGTCAGTGCCAAAACTGGTTTGCAAAATTTCGTTCCGGCAATTTTGATGTTGAAGATGCACCCACGTTCTCGAAGGCCAGTCGAAACTGATGAAGGCAAAATAAAGGCATTTATTGATACAAAACGCCGAATAACAACTCATGACATCGCTGAAAGATAAAATTTATGGAATTCGACCGTTCATGATCACGTGAAACGACTTGGTTAAATTTCAAAACCCGACTTATGGGTTCCACATGTTCTTACAGAAAGAAATTTGCTCCGTCGCATTGTCGTATGTGATTTTCTTCTCAAACGTCAAAAAAATTATACATTTTTGAAGAGAATCATATCTATGGGGACTAGAAATCTGTTGTCTACTGTACAACAAGGTAAAACGCAAGAGATCATGGAGTAATAAAGATGAACCGGCTCAAAGCACTTCGAAAACCGATATTCATCAAAAAATGCGAGGCTGTCTGTTTGGTGGGATTTCAAGGAAATAATTTTTATTTTTATTTATTTTTTTTTTTGCTTCTACTGGAAAATACCACTATCAATTCTGAAGTGTACTGTCATCAACTGGACAAATTGAATGATTCACTCAAACAGAAAAGGATATAATTGTTCAATAGAAAAGGTATAGTGTTCATCCAAGAGAATGCGAGGCTTCATACAAGATTGATAACTCACCAAAAGGTTTTACAGCTTGGATGGGATGTACTACTACACCCACCATATTCTCCAGATCTGCCACTTTCAGATTATTACTTGCTACGGTCTCTACAAATTTTTTTAGACGGCAAAACCTTTACTTCAAATTAGGAGGTCAAACATAGCTTGGATCAATTTTTTGCCAGCTAAGATCAGAAGTTTTCTGAGCTTGGAATCATGCTACTGCCAGGAAGATGACAAAAGGTATTGGACCTAAATGGAGAATATATAATTCAAGAAAATATTTATACACAATAAGAAAATCGTCTTTCAATTTCACAAAAAAATGACTTTCTGAACAACCCAGTATATTCCAATTTATTTTAAATTGATCTGTACAACATATTAAAGGCAATTATAAACAAAGTTATTTATTTTAATTTATAAAATTACACTCCATACCTCATTTTTCAAACATTTCTTTCAAATTCACTTTTCTATTGTCGACCAAAAATTTAAACTTGCATTAGTGCGATTTGCATAATGTAAATTTTAGTACGTATTTTATAAAATTATGTTGAAGAACATTTTTTTAAACTTTATGCGAAACCGCAGTAAATTAATTTACTTCACAATCCATTAGATTTTTCCCAGATTAATCAATTAAAAATAATCTATTCTTTTCTAACCCGTTTTACAGCACATTCAACCCTGTTGAAGCGGAAGATTTTCTCTTCATTAAAGTTAAATACAATTATATGCGTTTAAGTAGGGATAATTAAACTTTATGGGCAACTGTAAATAAATAAACTAATTCGTTTAAGAAATTATTTATGTTAAGCATAAAAAATAATAGTAAAACAAAAGATCGTTTAGCAACTGCTTTTGAAAAAATTCCAAAAAACGGAATAATTTAATAGTTAAAGAAGAGTGTTTTAACAAACGAGCATGGTTTGCCTAGCAAAATGAAATTATTTAATCTTCCTTGGAATAAATCTTTTTTTTTTTCATGAGGAATAGAGGGACCTCGTTTTTAACTAGTATGCTATATAGTTAACATAATTTAATTTTTATCTATATTTATAAAACAGAGTATATTTATTGAATTATATAACACATTGGTGTTTTATCATATACTCGTAACGGGTAAAATTTATGAGTTTAAATAGTTTTTAGACTCATAGCTTTTTTAAATTAAAATTAGATGGATGCATTAGTTTAGTTTAAATTAAAAACATCTTTATAACATTTAGAGCACTTTTATGTAAATTTAGTAAGATTAAATTTTATGTGTACTGCTAGATAAAAAAGAATTTATTGTTTATATTATAAATAGTAATGTTTTTCTAATGATCACCCTGCGAATTAACATTTAAAAAAATCATTTACATGCATTAAAAGATGGTCATCAACATCTTTAACATGTGAAATTATGACTAGCTAAGAGGAGCTGTATGTTAATCCATAGGTAATTATACGAACAATCCATTACACTTGACCCTGGACTAAGATAGCAGATTTTCCTTTAGAAAATCAAATGGAGGCTTTTTTAATGATACTAATAATTAAATATTAGTTTTTTGGTTCAAAATGGGTAATTATGTCAGGCCTAAATGGAATATATTTTTAAATAAAAACTAGAAATAAGAAATTTATCTTAAACCACTTACACAGTTCCTCTTTAGTATTTTTTAAGATTCGTTTTAGATATTCTGGAGCCCCGATTCGGGGTTCCGATAGTTCAGCTGTTATAGTTGTATATCTCGGAATAGTGTTGACAGGATTGTAGGTTAATAATGTAATATAGTTTAACAAGAATCTACGATTTAAGAATTTGGAGATTAAATATTGTAGATTTTATATTATTTTTCGGTGCTTCTAACAGGCAAGGAAGGTTTTCTGAAGGAAATGACCATTAATTGCGTTGAAAACAATTTTATTTTGAATTTTGTGACTGATGTAAAGTGTTGTCTTTCGGAGATAATTCAGACAAGCGCATGCAATAATGCAACAAGAAATAACACATCAACAAGTAATAATATTAGAGAAGCGAAAGTACACCTCCCCATTATATGACAAACGTCTTCTGATTCTGGCTGTTATTTTAGAATCCTAAAGAAGCCGATAGCCGATAAAAGATCTAGTTATCAATATAAAAAGTGGCATCTGCATATAGAAAAAATGCATCAACTCCTTTCTTTGTAGAAACGGGGTTTAATTTACGGCCTTTTTCAAGTTTTCGCACATGTTGAACAATTCGCATTTTTGACCATGAAAATCCCTTAAAAACATTAAAACTGATTTATACCGAAGAATCATTTATGAATTCATGTTAGGTATGTCTGTCTTCAGTTTTATATAAACTCACACATGTATTTAAGGATCATCGATGATCTATTTTTCTAATGCTTTGCAATGTACATCAATTTTCTCTTTCCTTTCATGTTGATATAGGCTTAAAATTTATCTGTTCCCACACAGGAGCAACTGACGTAAAATGCACCGTCAAAAATCACAATTTCTGGATACCGGTGGCAGAAATACGGGATTTCGTGATCAAAATGCATTGCTCTGAAACATCTTAAAGGCAATATAGTGATTTATTATGTCGAATACAAAATACCAAATGGTTGAGTCAAAAGGAGAAGAGAAGTGACGTGTTTGTGTTTTATGTTAGGCGATTTTTTTCTTATGTTTCTAGAGATAAATAACGAAAGATTTGATCCAGATCTATCAAAAGGTTTTGAATTGTAAATCGTGTAGTGTTGAGCATACAAATCATTTTCGTATTCAAAAGTGATGGATTGAAGTTGCTCGGGTGTTTAAATATGAATAAGCATTCTTACAGATGAATATTATTTGTCGATATCACTTCCTATGGTTTAAATTTTTCCCAGTAATTATGAAAAGGGGAAAGTAAAAGTATTCATATTTTTGACAATCAAGTAAATTCAACAACATTTTGAATAGATGAGATTTCTTCATATATAAAAAAGAAACCAATACAGAGTTGCATGTACTTAACACAGAAACTATGTATACAGACATTGCACTATGTATATAGTGTCATACTGGTACATTTTGTAGAACGTTTCTGTAGTTCTAAACCAGTATTAACACACGAATCAGGAATACAGTATTTGCGCAACAAATAATATAACTGTCCTAAGCCTGTGAACTCATATAATACTGTTGTAAATAGATGTAAATATTTTTTAGATATTTGTAAACATATATTATATCTCCTTAATATGTGATTACTTTCTGGTAAATACCGTAAATTTACTGGCATCGAGAGTTAAATTTGAATTTGTTACCCTTTTGCGAAATTTTTGAGAATTTTAGCGAGCTGGGTGATAAACTTGGTGATATTTGGCGACTTCTTGGGTGTCCGGGTCCAGAACTATCGGGAATGTAGCCAAGGTTATATAAGCAGGCCGAACTCGGTTCCAAAAGTATTTTTATTCGTTCATTTCTCAATTGATGCTCAGCTTCTCAGTGGGAACCTAAGCCCTATTAGGCCTAACTTGTGCCACTGTTATGTGGAATCGTCATTCTCAAATATCGTCGAACAAAACGCTACAATATTAAAATTATCTCTTTTATATTTGCAAATATTCGAACTTACATGCATGATTATAAATGATAATTAATATCTTTTACATCTCAGAGTGAATATAAAATATTTAAAAATAATATTTAATAGATGATAGATAAAGGAATAGATAGCAATTGATGTTTACGTTTCATCTTCGATGCCAAATAGTTAACTATTTATTTTAAAATTTCTATTTGAAGTGTACTAAAAATCAAACTATAAACATATCTGACAGCCAGCATAATTTAGGGATCAGATACGGCATCAAAAAGTACTAACAGGAGCATACCTTAAATTACAATTCAGCCAGACCTGCATGTGCTTTTTATCCCTAAACGCACGATTAGCATTAATTAGAGAGATATCTTCGCCACCGAATGCAATTAACATAGATTTCTCGAGACGGTCAGGAATGATTTAGGTATGCTTGAATCGCTAATTAGCGTCTCGGCTTTCCCATGTGTAACGCAAGGATTTTCGTAGTAAGAGAGATAAATTATTCCTGCATCGAAGTTACATTCAATACTGCCGTTAAATAATGATTTTTGTTAGCGTCACGTAACTAATATGCAAAGTGCTTGTTTAATTTGTGAGCTAAACAAGGCAGAGCGACGGTGGGAAGAGATGAAAGAGCTCGTGAGCGTGTGTTTGATCACAGTTCGTTATAAAGTATTATCATTAGGTATTTTCTCTAATTCTGTTCAACTCCAGGGTCGCATATTTGTAATTGGTAAAGGATTAACATGTATATATATATATATATATATATATATATATATATATATATATATATATATATATATATATATATATATATATATATATATATATATATATATATATATATAAATTTATATATTATCTTCGTTAATAACAATAAGTTATGCCTGGAATTGAAAAAAAAATTAGTATATTCCATTCCACGTTCTTAGTTCTCCAATCTGACAAATTTTAAGGCCAATGCAATATTTTTTCTTTTATTAATTTATAGAGTATATTATTACTTTTTTAAACTAGATATCACAAAAAAGGAAAACTACGACAACTTGTGATAAAAAGTTAATGCAAAATATAGGTAAAAAAATTAAATAATTTCTACAAAGGGTGTTCAATAAAAACTTATTTTTCAAAATACCTTCCTTCAGATAACAGGCAATGGTCGCATTGTTCAGTTCCCTTTTTAAAGCATGTGGCGAGGGCTTTTAAAGTAGGATCCTCAATAACGGTCCTTCGGAGAGAAAACAGTTGTCCTTCGTCGCAAGTTATAATTTTGGCAGCACGCCAAACCGAGTAGCAGTAAAATAGATAAACAGAAAAGTACCAAAATGCGTTAAAAAAAAGGTAAGCAATGATAAGTAATCCAACGTTAATAACCCTCGGTTGTTTCATTAGAAGAGACTACCTGAAATTTATTTTGTGTTAGCTGTTTCAGTAAATCCTGTACAGCTGAAATAACGCCAGCATCTGTCAAAAACAATCAGAAACCGCAAAGAACGATGTCAGGATTGTAAGAAAGACGTGCAAGGGTTTTAATAATGAATTTTGTAAAAAAAAAATGCTGAACCCAAGCAGCGAATGCTCAAAGCATTTCCTTTCTTAGCTCTGAATCACTCTCTTCCATCACTGTATGCAAAACGCATATGTTCTTCAAACAAGTACTCGACGAAAAGGTCAATCGTCTTCCACGTTTAAAAACTTTCGCCACAGGTTGTTCTTATTTCGGAAAGGCATCTGCAGTTTCATTTTTCCATTTGACAACTCGAGATAAAGCTCATTGTCATAAAAAATACATGCATCTCTAATGTGCTGGTGTCTGCTTTTTTATGACACCAACACATCCCTATAAGTAATTCCCAAGTATTTTTTAGATTGTACTACTTTGTATACTTAAAAATATAATATCTGTAATAAGCGGGATGTGAATATGCTTTATCTTTAGGCAACGTTCTAAATTGTTAGGAACTACCCAAGGGAGGCTGTCAGTCGCAGAGTTATGACAAGCACTTTTGGGGCGCCAATTTACGACAGGGATGCATTGTACAGAGCTAGACAATACATATGTCATAAAACATCGAAAATTGAGGAGACAGGTATAAAGCTGAGGTCGAAGTAAAAAAAAAAGACGCAACCTGATGAGAAAATGTTTCAGACAGGGGCAGACGCCAGAACTGATTAAAATGCGCGGTGAACACTTAATATGCAGCCAATTCATCGAGTAGGATCGGGGACGCAACATATGAGCGGAATAACCCATCCCTCATCCCGTTAAAGGGAGTTACGAGCTAATAGAAATTCAAGAAAAGCCACAGCCAATAAGAAAAAGAAAGAAAGAAATATTTTTACCGTATTGGAGATTTTCAAAGGATCCTTCCTAGAAAAAAAGAAAACTAAGCTGCAACAGTGTGGACGAAAAGATTGACCACACTGACCAAGACCAAGAAATTAATGCTGTATAAACACTTCCTGAACGAACGCGTGACATATTTTCCCATATTGAAAGTAGATAAAGGAACCAATGGAGATCATAAATTAAAGAATGAAATTTTCTACGAGGCGTTGATAGACAGCCGATGACCAGCGACCACTGCTGATAGACCTTCGAGCCGACGTAGAGCAATCCAACAAGAACTCCTGAGGATCATGGACCTACGAGATCCAGAACTCTTTTTAGTGGAACTGTAGTCTATAGTGACCTACGATCAGTAATTGGACTAAATATGTTCAAGCGGTTATAGCGACTGAATGAATGGACCTGAGCTATATTGACAGAAGCCTCAGGGTGAGCATCTTTGCTATCATTACCTAATTCACATCTTCGCTTATTTACATATTCGCCACTTGCCCGCAAGGGTCGACATTTATTTGCTCATGATGAATATTATGAAGTGATCTATCGAATGATTGTGTATTATAATTTGTTAGTGTTAAGAAGTTGAGCTATATGCTAGGTGTAATATTACTGTATACATATTACTATGTAAGTATTCGGCAATTACCCGCGGATGCCGGACAAACAGTACAGATCTGTCATCTACACAAGGCACCCCAAGCCCCCCATATTAAATTTATTTACATATTAATATGTAAATAAATGTAGATATGTACAAAACTAGTTTCTTATCTGAGAGTTGTACCCATTTACTTAGCTAATTTTCTGGGGCAGAAATTGGTCGCAACGCGACGCAACGGAATAACTATCAATCACGACCTATCGACTCCCATAAGGGGTCGTTACATTTTGTTACATCTTGTTACAATACTTCTCCTGGTGAAAATTTCCCAAAATCAGATATAATAGAAAAATTTGATTGTTTGGCAAACTTATTATAGTGTCTTTCATATTAAAAAAATACATGTGCAGTAAAGAAATGGGAAATCTGATAAAATAAATAAAAGGTTTCAGTTTTTATTGTCTAATTTTTCTTTTCTCTTCCAAATTAATAAAATAATATCTAAAAAATTCAAAAATAACAATAATATTGTTATAAGTCAGAAAAAAATACATACTCTCTACACAAATATGTGAAAAAATAGTGACCTAAAATCGATGCCTGAACACAATATTTAAATCTAGGTTTTGAATCCTAAATACTGAAATGAAAGATTGTGAATTCTGAAATAAATATTGTAAGAGATGATTTTCTAAATGACTCATCAAAGTTTTTTTTTAATTCATGCTAATGCCTTTTAAAATCATCAAAGGGTTTTCCGTATCAAAATTTAATGGAATATTTATTATATTATGTTTAATATCTAGTGTGGAATATTTGTTTCTTGCGCGCACCAAAATTAAATTTAGATATTTAATTAAGAATGCCTTCTGAAGGAAAAAAGGTGTTTGGAATTTTTTTCAAGGTAATCAAAGGAAAAAATGAGATCTCGAGCCTAATTTTCCTCTCTTGTCATTTTGCCAATTTATCCTCAAGAGCTAGTGCCCTCTAAAATATGCTTTTGTATACTATCAGATGTGAACTTATCACAGTTTAATAGACATTACTATATGTTCTATGAACTACAAAGTTCCCTGTTCAGATTCATATATGTTATTACATCCTACTGCTGCATCGTCCATTTGCTATCTAATCTCCCAACAATATAATCTGAACTGAGATCGTATATTCTGGAACTTAGTACTAGACCGTGGTACTTTTTCTCGTTGTTGTTGCTGCTGTTGGTAAGCCCCCTGATGTAGAAAATGCTAGACCAGGTCCATGGAACTCTATTATCTATATATGAGGGGGTCACAACCATAGTGAACCAAGTCCATCTAAACTAAATTGAAGAAATCAAGGTTTGAAGTTTTTTGTGTGTAATCAATTCTAGTCAAGTGATATTGTAAAGACAAATATGACATTATATTGTTAAAACTGTATCTTTTTTAATTGTCCAGCATCTACAAGTAGGAAATAAGTATTTCTGTTTCATATTGTGTATTTCAGTAAAAAACTTGGACTTGGTTCGCTATGGCTATGAAAATTCTATTACATGGAAGAATACTACGTTAGAGATTAATAAAGAAAACTACAATAATATAATTATGTGAATGAAAAAGAATCAAAATTTAATTTTTGATTCACTTTTTCCAATGCGAACAAAAAATAACATATGACTCATGCTGCCATTTAACTTTTCTTAATTACAGTATGCAATAGTATCATCATCTTCCTCTTTTTCCGAACTAATGTCCTAGAGACTAGTATTTGTTTCCACGGGAAGGTTCTTGAAAAAATGATGATGGATCAGTGGAATGATTGGAAGTAGATCCATCATATCTTTCTTTTTGGCAACACTGATCTTTCTCCTATCCATGTACAATATCTCTTGAGTAACAGATGACCGCGAGAGCAACTGTCGTCCAGGAGCCTTCTTTTGCAAATTTATTTCCCGGAAAGGTACATCTTCATTCAAGGTTTCTTTAAACTGTAAAATGAAAGGACAATCTCTCAGAACTCGCAACCATCTAATATTCAGCCAATTTAAAGGAGCTCCCTTGGTGTCCTTCTTTCTGTTTGTGATGGTATCTTCTAATGATCTTGTAGAAAGGAAGTCAGAATGTTTAATATTAATGACTGTAAATTTAGGATGTTTTCTCTTTGCATTTATTATAGTTTCCTTCCAATCCCTTGGAACGTAAATATGTTCTTTCTTACGACTTGCTCACAACATTCTCCTGTCGCATACCTCAATATTTGTGAACTCAAAATAAATGTTGAGGTCAGCAATAAAAATACCTTTTTCTCCTCAAAATTTTAAATATCATTCCATCTCTTGAGAAATTAAATGTTTAGTTCGAGGCTCTCATCTATGACGGGTAATGCATTTCCATTTCTTTCTCTTTCACTGTTATATCCACATCTCATGCGAAAAAAGTCTTTCTGACCATAAATAAAGAGCTTTTAACAAAAGAAGTTTCTCGATTTGGAAGAAATCCAGATAATAGAAGATGAGGCTAATCCCTTAATAGCCGTACTATTACTGAGAAACGTTTAACAAAAGGCAAGTAGATGAGGCTTGGGAGAAACACAGCATTTACTTTTAATTAAAATTTTTAAATGCGAAATAATAACTAAAATGGAAATTATCAATCATATATTATTAATAACGTGATATATTATATATATTTATTTTATACATGTATATATTAATAAATATATTAATTAAAAAAGATCAAATACTGTTAATTAATAGTTACTGTCTAATAATGTCTCTATGTAAGATCAGAAATTATTTTAATGAGAACGATACAAAACTTCACAAAATGGTAATAAATAATGAGTAAATGTAAAATTTTATGATTACATTTCAAATTACTGTACAATAAATGAATGATTTTTATTGAGTACGTACTATAACTGTAACCCATCAATTCTTGCCAAACAATACTGAAAGGTTTTTTGTTGAATTTAATTAATTATTATGGTTTTTCTGAATTATTTATTACAGGACATTACGTAAACAATAAATATTCACACATATTCTATCAAAGAATTTTTCCCATGAATGTCCAAGTTCACTTTTATTATGTATTTGTTAGCATTGTTATTAAGTGTTAACCTAGAGTTTTTATAATTCCTTTTTTAACACTAACTGCAAATCTTTGGGCATTTTTCCCTCGGTGCAATTTTCAAAAAATAAATCCTGGTTATTCTAATTACGTACCATGAAGCAATTAGTAAATAGTACGAACAGCAAATGAACACATAAATTAAGTAAAATATCCCTTTGTAAAATCTTTTGTTAGACCTTATCTACAAGTCACAAAATGAAGTTATAACTTAAATAAATAAGTAAGCTTTCAAATTTTGAAACTTAAATTTGCATTATAATCTTCTAATAGGTATAACTTATTATTACCAGCTGCTACAATAATCCTAGATTATAAGAGGTTACATTATTTTATACTGTAAACTTATTTGAATTGTAAATAAGCCTTTTTTTGTTTTATATGTTTCTTATTACTCGAATTTCGGAAAGAAACTATTCTTTCCACAGACGCAATAGGTCTTAAATTATTCAATAATACTTTACGAATTATTCAGCATCTTGTAACAATGCGTATCTATCTGGAAAATGAGAGGAAAAATACAATAAAAATGTAATAAAAGAGGTTCATTTTATTCTGAGAACAATAATTTGAAACTATGGCGTACTTTGAACACATTAAATTTGCATTAGGTTATCTCCATTTAGGTATAAATTTTAATTAGAGCTTCTACAATAATCCTATGTTGTAAGATATTACACAAATTTTGACTCCAAAACTATTTAAAGTGTAAACAATCCTCTTTTTTTATTAAGTCCATTAATACTAGAATCTCGGAAATAGACTATTCTTTCCACAGACGCTATAGGTTTTAAATTATTCAAAAATACTTTGCGAATTATTCAGCAACTTGTAACTTTGCGTATCGATCTTGAAAGTGACAGAAGAAATACAATAAAAATGCAATAAAAGAAGTGCATTTTATTCTGAGAGCAATGAACTTGAATCTACATGCTCTCGATGAACTTGAAACTACATGCTCTCGATGAACTTGAAATTACAGCGTACTTTGAGCACATAAAAATTTCATTAGGTTATCTCCTATTAGGTATAAATTGTAATTAAAGCTTGTACAATAATCCTAGGTTGTAATATGCTACAAAAATTTTTACTCCAAACTTATTTCAAGTGTAAACAAGCCGCTTTTATTTAATATGTCCATTAGTACTGGAATCTCGGGAAGAGACTATTCTTTCCACAAACGCAATGGGTCTTAAATTATTCAAAAAATACTTTACGAATTATTCAGCAACTTGCAACTTTGCGTATCGATCTTGAAAGTGAGAAACGAAGTACAATAAAAATTTAATAAAAGAGGTACATTTTATTCTGAGAGCAATAACTTGAAAATACAGCGTACTTTGAGCACATGAAATTTTCATTAGATTATCTCCTATTACGTATAAATTGTAATTAAAACTTCTACAATAATCCTAAGTTGTAATATGCTACAAAAATTTTTACTCCAAACTTATTTGAAGTGTAAACAAGCCGCTTTTATTTAATATGTCCATTAGTACTGGAATCTCGGAAAGAGACTATTCTTTCCACAAACGCAATGGGTCTTAAATTATTCAAAAATACATTACGAATTTTTCAGCAACTTGTAACTTTGCGTATCGATCATGAAAGTCAGAGGAGAAATACAATAAAAATGCAATAAAAGTTGTACATATTATTCTGAGAGCAATAACTTGAAACTTCGGTGTACTTTGAGCACATGAAATTTTTATTAGGTTATTTCAAATTAGGTATAAATTTTAATTAAAGCGCCTACAATAATCCTAGGTTGTAAGATGTTACACAAATTTTGACTCCAAACTTATTTAAAGTGTAAACAAGCTTCTTTTGTTTAATATGTCCATTATTACTGGAATCTTGGAAAAATACAGTTCTTTCCACAACGCGATAGGTCTTAAATTATTCAAAAATACTTTACGAATTAGTCAGCAACTTGTAACTTTGCGTATCGATCTTGAAAGTGAGAGAAGAAATACAATAAAAATGCAATAAAAGATGTATATTTTATTCTGAGAGCAATAACTTGAAACTATGGCGTACTTTGAGCACATGAAATTTTCATTAGGTTATCTCCTACTAGGTATAAATTCTAATTAAAGATTCTACAATTATCGTAGGTTGTAAGATGTTACACACATTTTTAACTCCAAAGTATTTGAAGAGCAAACAAGCCTCTTTTATTTAACATGCCCCTTAATACTGGAATCTCGGAAAGAGACTATTCTTTCCACAGACGCAATAGGTCTTAAATTATTAAAAAATACTTTACGAATTATGCAGCAACTTGTAACTTTGCATATCGATCTTGAAAGTGAGAGGTGAAATACAATAAAAATGCAATAAAAGATGTATATTTTATTCTGAGAGCGATGACTTGAAACTATGGCGTTCTTTGAACCTAAATGAAATTTTCTTTCCTTTAATCTTTACACAAAAGTATAAAAATTTAATCTCGAAGTATATGATCGTTAGTTCCTTTAACATCGTCTGTAACTTTTAACGTTCTTCCCCTACATAATTATTCTAGTGTCTCGTAATGAAATTCTAACTTTTTACCATTATATTCATTTCCTTCCCTTCTGAATATCGTGTTCCGTATGGAAATTATTCCGAAAAAGAAAAAAAAAACTTTTCTGAATTTATCTGAGATGAAAAACCATTTTTTTTCTCTTCTATTTAATTATTTTTATATCTTTTTTCCGGATTGCAAGTACTGGCATACACACACACACACACACACACACACATATATATATATATATATATATATATATATATATATATATATATATGTGTGTGTGTGTGTGTGTATGTATGTATGTATGTATATATGTATGAATATATGCATATATATATGTATATATATATATATATATATATATATGCATTTATTTACTTATTTATGTGTATCTCTGTGTGTGTGTGTGTGTGTGTGCGAGTGAGAGAGAGAGAGATAGAGAGAGAGAGAAAATAATAATATAAACTTTAATTTCGAATGGAAGTTTGGTTGATGTATAAATATTCATTATGTAAATGCCAAAAAATTATATGTTTGTCTGTTAATTTGGACTTATATTTTCATAAATTGCTAAAAAATGAAGATTAACATATTAAAGATATGTTCCCATGCCATTTTCCTGTAACAGTATGGTAAATATATTCTCATGGAACCATGGATATTAAATCTTTATTTGAATTAGAAAAAAAATACTTCTCGGGTCATGTTTTGAGTATGATATATGCTTATGTTTTCACTATCAAGAGTTTTTTGGTCCAATAAAGCTAACTTTTAAACCATATTTATAAGTGACGACGCACAATTTTTAAAAACATAAGACAGACCTGTGTAATTTTTAGCTCTGTTACTAGTTTAAGACACGGAACGCTATTGTAGGAAAATTTAACAATTTTTAAAAAATCCATTTAAGCTCAGCGGAACTTATTATCAATCTTATTTCATTTTCAGTGTTTATTTCATGTTCAGTGTTGAAAGTTAATATTTATAGCAAACCTTATAAATATAAATTTACTCAACAATCTGTAGCTACCACAGTTTGTTGAAATTATAGTATTCCAACTGCGAATTGTGGAGGGCATGATCTTTTTTTTATTTATGTCTGCAGACAAATATCAACTACCATATCATTTCGTTTCATTATCACATTTATAAAAGGACATGCAACTTTTAAAAAGTTACCAATTTCCCACTACTTTCAAACTCTATAGGCTACTATCTAACCTGAGTACAATCTAACATATAGCATTATCTGTCCATATCATGTAATATAAACATTTTTAGGTGCAGTATCCGATTCTGTATGTAAGATCTCAGTTCTATGTCCATTTTTTGACAAGATTAAATGGTGATGCATTAGTGTTAAATAATGTGTAATTTACAAAGCTAGCAAGAGGACATACATTTGTTTATTAATCGAAGTTTTCATTCATTTGAATTCACTTCATCTTTTTTATCCTGAAACTAAAAGTAAAGCGTTTCAAAACAAAAACTGTAGAAAACTCGATACATTAGAATTTTACAGTAAAATATTCTTAGGAATATAATTAAGAAATTTAGATTCTTGTTCCCATATTTGTGGAATGAATATATATATATATATATATATATATATATATATATATATATATATATATATAACACATTCAAAATTGCATAACTCTTTTAAATTCTAATTTATTCTGAATTCCCTTAGGCGTTCGACCTAATTTCGCTTTTGATTCTAAGTTCTAAATTCCCTTAGGCGAAATACCTTAAGATGGCGTCTTTCTTTTGAAACTAATCTGCGTAGCGTGTGTTTCTAAATTAAACACTACTGAGCAATATCACGTCAATTTTAAGCATAAACCAATTAGACACCACTACAAAGATCACATGACGAGATTGTCTATATAAGACCTTGCACCATGTAGATGTAGAGCTTTCGTCAATTTCAACCACCCCGAGAGGTTGTGTCAGTGTTCGCCTAATAAATATGTAGTTCAATGTAATGAGAGTCATCTTTGCTCGAGCCTCGACTACCTTCTCCTTTGTATATATATATATATATATATATATATATATATATATACACACTCATGGACAAAAAATTAGCGCACCGAGAAGGAGTAGTCAAAATGAAACGAAATTTTACATACGTAATGACTACTTTGATATAAGTAAATGATAAGAAAATCAAAGAAAAAGGATAATTTATTTCAGAGAAAAAGGCAAAAGAACGGAGGAGTTAATACTCCGTTGGACCCCCTCTAGCGCGAATGCACGATGCGATACGATTGGGCATTGAGTCATACAAGTTCTGTATGATGTCTTGAGACATTTCGTTCCATATTTGCTGTAACCTTGCCTCTAGTTCGTTCAAACTCGTGGGATGCCCAACTCGTCGTCCCAAATGATCCCAGATATTCTGGATTGGAGACAAATCTGGGGATCGGGCAGGCCAAGGAAGGGTAGTAACAGTGCGGAGACAGTCTTGTGACACCCTTGCCGTATGAGGCCGAGCATTGTCTTGTTGAGAAATGGATCCTGGGAGCCGTTGCATGAGTGGCAACACATGTGGTTGCATGATTTCATGAACATACCGCTGGGCTGTCATGGTGCCACGGAACAATACTAGGGGTGACCGTGTATTGTTCCGTGTGTTGCCACCGTGTATTGTTCCGTGTGTTGGCAATGGTACCCCATACCATCACACCAGCTGTGGGAGCGATGTGTCGCTGTACAGCAAAGGCAGGATTGAGGCGTTCACCACGGGCTCTCCACACACGAACACGATTGTCATCACTGCCGAGATTGAATCTGGATTCGTCGCTAAAGACGACCTGGTTCCATTCCGCTGCAGTCCAGTTTCCTCGTGCGCGGCAAAAGTCCAAACGGGGGCGTCGATGGGTGGGCGTCAAGGGCAGCACACGTAATGGGCGCTGCGATATCAACTGTCCTTCAGCCAGGCGCCTTCGTATGGTTCGAGAAGACACAGAGGCCCCTAGTGAAGGTGCTGCCTGTGCCTGGATGGCGGCCGATGAAGCAGTTGGCTGTACGCGTGCATTTCTTACGATGTGGCGGTCTTCTCGACGACTGGTCTGTCGAGGGCGTCCTGAGCCTGGTCTTCGTGTACATGACATCTCTCGGGTCCACTGGTCCCAACACCTCCTCACAACACAATCAGAGCGGCCTAATTGACGAGCTACTCGCCTAGCTGACCACCCAGCTTCCATCATCCCGACGATTCTCCCCCTCTCAAACTGCGACAACTGCTTATATTGTCTTCGAACACGGCGTAATGGCATGTCTATCTCAGCTCTTCCTTTGTAAATGATTCAGCACTCTCAAACAAGCATTGGTTACCTGTTTTATACTCCACAGAGTACGATGTTCAACGCCCTCTACCGGCTTTACGTAATGCGCAATCACGCTGCATTTCTAATCATTTGCATATCTCCCCGACATGTACCTTCATTGCAAGTTTCGTTACGAGCCCGCAATTATTTCTTGGTGCGCTAATTTTTTTGTCCATGAGTGTGTATATATATATATATATATATATATATATATATATATATATGATATAAATTAATGCATAATTTTCTTAGGAAACTATATTAAAAGTAAAAAATATATTGCATGTTTAATTACTGGATTTTTCTAGGATAACTTCTATTTGTGCCACAAAATTTCCCATTCATATTAATTAGAAATTATATTTCTATTAAATCTTACCTTGCAAAGAATATTGTAATGTAGATAATCAATTTTCGTCTATTTTGTCTAACTATCGTACTTTCAATGACAAGGGGCGCAACTGAGTTAACCAAAATTGAATTAGCCCTAGCTGTTTTCCCTTTAAAAATCAATACACTGAAATTCAATTCCAAAACTATTTCATCCTATGAAATGTTTAACGTTTGATAGTTTTCCTGATAGAATAAAATTTAATTTATCACAGAAAGATTGAATGGGGCAAAATGAAATTTATAACATCTTTAGAAAAGTCTGCTATAAATAAAAATTGTGTTAATTATGATTTGACTGTATACGTTTTGTTTGTGATGAAAATAAAGTTTTATTTTACTACATTGATATTAAATAATACTCAAAAGTTATTGAAGAATTCGTATTTGTTAGTAAAAGTGAACTTTGGGATCAAATTTTTGAATGATGTTCAATTGCCTTTGTCATCAAGAAGTATTTAAAATGCTCAAAAATTATATTTTAAATACACAGGTTTAAAGCATTTTTTAAAATATTTAGTTTCTTCTATTCTTTATACTAAAAAAATCCATTTGAAGTTGTAAGAATGAAGAAAAGAGTGTTTCGGATATTTTCTTAACCCTCATGAATAAGCTTAAAATTTCTTCACGTAATTGTACGAAAAACAAACTTAACTGCTAACATAAAGACTTACATTGACACTGTGTCAATTAATTTAAAATGACTGCATTGGTTTTAGAACAGGAATTGCCGTAATATTTAGAAACACAAGACAGTATATATACAAATTCAGAAAGCAGGTGTCTAGTGATGCCGGATTTTCATATCTTACGTTAAGTGTGTGCTTGAATACCCAACCCAACTTGGATCTAAATTGCAAGAACCTGCAATACATTTAATGTTCGCTAAGCTTGTAAAAGTATCTAATACTTGATAATTTATGAAAATGGTAATTGAGAATATTCTATGTTGTGAACACTGTTTCAAAGTACTTATAATAACATAAAAAGTATTGGCGTTTTGTTCAACTTTCTAAAATGTTAAAAGTTGCTACAATCACCTCGATCCAAAACACATAGGTTAATCGACAAATAATACACAAGAAATATTTCATACTATGCATGTATAAAGTAGAATCTTTAGAAATAGTACGAGAAACATGCCTGGGTACTCGGATTTTTCTCTAAAGCTTTCACAGTATGCCAAAGAAAAATGAATTCTAAAATCAAGATATTACTACAATAGTATGCGATGATAGACAGCAAGCGATTTATGCTTTTGATATCAAATTAAAGGTACATCCTCATTACTCGCTGTATCACGTGAAATGTGACCATTTCCCTTTACATACTTATGGGGAACAACTCGTAAACGAAACTTTAGTATGGAGTCTGCGATGTGAAACGATTTGATAGGTCTATTAATCTAACTTTCAAGTCAATACTCTAAATTTAATTTTGAGCACGGAGTGAATGAAGAGATTAATATAGCCAACTTTACAGTATTTATGGTATCGTAATTATTTTATAAAGCAAATTATCTCAAATGTTTTGATTGCTTATAGTCTTGGTGCTTTTTCACTGCCCTATTGTACATAATTCCATACATTAATGGATCTATATATTTATATAAAATAATACATCATAATATTAAATCAAAAATCCGCCAACATAGTGAAGTGGTTAGCGTTCTGAGCTGCTACGCCGTGGTCCTGGGTTCAAATCCCGCATAATTCTTGGGCGTTTCAGTGTAGTCCCCCTCATAGGGAGCAATCCTTGTTCACTTATATGGTGTCCCCATAATACAGTAGCCAGCAAAACATTATGGGACATTGTCAAGATCTGCCTACTTTCAGACGACAAGTGCCTGTCGCCTTGAAAAATAATATTGATCAGAACAGAGACATATAATTTTCATTTGTTCAGTCCTGCCTTCTTTGTCCTTTTTGTAATTATAGCAGCAAGCTTTTATAATTTGACTAAATTTATTCGGGTTAAAATTATTCAACACTATTTTATTCACAAAATGCAGACTGGAATCTTGTCCCTAAATAGAATTTAGTTTTCTAATTGTAAGACAAAATCAAATAAAATTTCTACTATCTATTGCAACGTCTTTTTATGCTAATAACACTACAAAATGCTTGAAAGAATGAGGGACAAAATTACATACTGAAATCGTACTAATGTAATCAACTACCAAGGATTTTGGGGACAAACAAACGTCACTGATGTCAGTGAAGAAATTACTTAGTGATTAAGATAAAGTCGGAAAATAAATGTGAAGGAATTTTAGTTTGAAAATGTTAAAAAGGAGCCTATTCAAACTAGCACAAAATTAGTGGACAGTTTAATTCCTTTTCAAAATCCATCATCACACAAAATGGCGAAAATTTTCCCTGTCATAATATTTTCTTATACTCTTAAAGACTTTATATTTAGCCATTTACCCCTTAGCCAAAATAAATTGTCTGATTTTTATATGGTAGATTACGAAGTATGTGCTTCCAAGATTTCGTAACATCTCATGAAACTGAAAACAAAACAAAGCACAAACGAAATATTTTAAAACTTTCCAAGAACAATAAAACGTATTAAAAATAACACAGTTTAAAATTTATTCTTTAACACTTTCATGAAATTGGCATCAAAGCATAAAAACATTAAATTATAAAATTATATCATAGAAACTAGCATTTAAATAATTTGATGAATTGATTGCTTAAAAAGTATCAAAAGTTTTCATTGTCATAAATATTGTAATATTCGTAATAAATCATTCCTTTTTTGAGTCTGTGCAGTTAAAGTCAAAACATAATCGATCACGCGATTCTGTAGTTTCTCAAACTCTATTTGAGCTGAATTTGGAAATTAGAATTTCTATGCACAGTGAAAAAAATTACTAGTGAATATAACATATAACCCTAATTAGATACACGTTCTACATAATGTACTATTTAATTATTACCTGACACTTAATAAAGCTACTTGCTCTGATTTTGTTCAGGAATATTGTGCTTCAGATATCAAGCAGTACATTATTCCTTATGTGTTATACTTTTGCCAAGCGTCTTCATGCTATGTATTGGTTGCTTTAAAGTTAAAGGTATCTATCTCAAATTTATTCAGATATTTCTTTTTTGCTTTTTTGGGGAGAATTTTCGGACTGATTCTTAATATTTTAAATAAGGTAAAATTTTGAACTTCATAGTTTAAGAAATAAGCCTCCATACATCTTAAGTCGAATGAATGCTAATGCTTTTATAAATAATGTAATAAAAAATGCTTTGAGAAAAAAGATTACGGGCTTTAATTTGGTTCCAATTTACAACTAAATATTTGTAAGAAGAAATTCCGCCATAATTTTCCTATATGAGCTTTAGATTTCCTATTCATGGACAAACTTAAAATTAATAAGGAAAGATACATCCTTAAATTACACACTAAAATAAACAATGAAGGCTTATACATATTTTTTCCGGAGTAGAGCAAGAAAATACTTACTTAGTGAGCCCCATATAAAGAACAAGCGCGAAAAAAGGTCAATGATAACACCACTAACAGTTAATTAAATTTCATAAGTTGAATTCTATCTTGTCTAAAAATGAACAGATAAATTTTCCATTTATATTATTATATCCTTTGAGTTTTGAAAATCATAGAGTTAAATTTATCAGCATATCACATAAGAGAAATTTATTTTTTCTTTTACATATTAGAAAGTCAAACTAATTTTAAATGCAATGTTTGTGAAAGGACTAACAGCACTAGATCTCGTAGTATTTCTAAATCAGTTCATTATCTATTGAATTCAAGTAAATGCCTAAAAACAAACATTACATTATATAAGTTATTTTCGTAATTACATTTAACTTTAGAGTTCTTTACCACGATCCGTTATAACGAAGTAAAGGTATACCGTGACTTATAACTTACGAAAGGGTTTAATTCATTTATCCAGTTCCATTAATTCTAAACTAACATTTTCACTGAATGATAACAATGCCTGCTCTTTTTAGATGAAGGTAAACTCTCCCTAAAATTGGAAAATTATGTTAAAATTATCTAAAGTTTCAACTCAGATTAAATAATTTTCTCTTTGACTATCTGTAACTTCAGAAATTCCTTAATACGTGATTTGCATAATTACATGGATGTCTGTAGATGCTAAAGGTGAAAGATTTAAGAGTCTTGGGAACTAACATCATAGAAAATGCAAATTAATCAGGATAGTTTATATAAAGTGTACTAAATGCATTTTGATGAATGTTGTCTTCAGTAAGTGGGATGTACAGAAATTGACATTTCCTCTTACATAGTTCACTTACAAGATAATTTAATGAACTAATTATTCTCCTAAAATAATATATATATATATATATATATATATATATATATATATATATATATATATATATATATATATATATATATATATATATATATAAGAAGTTTGCATATATTGTTAGGATTTAAATATGTTTTCTTTTTTAAAAAAATTGTAACTTCGCATAGTACATATGTTTTCGTGTAAAATTATTGTTCTGAAATTTAAAATCATATATTTCCGAAGTACCATTATGAGCAAACAGCTGCTCGTGTAAATCTCTCGTAGAACTTAAAACTTAATAAAGATTGCAAGAACTTAATCAGGTAAAAAAGTTAACAAATGAGTGAAATAAGATTAAATTTCTAAAAAAGTAGCACATTTACTTCACCGCTCCTAAGTCATAGGGAATGGAAAAGTAGATTGAAAATATTATAGCTTCGTGAAAGATACAACATTGACACTTGAATGTAGATAAGATTTAAATGTGAAAACTATCCTTGGTCATGGAGAAACTACCTTTGAACTGGTCTTAACATGCTGCCCAAAGCATAATTGTTACCTGCTGATTATAAGCTTTAGACGTGCGTTTTTACGCAGATAGTTTCACACCCAAATTTAGGTAATTAAGTCTTATATAAATATTGTAAGGGCTCCCCCACTTAGCATAGGGGATACCTTCCTCTTCTTCTACACAGTTGACTTTGATTCAGTTCAGGAGTAAGGCTTCATTGTCGTCTGGGTAAAGTCAGTCTTTCGCCTGAAATAGGAACCCCACCCTGTGTTGAAAAGGAACCTGGGAAAATACCCCTGTCCATCTCCTGGAGTATAATTTGTGTAAAAGCAAATTATATCTGTGTCTATAAATTTATTTCTGTATATTGTATTCTCTCACTTCATATGTACTCCGGATATCTTGTCTAGAGAGGTCCCATGAAATTAAACAACAACTGCATGATTGTAGGGAATAAATCATTGGTAAGGTTTGTGACTACTGAAGCTACTTGCACTTTTATTCAACTTTCACTTACCCACGTCTTGTGTAAACAAGCATACATTCATTCTGATACCAATTATAGGGTGAAAAAATAATCATATACCTGGCTGGGGTACATCCGAGATTTTTCTTACACTGGAAATGAGAGGTGTGAGATTCAATGTTAGCTACTTCTTCTTCAATGGCTGGGTAACCCTGGGTGGGGCCTGGCCTTCTCCAGAAGTCTTCTCCAGGCACCCGTACTTTTGTCAACTACTTTCCAGTTTTGACCTTTAGAATGTTTAGGTCTTTCTTAACACAATCAATCCATTTTAGCGGGGGTCTGCCCCGAGGTCTATTTCTCATCGGCTTTGCCAGAAATACACTGATGGCCACCCAAATTGCAACACCAAGAAAGACAAGAGATATCACAACAAAATTTATTTTGTAGATAACATGTTGACCAAGTATCAAATGATTAAATTTATAGACTTCTGTGAAGTGTGGTTCCTGCCAAAATCAGTAGCTAGAGTAGCCGCCATTGTTGGAGATAACCGCTGCCACACGCCTCGGCATTGATTCAAAGAGACTTTGGATGAGTTCTTGGGGTACAGCAGACCAAGCAGCTTCCACACGTTGCCAAAGTTGATCTGCTGTGGCAGCTGGGGATGGAATCTGGGTCAATCGTAGAGCAACCATGGACCACATGTTTTCTATCGGCGAAAGATCTGGAGAGCGAGGCGGCCAGAGAAGCAATTCAATCTGGCGATTGACGAAGAACCGTTGGACAATGCGTGCCACGTGTGGTCGCGCATTATCCTGTTGAAATATGGCTGTGGGCAAGCCCTGAAGGTAAGGAAGGACGACTGGCTCCAACACCTCGGAGATGTAGCGCTGGCTGTTTTAAGTACCGGCAATGCGTACTAGAGGTGTGCGAGAGTGATATCCAATACCGCCCCATACCATAATGCCCGGTGCAGGACCAGTGTGGTGGTGCATACCGCAGCTGTTCAGCATACTCTCTTCACGGTGTCTCACGGTGACTCGAATGCGACCATCGTGGTGTTGCAGACAGAAGCGTGACTCGTCAGTAAAGACAATTTCATTCCATTCTGCCGTCCACATCCTTCTGTCATCGCACCATTGGCGGCGGAGACGTCTGTGATTCTGCGTCAAGGGTAGACAAAGCAATGGACGTCTTGCGAACAGACCACTCTGCTGTAAACGGCGTCGAATGGTACGCGCAGAAACTGGATGATGCGTTACAGACTGCATGTGCTGTGCTGTGGTTCGTGATGTGACTGAGCGATCCGTCACTGCCATGCGCACAATTTGCCTGTCACCACGTGAAGTGGTGCGCTGAGGTGGATGCGATCGAACACGCCGGTCCGTCGTACCCTCCTGCATACAACGATCACATATCCGAATTACAGTTGTTTGGTTTCGTCCAACACGACTACCGATTTCCCTGAAAGATAATCCACAATCTCGGTAGGCCACTATCCTTCCTCTGTCGAACTCGGATACTTCATCAAATGATGATCGCTGTTTTCGACGAGGCATAATTGATCGTTTTTTTGAAAAAACCACAAGAAAAACGCAATTGCCGGACATGAAATCGTCGAAATCTCCAAGCCTTAAATAGCGCTTTGAAGTGGCGCCACAGGCGCGCGTGATGTGCGTCTGCGCTGAAATTCTAATCATTTGCTTATCTCACCTCCGCTAATGCATGTTGAAAATTTCATGTTATTTGCATGTTTCCTTCAGGGTGTTGCATTTACAGTGGCCAGCAGTGTATTTTCTTACAGAAGCAATCTTCATGCATTCTAGCCTCAATATTAGCTATCTAGATTTATTTCCCTAGAGATGATTGAATCATACGCATAGTATTCTGGGTGATTGTGGTTTTGGAGAATATTCCGCAATAACTAAAATTGTTAATCTTGCTCATTAAATGATTAGTATCAAGGTAGTTAAATTTGGGGTGTATTGCTAATATATAAATTATTTAACATACTACCTGATTGTTTGATCGATTAATCTCATATTCTTGAATTGCGTTGTGTTTTTAAAAATAATTTAATCATCTGATTGAAATTATAAATCGATAGATTTATTGAGCATACCAACACACATAAATACATCACAATACATGTCATAACTATTATCCTAACTACCTTATTTAATTATTCTATTTTTTCAATATCTATACGTGGACTTCATTGTACTCAACTACATAATTAACTGATTTATCACTGAGGTATTCTTTAAATTGTTAACGCATGAGTGGTAGATAGGCACACACATTGTTATAGGATCAATGAATGACTGTCACACGTAACTTTGCTGACGCTTCATTTGTAGATATGGGCACGCGTCTGGAATCATGATGAATCTCGCACGGTAATAGCTTAGGGGAGGGGTCTAGCAGGTAGCTAATGGTAGAATGTCCTTCATGAGATCCCCTGGGAGCGGGTAGCCATTCTTTCGTCTATTCGCCAGTTCTCGGGAATCGAACTGTCATCCGTCGGGTCAGGGCGCACGTCTCGTAGCAGGACTCCCAGTTCTGGTTCACGTTCACTGTCGATGGGTCAAACCGACGGGCATCGCCTCTTTCAATATCGCTCTTCCATTCGTCTGGGGAGGGCTTTCGTTACGTATCCGAACAGACGGTCTTCTTTCTTACGCAAAACAAAATTTCTGTCTAATCTTTATCCCTCATCCTTTTTTATATGTCTCTTCTGCCGCTAACTCCTTCTATATTCTCTTGATTGGGCCCTTATTTTTTCTGGGAGTTTCCATCCCACCCTGCTGAAGGCGTTTATTATCATCTCACCATCCGCATCTTTCCCGGGGACAGCATTTGATCTATGCCGCTATCCTCTTGCTTCCGACCTCCTATTATTTCGGCTAAGTCATTCTTCTTTCGTCTCTCATGCCTCTCTATTCATCTTCTCCCTTCTTAAAGACCTATTTTTCTTTTTAACCGTTTCCCCATCTGTCATCTCTTTTCCGTGCCATAATTGCTTCGTTCCACCTTAATCATCTGGCGTCTCCTCGTGGCGTTTCTTTTCTTACCCTAATGACCTTCTTACTTCTTCAGGATCTAGCTACCTTCACCGCCTATTGTATCCATCAATATTCTCTTTTTTCCCTCTTCTATGGACTATTATTTTCCCCAGTTCTGTGGCAACTCAAGATTGTGTATTGGGGTTATTTTAAAATCTTTAATAAATAATTAACTAATTAATTAAAGGTAGGAGGTATAATAACTCTTAACAATCAATTATTTCATTTACATTTATACTAGGTTTCAGTTAACTTTACTTCAATAATAGCCATTAGTGGTTAGTACATTTTAAAGACTTGCGTTGTGTGTAGGAATAACCCATAAACATATAATAAAAATTACCCTAGGTTCGATTTACTGTTTGCACCACTGTGGTGGTTAATAAGACAAAAGAAAAATGAAATTGAATCTAATAAAATTACTTATCCTAAAAGAAAAATCTTCAAATCTGCTGAATTTAAAAAAAAAACCTAAAGCTGAAAATCAGAAAATTAACTAAAAAGGCAAGGACCGACATGACACAACCTTACAACCTAATAATAACAATTTATCAACAATTTCACTGACATATAACAATCGAACTTTCTATCTCAATAATTTCTTAAGGGGACTCACGACCCTTAAGTCGAGGAAATAAGGCATATTTTCATACTTTTTGACTCTTTGTAACTATTTCAATTTACTCCCAATTTTTCCAAATTTTATGGATATGATAAATTGATATATTTATTTTAATAAAGAAATTTTCAACTCTCAAAATAATTTTAAATATTTTTTTTTTAGATGCTTTACATATACCTTGTTTTTTAAGCATTTTTATTGTGTACTGGCTCTCGCGCAGAACTATGAAATTAATTTAAACTTAAATGTATAATTCCTGTTTTATACTCAAAATAAATAATTCAAAATACAATTGAACATAAAATATTCCACATTAAAATATTTTTTCAATTTTTTTAAAACTGCTCAAAATATACTTAAAATTTCCTTAAATTTTTTCATTAATTTAACCCTGAAAAAATAACAAAATGTGCAGTGATTGCAATAATTCTAGTTCAGATGCAATAACACAACTTGATTATGCAGTGATAAAAATTTCATGGAATTATGTTTCATAGTTTTTGAGATATCAGTTGCGGATTGATGCAAAATTACATTTTGAGAAAAATGAGTTTAAAAGTTTTCTTACCATAAACTGGATCAGTAATTAAATATTTAGAATATCAATATCTCCGGAACTAAGCGGAATATTTTCATGCCGTTTACTTTATTTTGTTCAGAAATGATCAGGGTTTAACATATATTTTTTTTCAAAAATCGAATGTTTTAAAGATTCAAGAGTAGTGAGTCCCCTTAACCTAATTCCAACAAAAACAAAATCAATTAAAAAAATGCATTTGCTGCAAAACTAACATCTATATCATCACATCACAATCAAATAAACAATAATTGAAAATTCCAACAAATCAATATGAAATGGCTGGTGAATAAAAAAAACTTAATTGTTGTATGAGTCGTTGATAATAATTAATTAATTTAAAACTTAAATTGAATCTTAATGACTCTGCTGCAGCTTCCAAAAAGGAGAAGGTTTAAGGATAGAATTTAAAGAAAGGAAAGGAAAGGAAAGGGAAGAAATTCACCCGTGGCCAGCGTCCCATAGGCCGGCAGGCCCAAGCCTGGGTCCCACGCACCCCTCGCCACCAGTTCAGGATCCAGAAGCACCTTTTTGAAACTCCCGCGCTCCCGAGTCAGCTCCTTGTCACCACTTGCATCAGTCGCTTAAAATCAGCTTCCATTCAAAGTAGTTCCTCGGCGCGCCGTGAATTCTGATGGTCGAAATGAGGGGGAAGGCTACAGGTTGCATTCTTGCACTCTGCAAATCGTTATACAATTTATTTCTTCCACCCCTCATCTCGTTCTTGTTGATTAATTTTATTTCACGGCGCCCTGGTCATCCTCCTGACGATGTATCATTGCTCCCCTTCCATCTCCTGTCATTCTGAGATTTCTTCCCCGTTCGAAAAATGGCGCGCAGCAGAAGTATCGGGTTACAGACAGCGGCCAGCGGAGGTAGCGATAAGAACTGTTGCTAGGCACAGGGTCAAATTTAGGGAAGGAAGAAAAACAATGAATATTTCTAAAACTTTTACCCTAAGTAAAATTCACCAGCCAAAAATACGTACCTACCAGCCACTTACAAGGTTTATAAATTTATCAATATTTTAACAATAAGGTATAACATGTGATGATCTGTTTCATTTTAATTCTTCACAATGTCAAAACATTTAGAGAAACTTGCGCACACTTCTCCAAATGCGATGACATTAATCAAATCAATTAATATTTGATCACCACAAGAATATTTAGCAGAGGCTTAATAAATTTATTTATACAAAACATAACCGTTACTAAAATTTAATTGTTTACTTTACTCACTTATATATCTCCATACACGATATTAAAATAACCGTTATTTATTTAATGAACTATTAATTATCATCACCACAATAACCTATTTTCCCCCGAAAAAAATTTGGCACAAATTAAAAAAAAAACAGAATCCTTGGAAAATAAATTACACAATTTAAATAGAATTGACTAAAGTAAAGAATTACATGACACACTGTGATATATTGTGACCATTCGACCCAGGTCAACATAACAAAACACATATACATGAGAGATCACTTATTAAACAAAAATATAAACCATGGAACATCTAGCAGACTACCAGAAAAAAAATTTCATTACCACAATTGTATATAAAACAAGCAAAAATGAAACATTGAACACCTAACATATATCTAAACAATTCATTACCACAACTGTATGCTCAACTTACTATTAAACCATATACACTAAAACTGCATAGTAAAATAATCATCCTCGGTTAAAGCAATCATTTCAAAAACATTACACCCTGTCCACAGTTCACTTCCATAATTTGAAATTGACAGTGCGACCATAGCATACACTCCGGAACAAATTTAAGAAAAAAAAAAAATTATGCTTACACAAATAAACAAAACCTCTTCGAACAAAACTCAATACAAAATTCTCTCTTACGAAATTCATTATCACTGTTCAATCAAAATTAACATGTTTACTGTACAACCTCAAAAAAATGTATATGAAACATGTGAGACAAGTGTACAAAAATTATAACTTTAACCGTACATATAATAAAAAAATTTTAACCTCCCGTACACCTTAGTATACATTACAAAACCAGGTAATTGATAGAAATTTGAGACCTATCGTTAACTACACCACTATTTACTCCTACTAAATCCAATTCAATTCCAGCCTGCGAAGAGAGACTCTTAGTCCCTCGTGGCAATGAAATTCTAATAATGTCTAGTAAAAATTAATGATTAACATAAGAAGCCCTGTCTAACGTTCATTCACCTCCTGGACACCTTAGTATACATTACAACACCAAGTAAATGATAAAATTTTGAAATCTATATTTAACTACTCCACCATTTACTCCTACTAAACCAAATTCAATTTCAGCCTGCGAAGAGAGACACTTCGTCCCTCACGGCAAAGAAATTCTAATATGCTTAGTAAAAATTAATGATTAACAAAAGAAGCCCTTTCTAACGTTCATTTACATAATCCGAACTGAACAGACCAACGCAAGCATACCTACCAAAATAACTTAACCAAAACCTTTATTCATAAAACTGTATGCCCTACTTAAATAAACAAAAAAACCGGTCGAATCGAACCACAGTCGATCCCCAAAAGTCATGCTGACCCGTTCAAAACAAAATATGCACATAAGTAATTTTATTAGATTCAATTTCATTTTTCTTTTGGCTCATTAACCACCACAGTGGTGCAAACAGTAAATCGAACCTAGGGTAAATTTTTATTATATGTTTATGGGTTATTGCTACACACAACGCAAGTCTTTAAAATGTACTAACCACTAATGGCTATAATTGAAGTAAAGTTAACTGAAACCTAGTATAAATGTAAATGAAGTAACTGATTGTTAAGAGTTATTATACCTCCTACCTTTAATTAATTAGTTAATTATTTATTAAAGATTTTAAAATAACCCCAATACACAATCTTGCGTTGCCACAGTTCGCTTCATCTTCCGACATTTTCAAAGGTTCATACATTATCCTTTTTACTCTATATAATGTCACTCTTTAACCGTGACACATAGTAGGAAAAATAGTTTGGAGTAGCTATTAAGATGAAGTCTGTGACAAGAACTTATTCCGAAAAGTTTTTGTGCATCTAGATGTACAAGGCAGGCTAGATCGGAAAGGTGAATATTGTGGATTTACTGGAGAAAACTCTCTCTTAAGATAGGTTAATGATATGGTTTTATAAAAACAGCACCAAAGATGATAGTTTAAGTGTCTTTGAGCTAACTACGTTTATATATATATATATATATATATATATATATATATATATATATATATATATATATATATATATATATATATATATATGAATGTTTGAAATATATAAAAATATAAATGAATGTTTGTTTGTTCGTATTTTATACGCTGCCGTACCGTTCATCCGATTGTGATGAAACTTGGTCAACTTATTGCTTGAACTTCAGCGAAGGTTATAGACTATTTTCATAGTGCTACGACTTTCCTTTCCCAAATTATGTTAGAACAAGTTTGCGCGGTATCAACGGATATTTGTGTTCAAAACCATTGTAACATTTCATTTTTGCCAATTATATTATAACATTTCCGTAAAAATAAATAGACATGAATTAAAAACGTGATTTATTCATATATTGGCGCATGCAAGAATGAATTTGATATATTATTTTCATATAAGGGGAAACGCCGGAATATTTCTTTTAAAAAGGAAAATATAAGGATGTAAAGTCATTCATTTTCAATGAATGTGTTATCTATCCATTTCATGAATTGAAACTATCCCAAGCTACCTCTTCAAACTCAAATATACTGAAGAACACGTTCACTTAGCTAGAAACACGTGCGTTTAGCCTTGACGCGATGATTTATATAAATGAAGTGACATTGAAACATAGCAGATGATTTAATTTTTTGAGAAAGAATTACAATAATGAAATACGTGTATATTATAATTAAGAAAGTCTGAAAGTGGCATTGAAACGTAGCAGACAATTTAGTTTTGAGAAAGAATTCCGAGCATGAAACACGTGTATATACTTTTTCTATAATAATTATCAGATTTGTTGTGTTTTATATTGAATGTGATCTCAATCCATTCAAACATTATTGATTCTTTTTCTATAATAATAAATCCATTCAAACGTTATTGACTAGCTGTAAATTAATGCTTTAAAATGCCCAAAAAGTGGAGGCAACTTTTAATCCTGAAGAAGTAAGGGCAATATGTCAAAGATTGTTGAGAAATGAGCAATGTGATGAAAAAAACAGAAGAGCACGAAGCCAACAGAATTCGAAATGCAGTTAGACGCACACAAGAATCTGAAGAAAAAACATTCCCACGAGCTCGAAGGCCACAGAATTCGATTTGTAGTGTTCCGAAGCAGTGAGACTGCTGAAGAAACTTTTAACGCGTTGAACATACGATCGTCTTCGAGCTTCAACATCGAAAGGAGAAGAATTCGATGAACAACGACAGCACCGACAGAAAACTAATGCTATTTGCTACCACAAAAGAATTTTAGCGAAAACTTTAGAACATCATAACACGAGGCTAATCATTGAAAAATAATAATAACAGAAACTGAATCCCTAGCGAAGCCGGGTAATAAATCTAGTTTAATGTAAAATTTGAATTTCAGAGATTTATATCATATAAAAATCGCTCAAGGTTTCTCCGATTTACAGACTTTTGAAGATTCCTGAAAAATCCTTTCGCATTTTAGCGTGTAGCAATTTCAAAATTTAACGAATTCCATTTGTACGAATGCTGAATACAATCATAAAATACTTTCGATTAGTTTTACGTGATTTTCAATGGAAGTTACGTCAAAAGTATTATTTCAAAAATTCCAGATATTGACGCCATGGAGTTTTTAATACTTAGTACATTTTTAAAGTTTCTTAAAGACCTTTTTTGTGCAATCTAGCTAGAATTTCATTTGTTGAAGTCTAAATTCAAACAAAAGCAGTTTCAGGAAATATTATTAACTAAATTTTCGCAATAATGGTTAGAAATATTTAGATATCTTGTTCATTCGCAGATAAGAATTATTACTAAAATAGAAAAATCGAGGGCAATTTTTTTATATCTGAATTACGTGACATGAGTAATTTTTTATAATCACTGCTGGAAATAGTGTGACTGGAACGGGCGATTATTGAGTTAATGGTCATTTTGCTACGGAAACTTATCATTTATCTACCATTTTTTTGGTATATATTTTGTTAAGATTGGAAGACTTGAAATATTTGAGTGAACTCTACCCTTATTCCAGAGCAGATTGCTATGCTTCATAAGTTCTTTCAGTTAAGGATAAATTGCATAGAAATTCTTCCTAGTGCAACTATTCATCGGGAAACCTTAATTATTATACTTATATTAAATACTGACTTTACTTAAGGGATAAAAGATTACATTTTATCATAAAACGTTTTGTTGTCTTCTGATACAATGATAATGTACTGGATCGTGGCAAAGGATAAAATACCATGAAAAAAAAAACTATTTCAAGGACAAGTATTGAATTATAGATATCGCTCTCTATTGAGTTCTTTGAGTAAATAAAACATAGTAATAAATACAGAATAAATATATTTTACGTCTCATATTCTTTGGAATTCCATGGTTCAGAAGACCTACGAGTTTTACTCATTCCTTACAAATTCTTTTATCGTGTAACAGTGCGATATAAAATTATTTTTGATATTTATAAACATTAGGAAACTCTTGCTGAGATAAAATTTACTACGCTATCCTACCTGCAAGGCATTATGCGGCATCTTTGTGCTGCTATGTTGTGTTTGTAAATGTAAGTCCAATCAAATGTGTCGTGCATCTACTCTGATTTGCATAGCTTTGTTTCAAATGATAATAATAATTAGATAGATGATGGAAAATTATTGGATAGAAATGAATTGTTATCTATAACTTAGTAACAATTTTCGCGAGGTGGCACTTAAGAATGTCTGTATAAACTCAAGTAAATTCAGGTAAATTTTCAATTAACTTTCAGACTATTAAAATTTAATGTTTAAAAAAGAGAAAGTTTTGATTCTGGGAAAGTTTAATTTGACCTCTATCAAATTATGTGATTTTTAGTAACCGATGTAAATACTAAGAATTATATATATATATATATATATATATATATATATATATATATAGCTTACAAATGTAAATAGAGAATTTTAATAATTCTGGTAAAAAGCTAATTAAGAAAGCGTAAATAAAATGTAGGCGCTAAGCTGCTCACAAATTTTTATTACATAATATTAGATAGTTGAAAAATAACAAACTATAGGGGAAGTTGAGACATAATAATACAGTAAACCCAGATATCAATACGGTAAAATAGATAAGTACTAAAACAGAAAGGAAATGGAGGTGTTATAGTTGATGACTGGAGGGAGTTGTGACCCCCCATCCCCGGTTAAACATGTTTTATTTCCGGAAAACACTCCCGGTGGTCGGCTACAACACCAAAACCTTATAGATAAAAAGAGTGAAAACAATTAATGTGAGGCAAACAAATTAAATCATAGGTAGGCCTGGGCGATGTATCGATACATCGTGAAAAACCGGTGTGAAGCCGACATCGTCACACCGGTTTCATAATTTTCAAATCGGCGATATATCGTAACATCGCGATCTCCAGGTGTCACACAAACGGTTCCGATGTTTCTGCGTGCGCATGCGCGATGTTACGATGTCGCATCGATTGGTCGGCGATTTCCCGGTGTTCGATGTTTGTACGTATGCGCGGTTTTACTATATCGCATCGCTTAGCTTGAAGGAACGATTTTCCGGTTTCACACCGTCAATACTTAGACGGACTATAATAGACTGACGATTCCTCGAATTCTTTTTGTGCATAAGGTGATTTTCCTTCACGTGACTTTCTCTTCGATGTTGTGATAGAGTGTTGTAGTGATAAGAAAGACGAAGCGATAAATCGCAAAGGTACAGACCAGCACTAGAGTCCTGCTTTCTGCACATGAGTGTATGAACTTAGAATTTGTTTCGATTGTCAGTGTGTTTACTGTTAGATTCTTTAGTCGTACATCTTTTTAGAGTATTCAGCACGGAGAGTTATTAAAAGACAGAGAGCTGCATTTCTTCCAAAAAGTGCAGAAATGCATATATTCTTGGCACCAAATAAAATATATTTAAATGTTCAATTAGTTTAGTCAGGACAAAAACCTGGTCTCATTTTTATGTATGAATCTATGTCACTTTGTTTAGGGAGGCACGCTGCCACCCTGCTGGCTACGTTCGTGGTTACCAATATCCCGATACATCGTCACATCGCGATGTTAGAGTGACGATGTATCGCGATGTCAAATATGTAACATCGCCCAGGATTAACCATAGGTTATCATTAAATAACATTAATTTAAACGCTAAGAAACTAAATAAATAAAAATAATTAAAAAAATAAACATAAAATACATCAATACATTTAAGGACATACCACCTAACCAAGCCGGCGTCACGACTCACCAACTCACACACTTTTATAGTAAAAAATAGGGTATTACTGTTGCCATTTATAAGATGAAACGTTGCCGACAAGCTGCATTATTTTCACTGCTGGCCACCCAAATTGCAACACCAAGAAAGACAAGAGATATCACAACAAAATTTATTTTGTAGATATCATGTTGACCAAGTATCAAATGATTAAATTTATAGACTTCTGTGAAGTGTGGTTCCTGCCAAAATCAGTAGCCAGAGTAGCCGCCATTGTTGCAGATCACCGCTGCCACACGCCTCGGCATTGATTCAAAGAGACTTTGGATGAGTTCTGGGGGTACAGCAGACCAAGCAGCTTCCACACTTTGCCAAAGTTGATCTGCTGTGGCAGCT
The DNA here is from genome assembly GCA_907164885.2 of Dolomedes plantarius. NCBI lineage: Eukaryota > Metazoa > Arthropoda > Arachnida > Araneae > Dolomedidae > Dolomedes > Dolomedes plantarius. The sequence goes on along the minus strand of OU015497.1, from coordinate 57,444,977 downwards.
GGGGGTGGAATCTGGGTCAATCGTAGAGCAACCATGGACCACATGTTTTCTATCGGCGAAAGATCGGGAGAGCGAGGCGGCCAGAGAAGCAATTCAATCTGGCGATTGACGAAGAACCGTTGGACAATGCGTGCCACGTGTGGTCGCGCATTATCCTGTTGAAATATGGCTGTGGGTAATCCATGACGGTAAGGAAGGATAACTGGCTCCAACACCTCGGAGATGTAGCGCTGGCTGTTTAAAGTACCGGCAATGCGTACTAGAGGTGTGCGAGAGTAATATCTAATACCGCCCCATACCATAATACTCGGTGCAGGACCAGTGTGGCGGTGCATAACGCAGCTGTTCACCATCCTCTCTTCACGGTGTCTCCAGACTCGAATGCGACCATCGTGGTGTTGCAGAGAGAAGCGTGACTCGTCAGTAAAGACAATTTCATTCCGTTCTGCCGTCCACATCCTTCTGTCATCGTACCATTGGCGGCGGAGACGTCTGTGGTTCTGCGTCAAGGGTAGACAAAGCAATGGACGTCTTGCGAACAGACCACTCTGCTGTAAACGGCGTCGAATGGTACGCGCAGACACTGGATGATGCGTTACAGACTGCATGTGCTGTGGTATGGTTCGTTATGTGACTGAGCGATCCGTCACTGCCATGCGCACAATTTGCCTGTCATCACGTGAAGTGGTGCACTGAGGTGGATGCGATCGAACACGCCGGTCCGTCGTACCCTCCTGCATCCAACGATCACATATCCGCATAACAGTTGTTTGGTTTCGTCCAACGCGATTACCGATTTCCCTGAAAGATAATCCACAATCTCGGTAGGCCACTATTCTTCCTCTGTCGAACTCGGATACTTGATCAAAAGATGATCGCTGTTTTCGACGAGGCATAATTGATCGTTTTTTTGAAAAAACCACAAGAAAAACGCAATTGCCGAACTTGAAATCGTCGAAATCTCCAAGCCTTAAATAGCGCTTTGAAGTGGCGCCACAGGCGCGCGTGATGTGCGTCTGCGCTGAAAGTCTATTCATTTGCATATATCACCTCCACTAATGCATGTTGTAAATTTCATGTTATTTGCACGTTTCCTTCAGGGTGTTGAATTTACAGTGGCCAGCAGTTAGATTAAAAAACTGGGTTAAGATTGACGTAATGAATTTAATTGGGAAACCCTGTTCAGAAGTTAATTTTATGTATTTCTTTATTCTAAAATCCATGTTTGTTACATTTGAATGTACATTTGAATGGAATAATGCTTTTGGAACAGTGCACAGATAGTGCCTAAACCAGATCTTTGTTAAACATTAGGTGGGCATGATGGGTTGCGTTCGTAGCCGATGCACTCACCTGGTGTCGCCATTGAGGAGATCTGTCATTTCGTGGAATGGAACGTGGAATATTCTACTGATCAAACAGCTGTTGCGGCGCATGGGAACAAAGAGTGCTGCAGTACAAAAAATCACTTCATGTATCTTAATGCTGTCATTCTTTAGGAAAGAACTATGTAAAATAGAACTATGTAAAATACAAAAAAAATATAACATACTGAAAGTACTTCTTTTATTTTCTAAAAGTACCTTATTTGGAATACAAAATGAAAACATGGACACCCTCGAGGTTTAATATCGGAAATAAAAATATTTGTAAAGAATGTTAAGTGTGTATTATAGACTACGATTACATGTTATCATGTATTTTAAGCTTGCATGTCAAGCAGAGTCTGTTATGATGCAAATACAAAAGTTATAGCTATTACGATAGTATTTCCTTTCTGTTGTTCGAAAAGGTTATTTAAGTGCATGATCATCTCTAGCGGCGGTAGATATGTTGATCTTTCCTGGTTCTGACAAAATATCACAAATATGAACAACTTAGGTCTGTTGTGCTGCACATTTCAATAACCAAATCCGGGAGGTATTTAATTAATTATTTCTTACGTAGACATTACTTAGTGTTGAAACAAACCTCAAATCTAGAGTTATAGGCTCTCAGAGTTATAACCTCAGAATTATAGGCTCATCGCCGGTGATGACGAAAAAGCGATGCTCGAGAATTTTGGAGAAAGATTTTAGGCGGGCTTGAAACAAAGGAATTAAAATCAGAGCAAGCAAAGTAGATCTTCAGAGCAGCTAGACGTGTTTTGGCGTCGCGGGGACGGAACAATTTACGATTGAGATGAATAGCGAGATTCTTTTAAAATATTTTAGGCTTTAGGAAGTGAATAATGAAACGTTAGTTTTAGGAGCTAAGACATTTATGGTGGTTAAATAGAGATGATTAAAGGTTGAAAAGGTGTTTACTTCCATTTGGATCATCTTGGCTGACTGTACCGATCAAGAAGGACTGTACGATTTATCACACTGTCTGTTTATATATATATATATATATATATATATATATATACAAGGTGCGCCCATAAAGTAACCGGACATTTTTTTATAAATAAGAAAAATATTACTCACCTTCAAAAAAATTTATCTCCTTCAAAAAAAATCGCCAAAGGTGTCTATACAAATTTTCCAACGTTTCTTCAAGTCATCGAAACACTGTTTATAGGCGTTGGAACTAACCGTTCGCAAAATACGTGTAACATTTGATTTAATATCCGAGACGTTTTCAAATTTCTGTCCTTTCATGGATTTTGCATTTTTTTTATTACAAAGGACTTATTCACCACGAATTTGTTGCTGAAAATCAAACAATTAATCAGTATTTTTACAAGGGAGAGGCTTTTTCGATTAAGAAAAAAGGATAAGGCGAGTTAGGAAGGAACTGTTTAATTCTGGGCAATGGTTTCTTTTACACGATAATGCTAGGCCCCGTACTGAAATGTCTGTACAAAATGTATCTTGCTAAGCATTCAATTACAGTGATAAATCACCCAACATATTCTCTCGACTTGTCGGCAGCTAATTTTTTCCTTTTTCCGAAGCTTAAGATGTCCATGAAAGGACAGAGATTTGAAAACATCTGGATATTAAATCAAATGTTACGCGTATTTTGCGAACGGTTAGTTCCAACGCCTGTAAACAGTGTTTCGATGACTTGAAGATACGTTGGAAAAATTGTATAGACTCCTTTGGCGATTATTTTGAAGTAGACAAATTTATTTGAAGGTGAGTAATATTTTTCTTATTCATAAATTTGATCGGTTACTTTATGGGCACACCTTGTATATATATATATATATATATATATATATATATATATATATATATATATATATATATATATATATATATATATATATAGTATATATATATATATATATATATATATATATATATATATATATATATATATATATATATATATATATATATAGTATATATATATATATATATATATATATATATATATATATATATATATATATATATATATATATATATAGTATATACATAGGGTGATTTTTTTTAAACTGACACTACTCAGAGCCATCTGTAGCGCGATCTATCAGGCGGAATTCTACCAAAATTGATAGAGGGACTAAGGGCGACACAGGAAAGGGTTTCCGTGGAAAAAAAATAGTTCTAAAAGTCGCCGATAGGGGATGATATGGCGGTGCTGTTGGCAGCTCACCCGAGAATTTGCATAAAAGGCAAATAAAACATCGAAATGCAAATTCATGACTACGTAGTCGAGAGAAGCGCCAGTATTTTAGGCTATAAAGATGTGTGCGGAATGTGTTGCGCCTTCGCTTTACTGAAGAAAGGGTCATCAGTCACTTTTTTCCACTGGCATGGCCACCTCGCTTCCCGAACGTAACCCATGTGATACCTTTCTGTGTGGTTATTTAAAGTCTAAGGTGTATCTTGGTAGAGTCTCGAACTTAGCGGCCCTAAAGGATCAAATATCCCGGACTTTGATGAACATTCCTGGTGACATGTCACGCTTGGACGTTGAGAACGTAGTGTTCAGGATACAATGTGTCGTCCACCAGGACTGTGGGAGAGAGAAGAAGAACACACATTGAAGGAGAGAGAAGTGAATATGCTGCATAAAGTGGTGTTGAAGGGAAATTTCTTTGTTATTTATTTGTCTGCTTAAAACTTTTTCGATATTCATCCCTTATCTTTATAGCTCAAAATACTGGCGCTGTTGTCGACTATATAGTCGTGAATGTGTATTTTGATGTTTTACTTACCTTTTATGCAAATTCTCGGTTGCGCAGACAATAACAGCGCCATATCTTCCTCTATCGGCAACTTTAGAAACTAATTTTTTTTTTTCACGGAAACTCTTTCCCATGTCGTCCTTAGCTCTATTATCCATTTTTGTGAAATTCCGGCCGTTTGATCACGCTGCAGATGGCCCCGAGTAGTGTCAGTTTAAAAAAAATCACCCTATATATATATATATATATATATATATATATATATATATATATATGGAAATAATTAATTATAGTAGTTAAGATAATGTAAAAAGTTTCCCTACCACTAAAGTGCTAATAGTTTTTAAAATATATATATAAAATTCCCTCACAGAAATAATAACTTGCATCTTCACAGAATGATTTTTCAGACAACATACTTTCATGCATGTAATCGTGATTAAGGAACATTATTTAGTTAAGAAATTTAGTAAAAATAATTTAGGGTGGTCAAAATACGTGACAAATCGGGGAAATTACATCCTTTAAGGGGGACGCTCCGGCTGTTTTTAGTTGCTTTTATTTCACTAGTAAATTTTATCACGTGAGTTTTTAATCAAAATAAATATTTTAAAAGTAGAATATGAAGACTATGATTTTAACCTTCTATGACAAATCAATAAATTGATACAAAATGTTTAACAGCATAAATACGGCTGGGTTTTCATATTCTTCATAACCACAGAATTAAATCTCAATTGGCTACCTCTTCTGTATTAAAAAACCAGTTTTAAAACCACTTGTGGAGTAAGGCAGGGTATCTCTGTCGAAATAAATTGGAACATTAATAAAAAGTTCCTGTTATTAAATGGAGCATAAGGTCCTAGGATGCGTCACTGTTAGGAAAGGTATCGCATCCGTTGCTTGACTATTAAGAAAAGGGATTTGAATTTAAACCTTGGTTATAAAATAAATGTCTTATTACGTTGCGGGGAATTAAGGGATAACTGCATTAAACTCTGGGACAGGTGTTCGCCCTTCAGATATTTATTATCGTTGCAGGGTATTCTAGTGTTTAGCATCCTGAAGTAAATTAAGGCTGTTGTGTACTAACCCTAATGAATTCGCTCACGTCTATGTTAACCTACGGAGAAAATTTGTTCATTATTTACAGCTACATAAATGCTGATAATCCAATAAAAACGGTATTTTCAAATAGCCTGAACTTTACTGCATCTTTGAACAGGATTCATTTTATAAATTTTGTCCACCAAAAGAACTTAAGAGCGTTTAAAACACACTATACCAGATATTTTCCACTGAATTATTTAAATTTTAAAATATTATTTGATTTTTTTTTAAAACTTAAAATACCCCAAGGTGAAAAATTTCTTTCTCTATTACAGAGTACAATTTTTAAAATAAAGTCTTTAAATCCAAGTCGGTAATCCTTGGACATTTTTTTTTCTATAGGTTAGCATTGAGGTGAGCGAATCCTATAGGGTTAGTACACGGCAGCCTTAAGTATATTAAACAAAAAGGCAAGTGACATAACATTCGCTTTTGATTTTGCACATATCATATAAGAAATTATTTAGTGGAGAGTTTCTGTTCTATAAGTATAATTCAAAAATGAGAAATTTTGAATTTACTTTTTTCCAAAATCTAAATAAATATGTATGTCTTATAATGAGTACAAAACCAAGACGGTCAATTGAAACGTTAAGTTTAATCAGTTGCTTCTAAACTTTCTACCGTAGATCTGATACCGTATAAAAAGATTCAAACACCTTTTTCCGGTAATCCAAAAGAAATCTATCGGTCAAAGGTTGGTATTCGACTTCTTAAGACAAAAAATTATTTAACCAATTGAATACTGTGTTTTACACCTTTTATGACTCATTTCTTTCAACCAGAAAATCTAGTCCTATTGGAGAAGAATATAGAATTAAAGTTTCTAATAACACAGTCCTGCAACCAAAAAAGTGTTAGAAACCAATAGCTGATACTGATAGGTTTTTGGACTCTGATTTCAGGAAAAATAGTAAAAAAATTCCATGACGTACCATTTTTTCAAAAAATTGAAAATTTCACAAATTGAAAATTTTGATTTTCGTAGCCACCAATCGATTGTGTTAATTAAACAAAGGGATGAGCATATAGTGTCATAAGTAGTCATTACTGGAGAAAACTGGAGATTTTTCTGTCTCTGGTGCGAAAAAAAACGGAAAAAAGAAACAATCTAAAGAATCTGCCGAACTCTTAGGCTCCAAGCTAAAGCAAAAGAATTTATTGGCTTCTGGTACCTCTTTCTCATGGTTAAGAAAAAGAGAAACATGTTTCGTTCCATTCTTTTCTCGACATAGTGGCTTGATTTACTATAGCAATGTCCCTGGATAGATGGGGAATTTTAATATACAGTATGACGTGAACGAGTGGAGACTCTTTATTGACTCCTCAAAAAGAAGACTCAAAACAGTGCTTCTGCCTACTGGCAGCAAGTATGCTTCAGTGCCATTAGGACATTCTGTGTACCTGAAAGAATCTTGCGAGAATTTAGCTTTGATTCTCACCATTTGAAATATAAAGAACATGGATGGATGATATGCAGCGATCTAAAAGTGCTTTCCAAGCTTCTTGGACAACAAGGAGGAAATACCAAGTACCCTTGCTTCTTGTGTGAATGGAACAGTCGAGATAAAAAGAATCATTGGATCAAAAAGGAGTGGACTCAAAGGAAAGCATTAACACCTGGAAACAAAAATGTAGTAAAGGAAAGTTTGGTTGATCACAGGAAACTCCTGTTGCCTCCACTTCGAATCACGCTAGGCATGATGAAACAATTTGTTAAAGCTCTATCAAAAGAAGGAGAGTTCTTTAAAAACCTATGCAACAATTTTCCAGGACTGTCGGAAGCAAAAGTAAAGGAAGGTGCTTTCGTAAGTCCAGATATTCGGATACTTTTTAAAGACTAAGTGTTTGAAAGTAAAATGCTTTCGAGGGAAAAAGAGGCCTAGACAGCTTTCAAGGAAGTCGTCACAAAATTCCTCGGGAACGTTAAGGACCCCAACTATAAATCTATCATGGAAAACATGCTAATGAAATTCAAAGACTTGGGTTGTTCTATGAGTTTGAAAGTGCATTTTTTAAATTCGCATTTGGACTACTTTCCCTTTTTGGTGCAGTTAGTTATATTGGTGCAATTAGTGAAGAACAGGGTTAAAGATTTCACGAAGATATCAAAGAGATGGAGCTTAGATACCAAGGTAGAGGGAAAGTCAATATGATGGGGACTACTGTTGGATGCTACACAGAGAAGTCCCGCGTACTGAGTACAACAGACTAAGTGCCAAAACGAGCTTTCAAGAAAAGGGAAAAGAAAGCATGAAGGATATATGAATCCAGGATATAATAAATAATGGTAACCATTAAATGTTCTAATTAATATAATTTCTAATTAATATATATTTAGCAGATCATTTCCAATTGTTTGATATATTAATTAATTCGTAAATAAAACACTTAAAAATATTTTGAAAAGACCTTCTACTCCCCAGAATATGTACAATAGGCTTTCTTGTCCATATATTCAAGCCCATTTTGTGAAAAATCCTTATGCGATTGAGAAAAATGGATGTCATATTTGAAATCAGTGCACCAAATAATATAGCATTCAGTCATTACATTGCAAACACTTTTCTATGACTCAAATTTTGCAGGCCTGTGTAATAAGAAAGACACGAAGATAAAATACTACTGAAGAAAATTGAATAATATGTGATTGAAAGATGTCACTATGTAAAATAAAACAAACCCCCCAAAAATTGTTTGTAATTGACTCAAAATTGTTTCTGCGATGAATTTAATGTTAAATTGGATATATTTTAGAAATTTGAAACCTTACTGTGAGTATTACCCTAACAATATGTAATTTTTTTTGCTTCATTTTTGCATAATATGCTAAGTTCACTTATCATTTTATACTTTTTTTTTCATTTCTAATATATTTTAATGAAACATTTTTTATACAACAAAAGCATTTAATTTTAAAATGATTACATTTTTACAAACTAGTGTTTTCAAGCTTTCGAAATTTTCTAATGCGATTCACAAATTCTTAATTCATTTTGAAAAGTGGCAATAAAACTACCCTTAATACACGCTGCCAGCTCCTAAACATTGAAAAATCTTTTTTGATTTGCATAACAACGTTATCTTTTTGTATGTTTTCTTTGATAGCAAGTTCGTGTTTTTCCGTTATTAATTAGATTGAAATGTTCGCAAAATGTATTGAAATAATATCACGTTTAATTTATTTTCTGCATCACTCATTAACTTTTTAATTTAATTACATCCTACTTAATCCCTTAAAAAGGGGAACTCACAGCCTAGTTCTTAACATCTTCTGTCTCTTAGGTTTTATAAATTAGCGAAATTCTAAAAGAATGCCATTAATCATCATGCAAAAAATAAAGACAGTGTTTTACCGTGAAAGCTGAGTTATATATATATATATATATATATATATATATATGCACGTAATATTAGTTAAATAATTTTTTAGAAAACCTGAAGGGATTTTTGAAAACCATATAAATTTTAACGCTGTTTTCTTTCATGGCTTGTAGGTATTACCAGATATAAAAACTTTTAACTCATGAAAAAAAATAATTCACGCATAAGGGACTAAAATATTCTCTGCAACTGTTTAAAATAATTGAAACTGTAAAAAGTTTAAAAAAGCAACTTATTAGTTCAACATCTTAATACATTTAATATACCAATAAAAAACTATTTATATAACTTTAAAATAGTTTAAATAGTTAAAATTTAAAATAGTTGAATTTGATTTAGCGAATATTAAACAGTCTATTTCTTTAGTAGTTCTTAATACAGGAAATGTTTTTTTCTTCCTTAAAGGTAAAGATCAAACGATGGAGAGAAAAAAAGTAGTTGATAGTTTCTAAAAACTAAGTACTTTATTTTTCCTCTTTGCAATAAAAATTAAAGTTGTTATTTATTCACTTTAGAAAATAGCGAAGTTTTTAAAAAAACATTTTGTCAGCAAATTCATACATGTAGATTAAAACGATAATTAATATTTTAAGTCTTTTTTCCAGATACCAAACTTCGATTGAATTTCGTCTTTTCACTATATTCCCAATTATGAATAGGTTTGCACTTTAGGAGATCATTTCCGAGGGAAATGTGCTACTGATAAACATTATACAGCGGTTAGCAGTTTCATTGGACCATTCCGCGAGCTTTTGAAACGCTTTTTTTCTCATCATTCCTCTATCACATCCATTTACCAAGCAGTATGAAAACAACTCTTTTAACTTTAAAGTAATGTCGTCAAAAAGTGTAAACCCCATAAAGCTTTTAAAACATTTTGAAATAATTTTTTATTAAGTTGTTCACTTAACGTATCCGCAACTTTTTTTGCTAGATTTCCTTATGTACTTATTAGTTCAAGCAGCAAAAACGAAGTTGCTGTATAAGTACGCCACAGCTGTATAAGTACGCCTGAAAAATAGGCCTAGGAGTAGATTGATTGAGTCGAAAAAGGAGTTAATATAATTTTTTAATCAAAAGTGAATTCCCATATATTTTTTTTTTTTGGGGGGGGGAATAACTTTAACAAAAAGACAACTGGATAAATGATTCCAAAAACACAGATGATTCAGCTCTAAACTGGACATCTGAATCATCAAAGGGCATGCACCACAAAAAAAATTTCACTTTGTGGTGTCAAAGCATTTATAAAATATTTTTATAAACCTGTTCACTTAATATATCCGCAGTAGTGTTTAGCGTTCTGAGCTGCCACGCGGTGGTCTTGGGTTCAGATCCCGAATAAGGTTTGGTCGTTTCCGTATCGTCCCCTCATAGGGAGCAATGCTGGCTCACCTATATAGTGCTCCCATAATAAAGTAGCCAGTAAATAGGGGTGAATAACAAAAGATGACTGTCTAACGACAAGTATCTCCGCGTTAGACTTCCACAATTAATTTGAGATCTTCCTTTCTTATTAATTCCAGCTAAGTAAAAGTGACATTACACACTGTTGTATAAGTACAAAGTATTTTTACTCTACCGATATGGTGGAACTTATTATGAACGCGCTTAGAGGGCTTTGTAGCGTGTTTGTGTTTTGTGGCGAAAGGAATAATTCTCTTCTTATGAAAATAAATTATATTTAACATCCATTCACCAGAAATCTTGTTGATACACAACGAGTTAAAAATTTTTATACAATCTATTAAAAATCCTCTTATATTATTTTTGGAGTTGAGTTGAATCAGCGCGTGGGGAAAACAACACTAATAAGTGTTGCAGCTCTTACGTCACTATCTTCTACTTCATGCAGGCCACTATTGAAGTCATTACAGTCTTAAATTCCTCCCCTTTCGGAAAAACTTTTCACTACGTCACCAGTGAAAAGTTTTGGTGTAAGGCTAAGCAGTGCGGCTTAAACTATCGGCGTTTTGGTGAAGTTTTCCTTTCCGGTGCACCATCTTATAGTTGAAAGGTTGCAAAATAAGGGCCCATCTTAAAAGTCTTGGATTTGTGCCGGTGTTCTTTTCTAGCCAGACCAGTGGATTATGATCAGTTTGTATAATGAAGCTCTGTTGTCCATCTAAGTAACATCTCAACTTTTGTATTGCATAAACGATAGCTGCGCATTCTTTTTCTGTAGTACTATATTTCTGTTCTGCAGGGGAAAACTTTTTACTCAAGTACATGATAGGGTGTTCTTCACCTCTTTGGTTTATTTGAGACAACACCGCACCAAGTCCAAGGTTTGAAGCATCACATTGAATGACATATGGAATGGTGAAATCGGGGCTAAATAATACTGGTTTTTCTGAAACTGCTCCGATCCACTGACGTTTTGACTTTCTTCCCTTTTAGTAGATCTGTTAATGGAGCCGCTACTACAGAAAAATCAGAAATATATCTGCGATAATAACCAGCAAGACCTAAAAATGATCTAATTTGGGTCTTGTTCAGTGGTCTGGGAAAATCTTTGATGGCTTGTATTTTAAGTTCTCCAGGTTTCCGTTCCCCTTGTCCAACTATGTGGCCTAAGTACTTGACATGTTCCTGAGCGAACTGACACTTGGAAGGCTTTATGTGGAGATGAGCTGTTTTCATCTTCATGAAGATTTGTTCTACGTGTTTCATATGCTCTTCCCAGGTATTAGAAAAAATTGCAACATCGTCCAAGTAGGGTACAGCAAATTCTTCACAGTCTTGCAACAACCCAGCCATCATTCTACTAAAATAATATGAAGCATTCTTGAGTCCAAACGGCAACCTTAATGGCCTATAGGTGCCGAAGCTTGTCACAAAGGCAGCATAACGCTGGGCCCGTTCACTCAAAGGTATTTGCCAGTAACCTCTGGTTAAATCTAGAACAGTAATATATTTCGCTGATGACACTTTCTCTATAAGTTCCTCTATATTTGGCATAGGAAAATACTGTGTTCTCGTTACTTTGTTTAAGCGACGATAGTCTATGCATGGTCTTCCTTCTTTTCCTGGTACTTCCACCAGTATTAGTGGAGAGGTAAAGTCAGAGTCTCCTGATTCAATTATCCTTAGATGCAACATTTTTTTCACCTCCCTCTTTCGAATTTCTGTTTGTCGTGGGGACATCCTATAAGGTTTTGCAAATATTGGTTTTTCTCTCTCTATTTCAATATCGTGTTCAACCAAGTCAGTACATCCCGGCTGATTCGAAAAGATATTGGAGTAGGCAGTCAACAAATTTTCCATTTGAGTTCGTTGAGTTTCAGATAATCGCGCATTCAATCTGAGTTCTCTAAAAATTTCAGGCAGTTCAGAAATGTTTGGATTTTCTTCATGGCAAGGAATAGGAATATCTTCATCTTCTTCAGTTTCTTCCAAGCACAACAGATTTACATTTTCTGCCCTTTGGAAGTATGGTTTAAGCATATTGATGTGGTACACATGAGTTTTTCTTTTTCAGGAAACTTGATCACATAGTTGGTTTCTGACAGTTGCTGTACTACTTCACCAGGTCCTACCCACTGTACTGATAACTTATTAGGTCTTAATGGTGCCACAACCTACACTAAATCTCCTATAGCAAACTGTCTGTTAACGGTCTTCTTATCGTACCATAGTTTCTGTTTTTCTTTGGCAACTTCCATGTTTTGCACTGCTATTTCTTGACATCTCTTCATGCGATTCATCAGTTCGAAAACATAGTCTACAACACTATCTTCTTCACGATCTTGTTCTGTTAATTTGTCATACAGTAACATAACAGGAGTCTTTAAATTGTTTCCATGGACAAGTTCTGCTGGGGAATAACCTGTTCTGTCGTGAGTCACAGTTCTTAATGCAAAAAGGGCTTGAGGTAAATTTTTTTCCCAGTCCGGACCAGATTCAAGACATAGGACACGAAGAATCCTCTTTAGCGTTCTGTGCATTCTCTCAACTGGATTACTTTGTGGGTGATGTACGGAGCTTCGCACGACTTTGATTCCAAACCTTTCCAGAAATTCTGTGGTTAAAGCACTCATGAATGACGTGCCCTGGTCGGTTTGCAGTTCTTTTGGAAACCCCATGCGGCTAAAAACTTGAAGCAGGGCGTCCACTACAGTAGTTGATCGCAGATTTTCAACAGGAATGGCATCTGGATACTTGGAAGACATGCAGATCACAGTGATGAGGTATTTGTTTCCAGAAGGCGTCATCGGTAAAGGACCACAAGCATCAATGTTTATCTTGGAAAATACTTCTGAAATAACCGGAACTATCTTTAGAGGGGCTTTCTTTTTATCCTGTGGCTTTCCTGCTCTCTGACATACGTCACAGGTCTTCACAAAATTTTCCACCTCTTTATAACAGTTCGGCCAATAGAATGTTTTGAACAAAACATCTTTAGTCTTGGTTGCACCCAAATGAGCCGCAGTTTCTTCATGGCAAATTTTCATCATTTGTGTTCGATATCTCTCTGGAACTACAAGCAATAATCGTTCTGTCCCATCTTTGTCTTCCTTACGGAAGAATAGTTCTTGACCTCGCACCACATACCTGGAGTTCCCAGAACTTAAGTTGCTTTCAGCCTCCTGAAACAGAGGTTTCAATTGAGCGCTTTTTCGTTGTTCTTCTAAAAAATCTTCTTGGGATAGTTTTATAAGGTCTAATTCCGGAATCTTAAAATCTGCTATAGGTAAGACATTTTCTTCCACAGGGACTTCATTATCTGGGCTACATTCCGAAATATTTCCATCCACTCCTAGACTCTGGACATCTTCAGATATTTTCTTTTGAGCACGGGTCTGAACAGCATTCACCATATAAATCTTGACATCTTCGACTTGCTTTGCTTCTTCAAACAATGCAGCGGTCTTGTTCCCCAAAAGATACCTCCCTTGATCCAAAGAGTCCCTTAAAACAGCAGCTTTTTTCACTATGTGCCCAAATTCACTTTCAAGTTCTACTTTAGCTAAAGGGTAACAAGTGGGGTTTTCTTCCAGCGGAGATTTAATCCACACTGTTTCACTTGTATACATCGACGGACTGACATACTTCTTACAAATCAAGTCTAAACTCGCACCCGTGTCTCGTAGTATCGGCATCTCGATCCCATTTACTTTTCCCATACTTATGTAGGGGGCAAGTGCATCATGGTATCCATACTTTGCAGTCATGTTGGAAGCAACAGTTTCAACTTTCTTTTTAAGCTTATCGCATTGTGGTCTTAAATGCGAAAGAGATCCACACTCATAGCAACGAGGCTGTTTCCTTCTTTCGAATTCAGCTTCCTCATTTCTCTCCTTGTGAAATTCTCGCCGTGGAAAAGGCTTATCATTATAATTGTTTGTCTGGTTTTTAGGTTTATATCCACTGTCATTACCTCCTGGTACTTTACTTGTGTTCTTCCGAGGGAAGAACTTGTGTTACTTCTGTTCTTCCGAGGTCATTTTTCCGGAAACTTTCTCTAATATCATCATATTCGTCTAATTTTTCCGCCAATTCGTAAGGCTTTTTACAATTTATCCAATCATCGAGAAAGTGATCTTTTATATCAGCAGGAACTCTAAATTTGAGTTGTTCGGTTATGATTAAATCTTTCAACTCTTCAAACGTAGATACTTCTAAATCATTGACCCATTCTGTAAAATAGCTATTCAATTCATAAGCATAATTTCTCCAAGATTTTTCTGCGTTCTTCTGATGTCTGTAAAACAACTGCTTTAATTTTTCATTATTTAATTTGTATCTCTTCAAGATAAGACTTTTTACAGAATCGTAATTGTTTGCGGTTTCCGGTGGTTCTCTCGCCAACATATTGGAAACCTCCACTGGCAGCACTCCCAATAAATAGGCGGCCCAATCTCTTCTTGGAACCTTAGCCATTTCTGCTTTTCGTTCAAAGTTTATTAAATAGAGAATCATTTCATCACGTTCTTCATCAAATTTTGGAGTTATATTCATTAATTGTATTTTATGCTCTTCCATACCGGTTGTTTGACGGGTTGGAGGATTTGACACACTTTGAGTCTGAAGTTCCAAACGTTTCATTTCTAGATCATACTGCATTTTCTCCCGAGCTAACTGATCTTGGCGAGCTTGTTCTTGGCGAGCTAACTCATCTTGGCGAGCTTGATCTTGGCGAGCTAACTCATCTTGGCGAGCTTGATCTTGGCGAGCTAACTCATCTTGGCGAGCTTGATCTTGGCGAGCTAACTCATCTTGGCGAGCTTGATCTTGGCGAGCTTCTTCGGTTTTCCTGTCTTCAATTACTCTTTCTAGAATAATCTTAACATCAGCTTCAACATAATTGCTACTGTTTAAAATTTTTGCTTTTATTTCGGGAATCTTATTCGAAGATGATATCTTTTCTCCCAATTCTTCGCAAACAAGTAATAAGTCCGCTTTCCTACCTTTGGCTAAGAAAGACATGTTAGCAACCACACGCAAATCACAACCTTCTTAAAAATTTCAAAATAAATTCTTTTAACTTGAACTTGCACCAAATTACCACAATTATAATAGGTAAAGTTTTGAACCAAAAATCTACCTTTCAAAATGAAGTCTGTTCTAACTCCACAAACTTTTCACAATCTAAAAATACACAATAATGTTTTGCAAATACTGCAGAATTTAAATTATTTTTAATAAAAATCGTTTGCTGAAATAAATCTCAAACTTTCTTGTTTCAATTCGGCTTTTTATATCACTGAAACGCATGTTCAAAACAAAATATGACTTTAATATTTCTTTTATAATCACGTGCACTTCTTATTAAGTTTATTTTCAATAATATTACGGGTATTTTCTTTCCCAAACTTCTTCTGAATTTATGTCAAATTCTATTTCATATTTATTTAAACAAGAACATATATACAGTTCCTAATAATGAACTTTCAGTCGTTCTTGAAAAAATATCGCCAAATTGCTGGCCAAACAGTTAATATAAAGTCTTCACTGAACTACTATTCCAAAACAAAAATACAATTGCTGAAATAAATAATTTCAAATTCAAACTTTAAGTTAGTGAAAATACATTCAAAACGTCATACATCAACTTTATCTAGAATTCTTCTCGGAAACTTTTTTCATGAGACTTTTAAAACGCCAAACTATCAAATTCCATTAAAGAATTATTACCCTAACACTAATACAAATGTAGAGTCAATAATTTCAAGACAGATAGTTTATATAAATCATAAACGAAATCAAAGTTTCTCAAATTCGATATTCTTCTTTAATCGCCAAACTATTTATTAGAATTCAAATCAAATTCTACTTAGCTTGCAATCGGCACTTGATAATTCCATCCCGACGCTTGCCACCAAATATACAAAGTCTGTAGCGTGTTTGTGTTTTGTGGCGAAAGGAATAATTCTCTTCTTATGAAAATAAATTATATTTAACATCCATTCACCAGAAATCTTGTTGATACACAACGAGTTCAAAATTTTTATACAATCTATTAAAAATCCTCTTATATTATTTTTGGAGTTGAGTTGAATCAGCGCGTGGGGAAAACAACACTAATAAGTGTTGCAGCTCTTACGTCACTATCTTCTACTTCATGCAGGCCACTATTGAAGTCATTACAGCTTGCTTTAATACACAATAACGATGAATGTCTCTAATTTCTTTTTTTAATAACTTTCGCAAATAGAGGTTAAACAACTACTATTATTCAACTCAGAGTTGGCTTATGAAGTTAGGATGTTGCTAGAAAACTACACGAAGCTATCAATATTTAAGTATCATTAAGTTACGATAAGATTTCCATCGAAGCTCTTGGGAGAAAGAACATAATAGAGATTTATTTTTGTCCATTCTGGGAAAACATTGCGAAATTGATGGATAATTCAAATAAGGCAACAATTTCCTCTTTAAATTGAATGACTTACTGAGAAGAAGATGAATTTAATGTGAAAACGGGAACAGCATTGGTGACAGAGTTGTATAATGAGGAAAGTAAAAATGCTGATCAACCAAATTATTCGTTTTATCTCGAAGGAAATAAGATGATCAATTTTAAATAACTATTTCAAGATGTCTCATTATTATAATAATGCAGTAATTTATTACATCAAATAGCTATACTATTAAGTTATTATGACGGTAAAATTTGCACTATGCATATGTAAATGATATATAATGATTAGACTGTATATATATACAGAGGCTGTACGCACATTTTTTAGACGATTTTGGTAAGCGGTAATAAAAAATCGCTTTCTGCAAAAGAAATAATTGTAATTGTACTATGTTTTGAAAAGTCAAAATTATCGTCTAGGGCTTGAAAGTTTTGTTTTTATTCAAAATGGCATTTTTAACAAAGCAGTGGCTCGAAGGCTACATTTATGCTCTTTCCGAAGAGAAATATGCATACTCCGTTATCCAAAAACGATGTGAGAGTCATGGTTTTGTGATATCTAAAGCGTCGATAGGTAATATCGTCAACAAGAAAGGAAAAAAAGCGTCAAATCGGAGCCTCAAGTGAGACAAAAATTCCAAACAAGTATCCAAGGAAAAAACAGACATCTTCGACTATTGAAAAGGTACGTTGTTTAATGTTAAAAGAAAATCCCCCTAGTCAAAGGACAGTTGCAAAATCATTAAAATGCTCAGTGTCCACTGAAAACAAAATGATAAACGTTGATTTAAATCTTAAGAAAGCAAAAAAAACGCAATGTGCATCGTCTTCTTCCAAATCATATCACTGAACGCAGGACACGCTGCAGAATTCTATATGAGAAACACTTATCCAAAGAAAAATGGAAAACAATTGTCACAATAGATGAATCATGGGTGTATTTAAATGATTGCAACAAAAAAAGAGCCATTTATTATCATAAAAGGGGAGAAAAAAATTTAAGTTTATGGTTCAAAGAATCGAAAGAAAGTTTTTCTAAGGGATTCATGATTATTGCTGGTTTTTCTTATAATGGCAAGTCAAAAATAAAGAGAGTGGAAAAAAAGTCAAGATTAACTCCAAATACTATCAGGAACATATTTTATTGCCAATTTTTCTGAATGAAATACCATCGTTTTACCCACAGTGCCATCAATCTGTGAGACTCCATCAGGACAAAGCTAGCAGTCACACACCAAAATCCACTGTAAATTTCCTAAAAGAAATGGAACAAAAAACTGGTATCAAGGCCATACCCTTCACTGATATCCCTACTAAATCTCCCGATGTATCACCTATGGATTTTTGTGCTTTCGGACTTTTAAAATCTGCATTTTCCAAACGTCGTCCCAAAACCCTTACAGGACTCTGGAAAGTTGTTCAGGAGGAATGGGATAGAATACCTCTTCTGACACTTCAAAAGGCATTATTATCCTAGAAATTGCTGTGTCGAAAGATAGTTCAGAATAAGGGATGTCAAATAGAACATTTAAAACACAAGAAATTTATGTAATTTAGTTTTGTGAATACAATATACATCGTCTAAAAAATATGTGAACAGCCTCTGTATATATATATATATATAAACAAATAAATAAATAAATATATATATATATATATATATATATATATATATATATTGTATATATATATATATAGATATATATATATATATATAATCATAATGATCAAAATTAAAGAGTAACTCAGAAAATGCTAGTTAATAAGTAATAATTGAATTGAAATTGTATTAAACTTTGTCGTTACGCTAATTTAAAGTTTCTGAAGTTTAAAACATGTACCTATTCATCTAAAAGTCTAAAATATGCAAAATTAAAAAAAACACGTAATAATAAGATATGAACGCGTATTAGAGATCTCTTATATGTTCTTGCACTTTATGAGTTTGTTGGTTGTTAATTCGACTTAATGACATCATTTCAAGGATTACCACACGTAGTGGCATTCTGCTAAATGATGTAGGTAAACTGAAAGCGGTGCCAACTCTGAGGTATACGAAGTCGTCATGTAACTTAGAAGCAGCTGTAATTTAACCTCAGAGAAGATAGTATTACAGAAGTTAGTATAGTGACTACTTAACGATGACAGAACAGGCACGTGCTTTCTAAGGAGATGACCAATGCATTGTGGCTTACATTCTTTTACCATTGTTTAAGAGTTGCCGATGTGTAGTAAAGAAAATGTAGTCGGCATCAGTGAAGGAGCCCGAACAATTTGGTACGAGAAATTCTATCTAGATTTAATAATTCTTTTTATATAGTCTACATTTATTTCTGTCTAGATTCATCAGGGATATGAGATAAGTGAACTCCCTGAGGTATATAGACATAATTGAAGTACGAATTCTGAATGATTTTTCTAAGGACGGAATCTATAAAATACAAATTGTCATTGAATAGTTATGAAAGACCGTACTTCTTAAGCAAAGATTCGATTGTGAAAGAAAATTATGATAAATTCTGCATATCTACTGCAACTTTTCCAGACAAGCTGAAAATGCGCAGTTGAACTTTTATTCTATCAGTATATATTTACACTGGTACTGTTAGTCCAGAATTTTTCGGATGCACTGCAAGGTGCTATTCGGTATCTTGGAATTATCACTCAATATTTCGATTTATATATTTACCTGATCTCCTCTTGAACATATGTGAGACTACTCAGGACGTCGAGATGCAACACGTCAGATCTTATATTCTTGAAGTATGGATTTTTATTCTACTCGTGGTAACTCATCTCAGTAATTCCGGGTTCAGATGGTATGATGTTTACATTTTAATTTTAGGGTGAAATAACCTAATACTGCCTTTTTATAACATAATATTGATGGTTAACACTAGAAAGACGGGAATTTTTTCTTTACTAAAATTTTCCTTACTAAGAATTTTTTCCCTGAGCTATTTCATACCAATGTATAATAAACTAGATGAAAACCCGCACTTCGCTACGGAGTACATTCAAATTAAATTCAACTGTCAATGTATGCAATTAATGCCAGAAAAAATAATTATAATTATATATATATATATATATATATATATATATATATATATTTATTTATAAAAAAATCGTAAGGGATATTTTTATAGACAAAATAATGTAGAAGAAAATATTCAAATTAAATGTAATAGAACATACTAAAGAATATAGTACAGTTAATATAGAACAGTTTGAGGAACATAATATTTTTTATTGTATTTTAATTTATTTTGGATAATGTCCAATCGTCTGCCGCATTAGCAAGAAATTGTTTTTGTCTATTTTGTTGTTATGCACGTGACGATATATTTATCTAAAGTACCAGATAAAAGAAATGACGTGAACAGCATTTAATAAATTAAATTCCAAAAAGTAATCTTTAAAAATTCACCAAAAATCAGAAAATGAAGGTAAAGATTCGAAAAAGATCCGATTTTAAAGGGATTTTTATGATCTTTCTAGTGATATAAATTTTATAACCCTCAAATTATTATTTTAAATACAAACTTAAAAAAAGTTACTGAAACAGCTTAAGAATTTAATTTTAAAAAATCTAAGAAGAATTTTTCAAAAATCTTTCCTAGTGCATCCCTACTCTATAAGAAGAATCGCCATGCAAAATTTCAGCCCTTTAGGTCAGCGGTTTGGTCTGTGCGTTGTATGTCAGTGAGTCAGTCAGTTACGGAACTGTTTTATATATATATATATAGGTTAGTATATATTTAGATAGATTTTTATGCAGGTATGCCGAGCTTACAACCTGGTATGATTTATCCGTAGAAATATATGTATAGTTTGAACAGTTCTTAATTTACAACACCAATATTTCCGAAGAACCAATATTTGTGTTATTTTCAAAAGGGAGAAGAGACGAAAAGTAACTAACATTTTATCGGTATTATTTTAAAGATTTCTGCCTGCTTTCTATATTGGCGTCAAATGGACGGCATTCAGTATTAGTAGGTATAAAACAAATTTTCTCGCCCTCTTTACTGTCGAATATAATTTTGTAAATGTGTGTGCGTATTTCGCTTAAGATTAGAAAGCAGTCCTAAAATTTCAGAAGCCTGAGGACATAGATGCAGACATAGCGCTCAATAGTATGTCTGAAACCGTCAAAATGACGGTAGCCGTCATTCTAGGGTTAAACTAAAATATATTGGCATAAATGAAACACATTTGAAACTTCAACATCGAATATGATACACATTTTAATAATCAGCATATCTCCATTAACAACATATATCTAATGTTTTGTTAGTTTTGTAAGATTTTCGTTTGTCCAACTCTGAAGACTGCAAATGCTGCGATACGTCTGTATAGAATTTTTCGTAAATTGTTGGAGCGTTTTATTTAATACAACGCAAGTTATGCTGATTTTAATATGCAATCCTTTAGTTTTGTGCGGCTTTGCATATACAAAAGTAAATTAAAATGTGGTGCTCGTTATGCTTTTAAACATCTTAATTATTTACTGCATTTAGAAAGTATCGCGAAACAAAGAATATGCTAAGCAAAATACGAAACTTTCAGTAACATTTTATCATTACTTTACTGAACAATGTACCATTTCTATAATTCATAAAAGGTATGCACAAACGTAATTGTAATATTTGTTTCGCAGAACGCTTTCACTGCCAGATAACATTTCCTCTCGTAAAATATTTAAGCAATCAATATTTTAACAGCGCACTTTATTTCCAAAGCTCCTTGTTTTACAATAAGCAAGCAAAAGAGCAAAATTAAAAGCTCAGTTTTCTTCTTGAGACGGAACAGAAATAAAAACAGTTCATTTTAATTGCTAAAGTTTCTTTACTTTTTATGTTACCCCCGTCATTTCACCGAAATATTCTTTGGAGAGAGACGTATATATTTATGAATGCCTGCGGCTTTTTTAAAAAAGAAAATAAATCTCACTTTATGTGCAAAATTTAATTTAATTTCAAACAGCGCTCCGCTTTTGCAACACGAAATCCGTTTCTCTTCTCATAAAGGTAAACTTAAATTTTGTATTTTCGCCAATAAACATGCAAAGAGTTACAAGTACAGCAAAACTCGCTCCAAAATTAAATTCAGTTCTTTTTAAGTATTCTTTATTAAGCAAGCGAAATATTTCGGAATGAAGAGAAAATTTCCCTACTTTTTTTTTGGCAAGAATAATTTTTTAATATGAATAAATGTCATTTATATCCGCATGCTCATGGTAAAAATTTATCTGCAAAAAAAAAAAAAATCCTGCATAAATAAATGGTACATAATTGAAAATGTTAATTAGATAAATAAACGGAAGGAGGGAAAATTAGAAAAATGAAAAATGCACAATATTTATAAAAAAGACGAAGAATACGCGTGATTATATATATTCATTTTTTACATATACAACTTTTTTTTGCTTGATTATAAAAATTAGGATGTTCAGAGTGAGTCACTAGCTCTATTTTTTTAGATATGAAATTACTTGAAATATTGCCAAAAAGTTTAAACCAATTTATAACCCTTTATTTTTTAAAAAATCATATCTACTTTTTTTGGTTAAATTGGAATGTTTTACTTGCTACTCTTCAAAGAGAGAAAATGAAACTAAATTGAAATATCAAATGTTGTTTTCCAAATGATAAGGGGGTTAAATGCAATAAAAAATTTTTTAAAGAATCATCCTTAATCCTGATAGATATGTCACGATTATTTTAAATCATTATCAACACGAACACACACACACACAGAAATATATATATATGACAAGCGGTGGTTTGCCTGTTCTCATAAATTTAAATGCAGTCATCATCCGTTAATATTAGTGGCGAGTGGAAGAATAATATAATAACATCAGTCCATAACTTGAATTAATTCACTTTATTTCCTTTTCATACTAACCAAACCTCCAAATCAGCGCATTCAGCTCTCGCCATTTTGAACTTAGAGACGCGACGAACACACGTCGGTCGGCATTGAGTTCTATCCCGCGCTCTCCCGATTTCGAGGTCAAAACCGCACTTCCACTCTCCTGGCACATGCGCAGACCCCAATTTAGAATTTTCTAGAAGTTTCTTCCAGCCAAACCTGTACAGTATCTAAAAAATAATCTATCTGCATGGAGCTTCATTTCACCGCGAATCGAAGGTCAATTACTGAAAACGTGTATTCCCCTGATTTCACCCGTAGCGCGTCTTGAAATATGAAAACTAGTGGCTTATTCGCACCACTAAAATGATTAATCCCTAAGCCCCCTTTAAATTTAACTTAATTATTTTTTTCCCAATTAATATCTGACATATATATATATAATTTTTCATATGGCATTACTAGCTAAGACCAAGTCGCTTCGATAGCTTAAAATTGTTATAGCCTTCTCAAAGATAATGAACATGTCTTTGGTATATTTAAACTCATGTTTTTGTTAAAGGATTAAATTTGATTACATATCCCCTTTGAAATAGAACATGAGTACATGTAAATTATTAAATAGGTAAATATATGAGTTTAAATATATAGGAGCAAGTAGATCACAAGAATATAGACAGAAACCAAAATGTTAAATTTAAT
Source organism: Dolomedes plantarius (assembly GCA_907164885.2). Lineage (NCBI taxonomy): Eukaryota > Metazoa > Arthropoda > Arachnida > Araneae > Dolomedidae > Dolomedes > Dolomedes plantarius. The sequence goes on along the minus strand of OU015497.1, from coordinate 57,421,914 downwards.
TACAAAATCATCCACTATATCTGTAACATAATAATAGAAGACAAAACATTCATGTAAATAAAAATATGTTTAAGGTAATCTAAATGATTAAGTTCAGAAAAATCCAACAGTGCAGTGAAAGAAAAATGCCATTACCTGAAGATGAATAATTAATTGAAAAAAAAATATTATAAGGTGAGTGAGAGGTTTATGTACGACGAAATACAATATTAATATAAGCTAACGTATTGATATAACTATAAAATTTTAAATTTAACAAATTTCCACCACTTCCATGACTTGAATAGGAAACTAATGAAACATCGTCTGAGAATTTTTTTTTATCATTAAATTCTTATAAATTAAGGAGTTACAATAGCTTAGTTTTATAGATTCGAATAACTGAAAAGTTGAAGAGGACTAGAAACGCTTTGTTTTACTTCATGTTTAATTCTATTGCAGACCTCTTTCAAAATTCTATCAAAAACGTGAGAGTTGTATAAAGCATTCATTGAAAATTAAAAATTTAGGATTTTAATCTTCATTAAGAGTTCAACTGAAGAGGCAATTAACTGTAATTATGACATAGTCGATAATTTTGTCCATTTCATAGTTAATTTACACAGTAAAACTTGGAGATAATTTCAGTATTTGCAAAAATTCCCATTTACCCTGATTTGATTTTTTTTCTTTAGTAATCAAATGAGTGAGTGCTACGAAATTCTTAAATTTCAATACATCATGTTCGAAAAAAAATTTGAGATCATTATTTATGTATAAAGAATGAGCAGATATGAGAGTTACCTTTCATTATAATAATACAACGACTTCCTTATAAATAAACTGCTGAGTCAAACAATTTTTTTTTGTAAAGAACATGGTTTCCTAACATGTGGTGCATTGACCCCTTCGGGGTCCGTGAATGAATTTCGGGGGGGGGGGGGGGTCCATAGACTTGGAGAATTCTAGTCGAGGAACTTGCTTTTGTAGCAAAACAAAAGTTTCCATTATTTTTATTTGAACCTGAAATGGATGCATGCTTTAAATTTCAAAATTAAAAAAGAAAAACCTTAGTAGCCCTTGAATTTGAATTCAATCAGATTGTTTTCCGTAGTCCTTCAATAACTAATATGTCGTTGAAGCATAAATACATTATTAAATCATAAATCTGTGTTTTTAATATGTTGATATCTTTTGTCATTCTTCGCATATTATTTTATGCATATCATTCTCATTATAGAATAGTAATATAATATAATATAATAAGAGTTTTTGAAACTTTTTGTTGCCTTACTACATTTTCAAATTTTTACTTTAAAACTATTCGTTATATGAGTATTTATTATCAGAAGGAGGGGCCAATATCATTCAACAGATTATCAAATGGGTACAAGACACTTAAAAGGTTAAGAACCGATGGATTAAAATTTATTCTAGAAATGGTGACTTGAATATGCTATAGAACGCTATGTGCATACACAAAAAGAGCCTTTAAAGTCCTTGCACTGAAATATGGCAATGGATTTTGGCCATGAACAGCAGGATTCAAGTGGATTAACAATCCTAAACTTCAAGTCTCACTAAGCGATATTAACACGAGAAGATTACTTCGGCTGTAAACATAAAATATCATGCTAAAAACAGTTCCGTGAATGACTGTTTATAATACACTGCTGGCCACTGTAAATGCAACACCCTGAAGGAAACATGCAAATAACATGAAATTTACAACATGCATTAGCGGAGGTGAGATATGCAAATGATTAGAATTTCAGCGCAGACGCACATCACGCGCGCCTGTGGCGCCACTTCAAAGCGCTATTTAAGGCTTGGAGATTTCGACGATTTCAAGTTCGGCAATTGTGTATTTCTTGTGGTTTTTTTAAAAAAAACGATCAATTATGCCTCGTCGAAAACAGCGATCATCTTTTGATCAAGTATCCGAGTTCGACAGAGGAAGGATAGTGGCCTACCGAGATTGTGGATTATCTTTCAGGGAAATCGGTAGTCGTGTTGGACGAAACCAAACAACTGTAATGCGGATATGTGATCGTTGGATGCAGGAGGGTACGACGGACCGGCGTGTTCGATCGCATCCACCTCAGCGCCTCACTTCACGTGATGACAGGCAAATTGTGCGCATGGCAGTGACGGATCGCTCAGTCACATCACGAACCATAGCACAGCACATGCAGTCTGTAATGCATCATCCAGTGTCTGCGCGTACCATTCGACGCCGTTTACAGCAGAGTGGTCTGTCCGCAAGACGTCCATTGCTTTGTCTACCATTGACGCAGAACCACAGACGTCTCCGCCGCCAATGGTGCGATGACAGAAGGATGTGGACGGCAGAATGGAATGAAATTTTCTTTACTGACGAGTCACGCTTCTGTCTGCAACACCACGATGGTCGCATTCGAGTCTGGAGACACCGTGAAGAGAGGATGCTGAACAGCTGCGTTATGCACCGCCACACTGGTCCTGCACCGGGTATTATGGTATGGGGCGGTATTGGATATCACTCTCGCACATCTCTAGTACGCATTGCCGGTACTTTAAAGAGCCAGCGCTACATATGCAATGTGTTGGAGCCAGTTGTACTTCCTTACCTTCAGGGCTTGAACATAGCCATATTTCAATAGGATAATGCGCGACCACACGTGGCACGCATTGTCCAACGGTTCTTCGTCAATCGCCAGATTGAATTGCTTCCCTGGCCGCCTCGCTCTCCAGATCTTCCGCCGATAGAAAACATGTGGTCCATGGTTGCTCTACGATTGACCCAGATTCCATCCCCAGCTGCCACAGCAGATCAACTTTGGCAACGTGTGGAAGCTGCTTGGTCCGATGTACCCCAAGAACTCATCCAAAGTCTCTTTGAATCAATGCCGAGGCGTGTGGCAGCGGTGATCTCCAACAATGGCGGCTACTCTGACTACTGATTTTGGCAGGAACCACACTTCACAGAAGTCTATAAATTTAATCATTTGATACTTGGTCAACATGTTATCTACAAAATAAATTTTGTTGTGATATCTCTTGTCTTTCTTGGTGTTGCAATTTGGGTGGCCATCAGTGTAGAATAGTAATATAATAATGACTGACAGATAACGCACAGACCAAACCGCTTTACCTAAAGGGCTGAAATTTTGCATGGTGATTTTTCTTATAGTGTAGGGATGCACTAAGAAAGATTTTTGAAAAATTCTTCTTAGATTTTTTAAAATTAAATTTTTAAGCTGTTTTTGCAACTTTTTTCAAAAATGCATTAATTTGAGGGTTATAAAATTTATAACAAAAGAAAGACCATAAAAATTTCTTTAAAATGAAATCCTTTTCGAATCTTTACCTCCCTTTTCTGCTTTTTGGTGAATTTTAAATATTGATTTTTAGAATTTAATTTACTAAATGCTGATGACGAGATTCCTTTCCTTTTTGTAATAATTTAAATTAATTTTGCGTAACGTACATAACAACGAAATAAACTGCTAAAAAATATTAAAATACATTAAAAGATAAATTTAACCACTAGACAAATTTTGATGGAAGTTTTTTTTTAAGAATTCAAATTGGTATGTTTTATGGATAATAAATTAAATCAATATATAAAACAGTTCCGTGACTGACTGACAGACCTCGCACAGACCAAACCGCTGGACCTAAGGGGCTGAAACTTTGGCAGTCGATAGACACTGTCTGTAATTAAGATGATGCCGTTAACTATCCGGCAAGTTTTAAATTCCCTTAAACCACCCGGTCTTCCATAATATAAGCTCTCTTTGCGTTATGGCACAACCGTAATGCTCTTTCGGAATTTAAAGCCACCGAAATTCTGTAATGGCACTAGACTGTAAGTCAAAGCCCATCCTAAAAATTCAATTGAAGTCATTATATTAACTGGATGTGCTCAAGGAGAAAAAGTGTTCGTGACACGCGTTCCTCTAATACCGAAATGGCTTCCCCTTTGACTTCAAGAGACTGCAATTTTCCCTCAAAGTATGTTTCGCCATGACGATAAATAAGTCTCAAGGCCAAACTTTAAAATAAGCTGGCGTAGATTTACGAGAAAATTGTTTCTCCCATGGTCAGTCTTACGTAGCTTGCTCACGCGTAAGTTCGCGGACGGGCCTGGTAATATTAGTTCCGACCAATCAAGAAACAAAAAAATATTATTTAAAATGAAATCATCAAAAAGCAATTTCATTATTTTTCATTTTAATTATCCAAAAAATGTACTCCGTAGCAAAGCGCTGGTATTCAGCTAGCATTAATGATAAAAGAATGATGTGCAGCGACAAAGAATATGATTAAATGAAACTTGGATTCTAAGCACAATGGTAGTCTTTATGTTGCAGAAAACATGTTATTTACGCATAAATCATAGTGTTTTCCAAAACATAATTTCCACTCATAAACATTTCTTTAAAATACATGACGTGAAATTGGACTGAAAAAACTCCAGATTTCCTTTAACACCAATCTATCTAAATTATGATAAATGTACACTAAACAGGAGAAAATTGTAACTACAGAAAATATTACATCTAGGTGAAAAATTTGCAATACTCAAAAACATGTATGTCATTTTTTTTGTCTGTGTGTATGTAATAACACCACCATAACTCTATTCTTATAACTCTAACTTTATCAATAATAAAAAAAAGTTGCTTTGCAAATGCGTTAGTGTTTTTATTACTATTATTATTTTTTCCAGAACATCGAGGGGGATTGCAGCTTAGTAGATGGAAAGTGCGATACTACTGCTAAGACACTTTCCAAACCTTTAACTGGTTAGACCATACTAGAGATTCGTTGTTGTTCTGTTTATACATCATATCTGAATAAACTATAAGGGACAATACACACACACAAACACAAACACAATATATGTATATGCACTCATGTCTATAAAATATGGATAATGCCAGCTGCGGCAAATAAAGGTTCAGAAACAAAACAAAAGTGACTTATTCATAAAGACCATTTATTAAACAAAAGATAAAGAACAAAAAAGATGTTGTGTGTGTGATACCATTCATAAAAACTACGATTTTTGCTCCATGGAGCAATTGTAAAAAATATCTCCTTTACAAAAACTTAATATTACATGGTTGGTATGGCCGATCAGTGCCATAACCGAATAGTTATGACACAGGGGACGCATGTGGATGATTTTGTACGTGGTAGAATTATCGGCCGCCTGGAATGTGGGCGTACTCAGATAGAAGCATCCCATGAACTTGAAATTGCCCAAACTGTCATCTCTAGGCTTTGGCAACGATTCCAAGATGAGGCAAATGTCAGTAGACAATACAGTATAGGCCGCCCCCGAGTTACAACGCCGAATGAAGACCGGTATTTGGCAGTAACTGTCAAAAGAAGCAAACGGTGCACAACATCCGACCTGTCTCGTCAGCTATCTGCAGCCACGGGTACCACAGTTTCAAGGCAAACTGTGTGCAGACGTTTGGGAAATATTGGTCTATATGCTCTCAGGGCTGTCAGATGTGTTCCACTCACGGCAACTCCCTGTCGGCTGCGATTAGCCGGGAGTAGAGAACATGCAATGTGAACATCGTCACAGTGGGCCAGTGTGATGTTTTCCGACGAGTCCAGGTATAGATTGCAGTCTGATTCACGTCGGAATTTCATATGTAGAACGCCAGGTACCCGTTACCACCAAGACAACATCATTGAACGACACCGTTACGGTGGTGCAGGATTGCTCGCTTGGGGTGGAATTATACTGGGCTCCTGAACAGACCTGCGTGTTCAAATCGGAACCATGAACCGCCACATTTATCGACACATTTTTCTGGAACAACATGTATATTTCTTTAGGGGTGCCATGGGCGCAGAATTTGTGTTTACGGATGACAACGCCCGTCCTCACCGAGCAAACATCGTAAACGAATGCCTTCAATCTGATGATATGATCCCTGTTGAATAGCCAGCATTCTCACCTGAACTGAATCCGATAGAGCATGTATGGGACATGTTCGGCTAACGAGTTGCAGCCCGTCAACCACCTCCTACATGTGTACCGGAACTTGGGAGAGCATTGCTTGCTGAGTGGAGTAATCTTCCCCAAGATCAGCTCGATAATTTGATACTCAGCAAGCCTAGGCGCTGTGCGGACTGTATTTCATCGCATGGGAGACATACAATGTATAAATCATCATACCAACCATGTAATATTAAGTTTTTGCAAAGGAGATATTTTTTACAATTGCTCCAGAGAGAAAAATCATAGTTTTTATGAATGGTATCATACATACACTATCTTTTTTGTTCTTTATCTTTTGTTTAATAAATGGGCTTTATGAATAAGTCACGTTTGTTTTGTTTCTGAACCTTTATTTGCCGGAGCTGGCATTATCCTTAATTTATGGACATGAGTATATATATATATATATATATATATATATATATATATATATATAAATTAGTTTCCAAACCTCTGAAAAAATCTCGGGAATACAGACATTTTGTTGAAACTTTGTGGCAACACAGAGCATCAGGTGCTGTGGTAAGTGTAGTAGCATCTTTGACGTGGCAGTTTTAGTTCTCTTGATAATCAGTCGTGAATATGTTTCGGCAGCTGCCAGTTGCGTCCAAATTTGAAGTGCGTGAATAAATCGGATTCCAATGAATCAAGTCTCGTTAGCGGTCTCAATTTAGTGCTAAAAACCTTTCTTGTTGATAACTTTCCAGAAATGCTAGAGCATTTTCAAATCGTTGCTTTTCTTATTCGTCAATCAATAGACGAGACAATATCGTCTACCGTGGCACGTCTGTTTTGAAGAATGAGTTCATTTACGCGTGCAACGTTCTCATCTGTTGTTGAAGTTGAAAAAACTTATCCTCTATATTTGTAAGGCCGTTCTCGAATGAGAGATACCCCTTGGCGATAGCTTGGCACAATGTTGCGTTATCACTGTACACTTCGTGAAACTGCCAATAAATGGCAGTGCAGTCACAACCTTTTGCCCACAGGAAACGGTTTAATGCAAGCAATCCAAATTTGGATGCCACTGGCAGCTGCCGAAACATATTCATGGCAGATTAGCAAGAGAACTAAAACTGCCACGTCAAAGCACATACAACACCTACCACAGCATCTGATGCTCTGTGTTGCCACAATGTTTCAACGAAATGCCTCTTACCGAGATTTTTACGGAGGTATGCAACTAAATTATCGACTGACCCTTGTGTATATATATATATATATATATATATATATATATATATATATATATATATGTGTGTGTGTGTGTGTGTGTGTATATGTATAGATGTATATGTCTATGTATATATACACTGGTTATCAAAAATTAAGGAAAAGTCACAAAAAATAGCGCTCAAAAAGTTACGCATAGAATTTAATGAAACTTATACACATTATACAGCACATATGTAGGTATAAAATAGCATTAAAAAGAAATCGCCAGACAATTATGGTGTTATAGAAACTAGCATATGTATACAGTGGACAAATCGGAAGTGTCAGTTTGGTATAGGAAAAGTACCTTTAATATCGCGCATGATTCCCCCCGAGAAGCAATACAGCACATACAGCGATGTGTGATGCTATCAATTATGCGGTCTGAGTTCGGTAGGAAGTGAGAGCCATTGCTCTTGCAAAGCAGTTGAAAGCAGGGCTAGGGTCCTAGGAGGAGGTTTGAGAGCAGTTATAGGTCATCCTAAAGCGTCCCAAACATGCTCGATAGGATTCAGGTCCGGTGATCGAGCTGGCCACTCCATGCGCTGATTTTTTTCCTTCTCAAGATAACCATCCACGATGCGAGCCCTGTGCTGTTTCGCGTTATCGTACTGTAGCACCAAAGCATCACCTATTACCCCTTCATAAGGGCGCACATAAGCATCAAGGATGTCATCGCTATAGGTGTGTGCATTCACATTTCCACGGGGAACGACATGGAGGTCTGTGCGTCCACCCAAAGAGATACCACCCCAAACACAGATACTGCCTGATCCGTATGCTTCTCTTTCACGGATGTGTGATGTGTCCAGGTTCTCTCCAAATCAAAATATGTCTACTATCGCTTTGGAGGCTAAACCTGGACTCATCTGTAAAGAGAACAGTCCTCCATTGATCACGTGACCAGTGGACATGTTGACGTGCTCAATGCAAACGTTCTCGCCTATGGCGTGACGTGAGTGGGACGCAAATTGCTGGTCGCTTCGCAAAAAGACCACCTTCGTAAAGCCTTCTACGCACGGTTGACATTGATATCAACCTTCCAGAGCTTGCAGCGAGGGAGGATTTGCAGACGGAGCTTGCAGACAGAGTTACGGTTCTATTCCTTCGTGCGCATAATGACAAATATCAGTCATCGGCACTCGTCGTAGAATATGGCCGTCTTTGGCTGAACCTCCTGGATGCCGAATCCGTGGTTAGAAATTATTACCAAAGTCTATGAACAACAGACGGACTCACATTTAGACATCTGGCCCCCCTTCTGTCTGTCTTTGTCCTGCCTCTAGTCTCCCAATAGTTCGCCATCGCAGTTCGTACAAATGATGCCTGGAGGTCATTGTTACAATTTGGCTATGCCAGATGTCTAATGTCAGCCTCGCAGATACAATTTCTGTTTTGTTATGAGACATGCACTGTTATGCTCCTCGCAAATGACGTATTCCGACTGTAGCGCCACTATTTTGCATAATGTAGTATTGGTCAGCACCTTTTACTTAACAACATATTCAAATTTTAAACAGATTGGCCTAGTTTTGAACGTGTTATCCCTCTTTTTTGGGATTTTTCCTTAATTTATATATATATATATATATATATATATATATATATATATATATATATATATATATATATATATATATATATATATATATATATATATATATATATATATATATATATATATAAATGAAACACCTAAATTCTTCTCGAAATACGAACCATATAACAAGCTTCAATTGTTACGTGCATTAGGATATAAGCGATAAATATTTGATGATTGCTATTTGAGAGTTAGAGGACTCAATTCATGTTCATTGGACAGTTCAGCTCTATTTTAGACATTATTGAATAGATTTGCCAATTTATATCTACCTTCAGGATACATATTTAATATATATTTCACGTTGGAAAGGGACAAAATTTGGTTATTAGATAAGAAAGACTAGATTATGCATAATCGAACTATATAGATAGTTAACATTTCTTAAAAATGTATAAGGGATTCACTATGTTATGTTAGGTGTAAATTTCAATACAGTGTTCATTTAAACGAATATATATATATATATATATATATATATATATATATATATATATATATATGTGTGTGTGTGTGTGTGTGTGTGTGTAGAAGTGTTTGTATGTGTGTGTGAGGTCGATGAGTAAATGATATTTTACAGTAAAATAAAAATTATGGTAATTATTTTTTAAAAACACAAAGAAATTTCTCTTAATGTCTCTTAAAAGTAACACGTGGAACTAAAGAATTAATACTTTAGCTAGAAATTTCAAAAGGTCAGTTGAGAAATTTTACATATTTTTTAATCTATTGTTTTTTACACTTAACTAAAGTTGCTATTGGTTAATAATTTAAACATAGTAATATTGACGTAATTTTCATTTTATCACCCAATGCTCTGATCATACTAGTACTCGATAACGAATAATGTAAATCTGGTAACCATAGAAACCAAAATAAATTTCGCTTCAACTATTCAAGCTTTTAACAAAACTAAAGACCTGTAATGCTCCTATTTGTAGCTGATGCGATGTAGTTTATCTCTTTATTGCATCCATTCCTCTATTCGTGACTTCAAACGCAAAAATCTCACTGGCGAAAACAACTTGTCCTGGAGGTGTCCATATTAACTTTCGTAAAAGTCGTAGACCCGGATTATATGAATATTTACTCCAGTGTTCACATAGATGAGAATAAAACTAATAACAATGAATCTGTATAATGGCGATTTAAAGCCATCTTTATCCCATTACCTATGATGTTTGACTAGACATACGTTATTTTCGGACACCGAACTGCATGAAAATGTGTATTTCTCTAGGAAGTAACAAAAAGAGAATATACTCGAAACACAAAGAGTAGGACCCCGGGATTTACGGTTATGTGACAAAAGTTTGCAGTAAGCTTATTATTATAATTATAATTATAATTATTATTATTATTATTATTATTATTATTATTTTGTGGGGGAGGGGTATTAGTCCTCTTAGATAAAATATGCAAAGCATTATCGTTGTATATTTTATCATACAAACCACTTCCCTCTAGAAATTTAATACATTTAAAAATGTGAGATTAAATTACCATATTTTTCTAACCATACGATGCCCCCCTTTTGCATAAAAAATTGAATAAAAATTGGGGAGCATCATATGGTACGAAGGTACGAGTAACATAAAAATAAAATTAATATTTTGTTATATATATATATATATATATATATATTATTAATTATATTTAATATATATATTTATTATCTTTATTATTTATGAAATTGAAAATATCTTCATATACCTCACAAAATAAAAAATAATCTTTTCTGAAAATCCGTCCATAAATGTGATTTGCGTCTTATCCGTCGGTGCGTCTTATTGTCCGAAAATAAAGTACTTAGTGGGTATTTTTCGGTAATTTGAGATAGGGTTTTCTTTAACCCTAAAATGACCATTGTATATATATATATATATATATATATATATATATATATATATATAATGTCAGGTAGTCTTTTCTAACGAAACTTCCACGGGTTATTAACGTAGGATTATTTATCGCTGCTTACCTCTTTTGTATGTATATATTTATGCATGTGTTATACATATATGTATCTATATATATACATATGTATGTATATATATATATATATATATATATATATATATATATATATATATATATATTTATATATGTGTGTGTGCTTCTGTGTAAGTAAGTAATAACCCCATTACATCACGTCCTTAAATTATAACCTGAAAGGCAAAGTTACCTCATATTTACATGGCTGGAGATAGACTCAGCCTGAAAGGAATAAAAATTATATTTAAATGCAGTCGAACGAAACTTCTTAGTAGATCGTTTATTAGAGCGAAAATACATCCGTTCATTCTAGAAGAAGGGCTTGGAATAATATGACCTTTAAAAATTAAACTCGAGAGGGCGAGGTAGACATGTGACTATTATTTGCAAGGTCAGCAGAATTAGGGGCTCAGGATATAACCCACTCTTAAATTCGGATATAAGGGAAACTTTTGTACCTAGGGCCGGATATTTTCAAATGGCAATATCTTTACTTATAACTAACTTACAATAATAAAAATAGTTTGTATACATTACGTGCTTTATTCTCTTTAAATAAAAAATCACATCAAGTGTAGAAAAAAAATTTGTAAATGATATTGAAAATTTAAAAAAAATTACAAATGGCCCTAGGTACAATAACACTATTGTACCTAGGGCCAGTTATTTCAAGAAACTGAAATTGCTGTTTACAATAAAAAAAACAATTCGTAGGCATTATTTCTTTCATGAACAACTTCTAAAATATTCGTATGTAAGAAATGTTAATTGTAGGCAATGTCTTAAAGGAAGAAATGTTCATCACTTTCTAATGTATGTTTTTTCTCCATTGTCTTCTTAATGATGCCGCATAATTTTTCTGTTTGAAACACAGATTTCGTAACCTTTTTTTTAACAATTACTTTTTTCAATATTTGTGCTTGAATTTCATTTTTCTCGGGGGTATCAGTGAGAATTCTACACTTGCCAAGTTTTTGTCCACCTCTTTTTTACCAGAGGCCATGGTCAAGACATGATTATGGCCCTAGGTACAAGATGTTGTTTCTGGCAAAATGGCTTCCATAGCCAAAGACCTGCCGAAACCAAACATTGTTTTTATATCATTTTTTCCTTTAATGATTACAAATTTATCTGCTATACATTAAAACATAAGTTTGCACTTACTTTCACAAAATAAGACTTCAAATTGAAGTGAAAAATTTAGTTTTCATCATCAAATCCAGACTTTCTTTTCTATTTAACTATAGCTTCTTCTTTCTTTCATTAAAAATGGCTGTTATGATTTGAAACTATGTTGTCACTCACTCCAATGAGTAAAAATGCTGTAAAATAATAATTATTTAAATAAAGCATGATGGCCCTAGGTACACGATAGCCCTAGGTACAAGAGTTTCCCCTACGTATACATGCGTAGAAATACAAAGACATGCGATTCATTTGTAATTCTGTGGCTAAGGATTTTAAAGCGAAAAATCAATATTACAGGGGTTTGGATTTAGGAAAGGGAGTTTAAATGCTAGATTGGAGGGCATAATATTTAAGATATTACACAGATATTCCTGCTCAATTGGCAATGCAGTGAGCCAGCGATCTGAACGTCTCTGGTTCGATGCCAGTCGCAGATAAATCTATCGTCAAGTACGCAAATGGCGGAAGGTGCACGAAAATCTGTCGTGGCTGCAATGTACTCCTAGTTCTCAAAATTTACCTCTGGAGGTGCGGGGTCAAGTATACTAATCTCGTCACTTGACTCGGTTCAAAATTACGGTTCCGGTTTTTTAGCCAAGTCAGACTCCAACCCTTGTGGTGCTATTCAAAACCGGATCCACATCACTCTGCCCAATAACTTTTATGGACTTTATCTGATATACTGTCTGTCAAGGGGCATAAGCCACAACAACAAAACAAACACACACACACACACACACAGATATATATATATATATATATATATATATATATTCAGATTTATATAGTTTCGCAACAGATATTCAAAGCATTGATCCTATCACAACGAGGTTTGAAATTTAGAGCTTTCTAATATAATGCAAAACTTTCTAAGTCCGACCGAATGACACAAAGTTAGCAATGGTAGTGTAAAATATTGAAAATAATTTTGAATTAGAATTAAAATTTACTGAATTAACTAGCATTGAAATGGAATGCTACAAATGGAAAGGTAAAGCGTACATGGTATTAGCATAATTCAAATTTGGATATTAAATTACGTTTATGCGTCAGGTGGTTTAGTTGGTTGTTCAGCTACAGTAATTTATCTAATGTAATCTGATGGTTCGTGGTTGTGATTTAGAGGTTGTAATATCACCTATTAGAGCGATGACGCTTGATTTAATCTCTAATTGCGATGCTGATAAAGTAAGCTATCGTAAATTAGTTGCTTTTAATAACCGAAATTCTAATAATTTGTTGTTATTGCAATCTGTATATGACATAATATAAGTATTCAAAAAACAATTTAGAAAACTTGTCTTTTTCAGGCTCAAATTTGACATTATGATATCGTATTATAGATTCTGTTAAAACAGGCAGCATAAAAAAGTTAATGGATTTGGAACTCGGTGCGTTTACTGTAGAATTTTAGCATCCTATTGAATATTCAAAAGAATTGAATTTTAATCCACATCTGTGTAACTTTTAAAATGTGAAGTATAATGTTTAATTTTATAAAATACATCTTGAACGTATAAAGTAGAGAAACAAATATAAATTCAAGAATTAAAATTTAAAAAAAACATCATATTTTGAAAATTTCGTCGTATAGTTAAGATTTTCCCCTTCACTTCCTTGCTGTCTTCAAACTTTAAAGAAAGATGGCTACGTCGTATATTTTTCGAAAAATGGACTCTGGAGTGAAAAGTGAACTCGGGTGCTGACCCTTTTAAAATTCCCGTATACATGTAGCGAACAAAGGGTTACAAACGAAGTTATTCGCTTAATGTATACAGTGAAACGAACAACACCGAATGCATATACGCTTTTACCACGGTTCTCTCACTAGGCGGTACATCAAAGAAAGTTAGTTGCTCTTCGTTAGCGGTCGTTCACTATGTATGAGTGTACAATTTCATTTTGTATCTTTTTATTTTTTGCTTGGAAGTTTCATTAGGAATAGGAAACTTAAATCCGTTGTTTATCATAGTAATTCAATATAGGTAGAAAAATAACTGACCACAACAATTCACTTCACGAAAACGAACGTACGGCTGCGCAAGCATTCCGTTTGTTAATGTGGAAGGCCAACCCTATTTCAAATCGAATATCAAATTGGTTCGTTGAAATTTGGCCCAATGAAGTTGTTACGCTTCATTCGCCGTTGATCGCAGTATGTATAAGCGCCCTTATATGATACTTTTTGATTCACCTGTATTTTCTCATGCACTTGCATGTAATCTTCAAATTTTAGTCATATAAATGAGGTAGTTAGAAAACAATTTTCACCACTTTAACGATCACATAATTTTCAAGAAAGCAGTAGAAAAGGTGCCTTATTTTTTTCCGGAGGATACCATTTATTTCATAATCTGCTACATCTAGTTTAAATAAATAAATACCATCCCCAATGACATTATAAATAGTCTGGTGCTGCCATCTGGTATGTAATATAAGAAATAAAAAATTTTCGCGGTAAATGAAATGGATGGTTTTTAAACTTGTTGGTGTGCTACTTTTGAGCACTCTTGCCCGGAAATATAACGGGCACGAAATATAGAGGGTTAACCCCCACCCCGTAATTTTGACGGGAGCGAGAAGAAAGGGGTTAATTAATATGGGAATAAAAATCAAAATCTTCATAAGTCTCTTTCTCCGTTCATATTAGGTTGTAATGTAAGAAAGCTAAAAATTACGTAACGTTTATAACAGGGGTCGGCAAGTAATTTTAAGTGGGGTCCGGATACTATTGAAAATTTTTATCGAGGTCCAGAAAAAAAAACTCATAATACTTACTAGTTTTAAATTTTTATTTTGACTCATTTAAGTAAGTATATAAAACACAATATGTAGGTATTCTTAAAAATTAATGCGAGAAATTACACTTACGGTCTTGAGCCAGTTTTTTATAGTTTGGTTCACGCGGGGAAAAGCTAATGTGAAAAGTGTCTTCAAGGTGGGCGTCCGTTAATCTCAAACGATATTTGTTCTTCAAAAAATTCCTTTTCGAAAAAGATGATTCACATACATATGTGGAGCCAAACATAGTAACCAGGTTGATAGCTATTTTTTTGCAATTTTCATACTTTTCTGAAACATGTTTACCCCAAAATTCTTCAGTGGATGCAATTTTAACATTTGCAAGGAAATATCTTCTTGCAAGTCAATTATCTCCAATTGAAGTAAAGGCTTTGAAAAACTGAACAACTTCGCAGACATGTTAGTCCATTCTTCCGCTTCAGCAACTTCATAAGGCGATTTAAGGAATTGAGATGCTTCCCTATCTCTGCATAGTCTTGGAATCTTGGAGTAAATTCATCCCAAGATTTGATATAAACCTTAAAAATACTGCAATGTCTTCTTCAGAGTACTTCTTTTTATATTTAAGAATTGTTGGGGATATGAATAAATCATTGACTTGCAATATCTTTTTCAAAGATATCCAGATTTCGACGGAAAACAGACACACTTTGTATCAGATCACATATTAATTTTCCATTTCCTTGTAACTCGGTGTCAACAAAATTTAAATAATTCAGAATGTCTTTCAGGAAAGCCACAGCCAGCATATTGCGCTCGTTTGTTATGAACGTCAAGTGATTCCTTGCTTCCTGCGTATCCAAGTTTTGCAAAAAGAAAGTTACTTGTTCTTTTATTTGCCAAATATGTTCAATAACTTGACCTTTACATAGCCAACGAACATTGTTGTGTTGCAGTAAGTCAGAATACGCCGAATCACATTCAGAAAGAAAGTCCTTGAACTGTCGGTGCTGAAGAGCAGAACGAGACCTCATAAAATTGATCAACTTGACCAAGCTGTCCATTACTTCTTTCAGGGTAGCACTAAGTTTTCCACAAAGGACTGTCTGGTGAATTATGCACTGATAAGATATTAGGACTGCATTCTTATCCCTGATTTTCTTTACTAATTCTTTTTCCTTGCCAATTATCGCTGGGGCCCCGTCACTTGAAAGGGATACCATTTTATCATAACTAATATTTGATTTTGTTAGGAATTCATCAAAAGTCTTGAATAAATCTTCTCCGCGAGTCTTACCTTTAAACGGCAATGTTGCTAGCAATTCTTCCCTGAACGCTTTACTTTCAATGTCAAAAAATCTCACGAAAATAGACATTTGTTCATCATCAACGTCACATGATTCATCAAGTGCTATGGCGTAGCAAGTTGCCTTCTGCAGACGTTCGAGCAAACTACTTTTGTTGCCAGCAGCTAAAATTTCGGTTCTTCTTGTATTACTTCTTGCCGACAACGGAATACTTTGAATTGCAGCGACAATATCCTTTTTCTCTTAAAAAAGTGCTGTGGCCCTTTCCAACATGCATTATCTTACTATCTCAGAGTCTGAAAATGGCTTCTGGTGTTTATTAAGCGTCCAACACATACGCAATGCTGCTTCTGCGGATTTTTCTTTCTCGCTCATGAAGCGAACTAGTAAGGTCGTGCTTCTTTTGTAAGAAGTTAGATATGCTTGGAGTTTTTCTTTACGAGCTTCACTGCCAAGAGCAAAGTTTTATGGAACTGCTGATGAGTTATTTCGTAGTGTCACTTTATATTGGCACTTTTAACAATAACGACAGTTTTGTTGCATATGAGGCAAACTGGAACAAGTTTAGGCAGCGTAAAACAATCATGCAGCGTAAAACAGTATTGTTCAGTCCACTCAGTCAGAAACTTCTTATTTTCCCTGTCAACTTTTCGCTTTTAGGATCCATATTTATGTAGATACGAAACGTTTTAGTACACGTAAAATTATAACACAAATGAAGGAATGCTCCTCACAAGATCGCAACGCAACACAACTACCTAATAACTGACGACGTGTCGAAACATGCCGGCC
The DNA here is from genome assembly GCA_907164885.2 of Dolomedes plantarius. Taxonomy (NCBI): domain Eukaryota; kingdom Metazoa; phylum Arthropoda; class Arachnida; order Araneae; family Dolomedidae; genus Dolomedes; species Dolomedes plantarius. The sequence goes on along the minus strand of OU015497.1, from coordinate 57,405,089 downwards.
AGTACGCTCCTTTCCTCCCGCACCCTCGCACTCCAACACACTCTCTTGTGCTACACAGCCCAGCATAGGAACAGTTATGTATCTATCTACTAAAACTAGTTATATAAATATATTATTTAAATTGGATAGGTAGGTAAGTTATTTAACAAAATTTGGAGGTCCAAGTTTCGACCTTCCGCGGTCGCCTGTTGCCGACCGCTGGTTTATAACCTAAAAATAAGACAAAAGTCGTTATTTCGAATAGTTATTTTAGGTTTTAAATCAAAGAGTTATCGTATTATATTGCATCATCCGAAACATTTCACTTTTAAAAAAATTCGTTTTTATAAAGTTTGAAATGCGAACATAAACATCTTAATTAGTGGGTATTGTTCGGTAATTAAGACTAATGTTTTGTTAGGTTTGAAAGGACCGTAACAATTGTCCTCACAACAGATTTTCATTCCCTTTCCCCCGTAACAACGAGTTTTTAAATTTTAAATTTACAACTCTCTTATAAAATACAGTCGGACCTCTATTTAACGAAACTCTATTTTGCGAATTTCTCTATTTTGCGAACTTTTCCTTGGAACCAAGAACATTTTGTGAATTTCTTCGTAAAATAACCTCCAAATGGCGAAGTGCATTCTCTATTTAACGAACTTTTTCTTGTTATCCATTTTTTTGGCTCCATATTTCTCAAAATATTTCTGAACATTTCAAACTTATTCTTTCTTTTAACACATTTTATGGTGATCAATGATCTTGAACTGGTTTTACCAGTCACTTAACTCACTCATCGTACTATTCGCAACAGTTTTGCCAAGGCTGGACTCACCAAATTTATTAATTCTCATTCTTTGTCAACAATAAGAATTCGGCAAGTAATGAGGACGAAGACGATGTTCTCTTAGAGGAACTTAAAAAAAAGTGAATACAGCTATGGGAGAAAGAAGGAATTTACGATTCGTCGACCTGTGCTGATTGATGATTTTCTTTCACTTTATTCTGAAGCTGAAACCTCGGAAACACCAACTGAATTGGATATTTTGGACAGTGCGAAAAATGTGGATATTTTGGACATTTGAAAAAATAAAAAAATACAGCAAGGAATTGAGATGAAGACGATGATGATAAAGATGGAAATGATCATGATGAAGAAATCAACAAACCTTCCTATTATGATATGCTAAAATCATTTGAAACAATCCGTCGCGGATTACAGTTTGAAGAAAATACGCCTGAAGGGGGTTTGGGTGCATTGCAAAGATGCGAGACGTATTATGAGAGAAAACAGCTTTTCAAACAAAAAACTCAGACAAAATTAACAGACTTTTTCAGTAATTAAATTTAAGGACGCATGTGGTAATGTATGCTTAAAATTTCTTGTTATAATAAATGCGATAATGTCATTAAAATTTATTAATTTTAATATAAATTTTCTATTTTTTAAATTGAATATACAGTGTATTCCCGGACAATGTTTTGTTTTATTCTTGTTTTCCTTGCAGATTTCTTTTTCATGGGTAATATATATAAAACAAATAGATATTAATTTATAAAATAAAGGTGTGATTAATTACTATTTTTAATAATATTCAGTGTTTATGAATTTAAAATCTGTTTTATGTAGTTTAAAGTACTTTAAAAGGTAAATCTCTATTTAACGAATTTTCCACATAGCGAACTTTTTTTTCGGGATTTAGCGACTTCGTTAAATAGAGGTCTAACTGTAATTTATAACGTAGGTAAAAACCGACTGAATGAAACAAAGTTAGAAACAGTTATTAAAAATATTATAAGCTATTTTGATTAGAATTAAATTTTACTGAATTAACTTGGCTTGATATGGAATGCTATTGCGATAAACACAAAACACAGTAGAATATTATATTGGATGCTTTATAACATACTTTGAGAAAACTGCTTACCAGAGTTTTTTAAGAATTGGAATGACGGAATTTTTAACAGAATAATGTAATGTTAATCAGTGTGACAAATGTGTAATACTTTCACATGCGCTTGCTTGGCATTTTCAAATTTTAGTCAATTAAATGAGATATTCAAACAGAGAATTTAATTTATAACAGATGAAAATTAAATTCTTAATAAGGTTAAATTTGTTTCTTCTATCATATTAGGTTGTAATATAATCAGCATTGTTTTGTGTTAGATTATATTGCAATAAATTGAATAAATACAATAATGTAATGATAAAAAGTGTATTTAACTAGAAATATTTTTACATGTGTTTGCTTGTCATCTTCAAATTTGAGTCAATTAAATGAGATATTAAAATAAGACATTTAATTCATATAAGATCAAAATTAAACTCTTAATAAGTTTGAGTCTTTTTCATGATTATATTACGTTGTAATGAAAGAAAAATAATAATTATTAAGGGCGTTTTTACACCGAAAATTAAGGAAAAAAGCGTTCTTTTATCTCAGAAGACATGACGCTTGACGGTATTGTGTTGGCATTCAATTCTATGCAGCTACACGTGTTTTATTCCTATAAAAGCCTAAAATATTATGACCAGTACTGACGGAATTTTTAATACAATGATGTAATATTAAACAGTGTGACAACCTAGTAGTATTATCACATGCGCTTCCTTGTCATTTTCAAATTTTAGTCAAGTAAATGAGAATTTTAATCAAAAAAAGGAATTTAATTCCTATGAGATAAAAATTAAAATCTTAATAAGTTTGAGTCTCTTTTGCAGATTATATTAAGTTGTAATGAAAGAAACCTAAGAAATACTTACGGTTTTTAAACCTAAAAATAAGGTAACAAATGTACTCTTATTTCATTAGACATGATAGTATTGTGTTGGCATTCAATTCAATGTAGCTTCAAGCGTTTTATTATTATAGAAAGCATTAAATATGAAGAACTGTACTGACGGAGATTTTAATTCAATAATGCAATGTTAAATAGTATGACAATACTACAGCTATTATATGTTCATGGGCGCTTACTAGTCCTTTTCAATGTTTAGTCATATAAATCAGATAATCAAAAAAGGAATTTAATTCATATGAGATCAAAATTAAACTCTTAATAAGGTTTAGTCTCTTTCGCCTATTATATTAGGTTTGAATCAAAGAAACCTAAGTATTACTAAAGGTTTTTTTAAACCTAAAAATGAGAAAAAAAAGAGTACTCTTATCTCACGGGACATGATGGTATTGTGTTGGTATTCAATTCTATGTAGCTACATGTGTTTTATCCCTATAAAAAGAGAAAAATTCTAATAAAAGCAACTTTAAAAAAAATCCAATCTTTTTTCTCTTCAAATCTGACGTTTAACAAAAAAGATAAGCGGCAATGCATTATTAAAGTATTAGAATTAAAATGGGAACAGTGGGTTGAAATGAATCAAAACATTTCTGATGCCAATTTTTTTTCCAAAATAACGTTCTCCATTTAATCTTAAATTGAGGTTTTTGTTCGCTTTGGGAAAACAAAATAAAAGCATTTTGATTTATGCAGATAATCTGGAAAAGCCTTAAAACCGTGCAAATGAATGAGCAGGAAAAAAATTCTTTTTTTGATATCCATAAGGATTGATTTTTAAAAAAATTTTTGTCCGTTACCAAACCAACTGAGGTTTCCTTAATAAACAATTAATTATATGTAACAAGATGTAAAAAAAAATTAGCTTTTATGGACTGGTGAATGCATAAATTTAAATCAGGATTAGAAATACGTATTGGAAGAAATAATCTGGCAACGAAACAAAATTATTTTGTAATATTATTTAATCAATAGGATGTATAGTACATAGAACATTCTTTTCATTTATGATCGTTTTAAAATACGGGGAAATAAATATTGTTCGCTAAAATGTAGAAGGAAAGTCTAAGCCTTTTTGAATCAAGTGCATTAATTGATTTTTCAAACACTTGATTGGTATTTTTATCCTCCCAATAGGCGATTAATATTTATATATATATATTTTTTACCAAATAAATTAATTCAAATATTGTTAGTGCTTGGATTAGGAATAAATTAGAGTTGATAAGCACGAATCAGACATTACGATTCTTTTTAAATACACAAGACGTCTTGAACTCTCATATATTGATTAAAAACTATTGTTAGCACTATTAAGCTTTCTGAATTAAATTAAATTTTTTACGATAATACAAAGAATTAAAATAATAATAATGCATGGATTTTAAGCATTATACAGCTATTTAGTTTATAAAACCATGTTCATATATACATGAAATTGCATAATCAACCAGTTTAAAAATGTTTACATGAAATTACATTAAATTAATTGAAATTTTTTGGTGACGTAAAACATAAGTTTATGGGTTTTAGGGGAGATAGTTAAGCAGAACATATCAAATTTATATAGATTAGATACATCATCCATAAAACGATACAGCTTTTATCTTTCCCTACACACTCTTTCTTTATGCATAAAGTATCCGATCGAGATATTTTTCTTTGTATTTCTACGATTTTAGACAAGGACATAAAAACTGGCATTAGTAATTGAAAATTTTTTGGAAAAATCGCTCCATACTGATTAAACAGCTTTTCGTGATAGTTTATTTCTAGATATAAAACAATTTTGTCGTGATTGACATGTATTCTTGGCATTATTATGCCTCAAATTTAAATTTGAGCGCACTGTAATTGGAAAAAGGGAACACATCGGAAACATGAAATGGATAATTGGAAAATGGGGAGTTTCATTGCGAAAACGCATTAGCAGAAATGCATGACAATTGGGATTTTTGAATGCAAAGTACTCATAAAATTAATGAAAACTACTATGAACGGTTCCAAAGCATTTAAGTAATAACAGTAAAACAAACAGCTAAAACAATAACTGGAATAAATTTAACTATCCAAAGTCTAAATGTTAACCTAGTTTTAGGTATTTCGTTTGTATGTCGTGACAGTTTATCCTATTTAATTTGTTTTGTTCTAGAGTGGCATTAGCTTATGATGAAAATGTGATTGAATAGAAAGGCTTAACTATATATAATTATCTTAAATTCTCATTGAGTTAACAATGTAAGTTAAGCTTTGTACATGAAATAAATATTTTTTTATAAAGAATTTCGTTATAGTTCTAATTTTCTCAAAGAATATCGAAATAATGTGCACGCTTTTATGGAATGAAAAATCTCCAAACTTCATTTCATCGCAACGAATACAAATTCAGAAGAAAAATAATCATTCTAAAATAATATTATTCAGCAGAATAAGAATTCAAAAATTTTCAATTATTTAAAAGTTTTGTAATGAAGCATATCTTTTTATATCCTGATTTTGATAGATCGTATCATAACTTAATCCTCATATCTCTTCCTGACGTCATTTTCCTTTTTAAATGCTTTACAAACAATTCAAGCTGATTTGATTGCAGGAATCTGATTTGTACTCAATAGAACTGAGTTTGGGCTTGGTTTTCAAGGTCGGAATTTGCTTGGCCCAGAAGTTACTTATCTAACAGTATGTGAGGCATAACAGAAATTTTTTGAGCAGTTTCAGTTAGAGTAGAACTATCTCTAAATATAATAGAAACTCTTGAGTATTTGGGCAACTTTCATTCCGCATTTAAAATCCTTAATTTTTGAATATATTTAGAATTTTTTATCAGTTATATTTTCTAAATAGAACTGCTATGTAATCCCAGAACTCATCAGTGACCAAAATCTGAACTATGTTATACAGTCGGCTTGAGGGTTCAACAGAAAATTGGCTTAGCCCGTCTCAGTTGTGGTACTCTTACGCCAGATTGATTGATCTGTAATATAATTAGGAAGACATCTTATGTTAAAGGGGTTTGGTTGGTTGGTTGGTTTGTTGTGGTTTAAAGGCGCAGGATCCAGAGAGGACACGCTGCACCAAACACTTTGTAAAATCCGGAAGAAAAACATATATGTAAGTCATAATTTTAAATCATAATCCATCGAAACGGTGATAAAATTATAGACGTTGTAAAACCATGAAGACGTTGTAAAAAATGTGATAAAAGTAGTCGTGTCATAAACGAAAGAAACAGTCAAATATGGTAAAATAACAGAGGTATCTATATATTTAAGTTGCTAAGCCGAATTTTGGGGCAGTCCGTGAGAGAAAACTACTGCATCAATTTACCTCATTTTTTTCTTAAACAAAAGAATGTAATCTGTAGATTTTTCAAATTTGGTTTTTGTAATCACAATTTCTATTAATTAGTGATAATTTTCAATTAAAAATTGATTTCTTTGCATGCTCAGCGGCATGTTTAAATCTGGCTTTAGAAAGTCACTGATTCTGCGCATGCTCAGTAACATGTTTTAATGATAAACACGTTTATTCTGAGGAGTCTCTCAAGATATCTCTCTGCCATTTTCATTTTTATGATAATTGTGTTTGTGAAATATAAGATTAAACCTAGTGAAAATTGTTTACTCCGCTCTGTTTAATAAGCGATAATTTACAATAAAAAAAAATTGCTTTCTGCGCATACTCAGTGCCATGTTTAAATCTGGCTTTAGAAACTCACTGTTTCTACGCTTACTTAGTGACATGTTTTAATATTAAACACATTTATTCCGAGGAGTCTCTCTAGATCTCTCTCTGCCATTTTTATTTTAATGACAATTATGGTTGTGAAATATAAGATTAAACCTGAAGGAAATTGTTTATTTCTCGCTGTTTAATTAGCGATAACTTACAATTAAAAAAAATTGCTTTCGGCACATGCTCAGTGACATTTTTAAATCTGGCTTTAGATACTTATTAAGCACGACGCCGCTTAGACACATTAATTTGTTTCTGCGCATTATTATGGTTTTCAACAGTTGGTAATGACGTGTTGAGTGTAATTTGTGTATTAGTACATTTATTTACTATCTAGCCGTAATGTTTTGACTGGAATAAACTAGTAAAAGGTTAAAACACAAGTATAGTAAAAGGCAGTGATTAAAGATCATGAAAGAAGAAAATAAAACGCAGTAATGGTGATGTCAAAACTTCTAGATGGGGCTCCCCATCCAGATTACAGCCAAGTGTTACAAAATGATAGAAAGAAAGGAAACACTTATTAAATCAAAGGGTAAAATCCTGTACTTCTCAAGAATTGAAAAATAGCAGGGTGAGGTACTTCACCTAAAAGATCTTTTAAGGTAAGTGAAGTAGAAAAAAAGTATTTAGAGAAAAAATTACTGAGTCCTGTACAGTCAGTTCAAATATGCAGAATGGTAAGATACACAATTGCAGTAAAATCAGATGGGGGCATTATCCCCCTCCAGCAAATGTTTGTGAGTTAGTCTAGACCTATTCTCAAGCGCGTGATTATAACATCGTTTTCTAGGACATAATGAGGGCCAGACACGCATGGCGGGGTTTATATTATAAATTTTATTATCTAAAAGTAGGTAAAGGGGTTTGGAGACAGAAAGGTTTTTTTTTAATACACTTCATCGAGAGCTTTGCTTATATATATTTCTTACATCCTTGTAGTGTATAATCTAAAACCAGTGTAACTGATGTTTAAAATATCTGAACATCGTGCGCTTTTAAGCCTTTCGGATTTCCTCAGAAAAAAAAAAGTGCGTTAATGTTATTGTTTGTCAAGCTCTGTCGAATAGTCTTTTGTCGGACTGTAGTCGACAACTGTGCTTTAATATTTTAAAACTTCATATCAATGATTAAAAACGACTCATTATATTCTGGCGTATATGAGTTATATTCTGGCTTAATATGAGTAAGGAATTGAAGAATTTAATGATAATATTTGAATGAAGATTTAACTATACAGAACGATGATTTATTGTCTAAATATGAAATTTTCTGTAGATTTGTAATCAACATCTAGTTGCTAAGTATAATCAGCAAAATCAAACTCAGGTAGGTGATGCAAATCTTAATAAATTCATTTCTTTATCTTGTAAAGTTTCGATCGTACAGTTTCATGCAAAATATACCAAAAATTCGCATTTACTTTCTGTGAGACTCGTATATAATTTATCATTTTGTATAAAACAGTCATAAAAAGTGCCTCAATGAACTCTTGTAGTTTAACGAAAACTAGATTACACCAGTTGGATATATTTAAACTAAGAAGTTTACAAAATTGATCTACCAACTTATTACCCTAGAGCTATTGCATAAATATTGCAGTTAATTCAAAGATTCATTTACAGTTATACTTTTTTTTTCTTTTAAAATTTGGTAGGTTATGTTGTAGATCTTGAAAAAGTTTAAATTTTAGGCAATCATGTTTCATATGTTTTGATGTATACTTTTTCGGGAGTGAGGGGGGGGGGAGCGCTAACGATCAATTTTAAACATCGAGAAATTTCTATGCTTTGGTTCAAATAGCTTTATATTTTTCGTTTTGCTAGAAGTTTCTCTCTAACACTTTCTGGATCAAGTTTTTAATTAGTCTTTAGAAAGTTCGATCTGCTCCGAACACTAATTCAGAACCTGCCGCTTTACCATTCATCCCATTTCACTCGACAGACAGGCTTACTATTAAACCACTGCACCATGTTTTGTCTTCGCTTAAACAGCTCCGAGATTACGTCATTAGAAATATTTTCTAAACAAAATTAAATGCTTCAAAACTCGTTTAATGTGGTAGTTTTTGAATGAAGTTTATTTCAAAATATTTTTGAACAATTAATCTGGTATCTCTAGTTGTAGGGTTGGTTTAGTAGGGTAGACACTGCATATCTCTGTTTTAGCAGCTTTCATATTAAGACATTATAGTGTTTTGACATAATAGATAGTACAGTAAAACATTGTTTATCCGGATTAACTGGGACCATAGTCAATCCGGATAATCAAAAATCTGAATAATCTGGGTAATATGGGTAATATATAAAATTCATTACCATAATTTGTCGTACATTCTATGCAGGAACTGCACATTGAATCATGCCAAAAAGAGAATATTTGGCATACTTGTAGCTACCTTCTTACTATCATAGTTAAAAATTATTATGGAATGCGAACAATAAATGAAAATGTCTACAAATCTGATACAGATAAAGGAGGTCTTACTGTATTTGACAAAATGTTATAAAATTTTAGATAAATATAGGTTTTTTCCCAAATTCCTTAAAAATAACATGCATAATTTCATATGACACTGGGAAATTTTTAAATATTAGTCACTTAGTACTATCCACTTACTAATATTTCAGTAATTATCTTAAGAGAGCAAACCTTATTAACGTTTTTTACTAATTGTTTTATTTGCGTCTCAAAAAATCCATTCACATGAAAAAGTAAGAACCCGTGTTTCATAAGTAGAGCGATGAAATTTAATGACGTTTAAATACTTTGTTATCTTACAGGGTGACCCCCGAGTAAAATACTTCTGCTTCACTACCGGCAGTTTAATAAACCAAAGATAATTTCGTACTGAAGCACAAAAACTGGAACTGTATATTTAATCAATCTAAGAGAGAGGATTTTAAATTGGGGAGACGGATTAATGTGCCTCTCGAAATGATCCATTAAAAAGTCAAAGTGAAGAAATGATCTTATTATCTGAGGGAACATCCGGTGCTCTCTTTCATTAAATAGACTAAATTAGATGCCTTTTATTCAAAATTAAGTAAAGTATGCATTTTGTCCCTTTTTTTTATAATTACTGTCAGCGATGTCTTCGTTTTAAATGAAACCGGGCATGTTAAGGTAATCAATATTTTATATTCGTAAATACGTTATAAGCCTTATTTGAATCGGAGAATAAATTAGAAAAATAAAAGTTTCACTTGAAGATAATGGATGTGCTAGGAGTTCGGCCAAAGTCATTAATCGTCCATGTTCTGTCATTCCGCTGCATAATGTGCGCTGATTTTGCGTGCATTTTAATAGCAAGTGTATATCAACATGCATGGCAGGATAAAAGGGTTGGCTGAAATATATACATTGTTGAATATTTAGCAGTTTGTTTATTGAGGCATGTTTGCTTATAAATACCTTGATTTAGTGTTATTGAAAGCAAGCGAGTCTCAAGGGGAAAATTATTTTTGCGAAATAGATTTTGTCGAAGCAACACAAAATATATTGATAATTTTTTTGTTAATATTAATGAAGATGTTATGGTATGTAACAAGTCTACATACTATTATTTTCTACTTAAGAAATGTTATTTATTTTTTCTTAAACAATTTGTAATGTAATCCATGATTGGTTTCTACAATATGGATGTCCAGTTTCAGCTGAGACAACTTATTTCCATAAAAGATGGGGAATTTTTTCTTAACCTTTAACAGTGTCATAGTCATCTTTGATAGTCTGGTGAATCCTATAAACCCCTCTATCTGATAATCGCAGGGCGTGATGACTCAAAAGTGAATGAGTTTTACAATAAAAGACTCAGCTATGTCAGTTATTGATGAACTCAGAATTGCATTATATAGAATATACAGGAAGAAATCGCTCATCAATCATTTAATCATTTACTTAAGAAAAAATTAAAAACAAAACTTTATTCAGACAACTGTCACAGTGACGCTTTATCGAATGATTACTAGACAGTTTCACTTCTTAATTCAAATTCAAAGGATACGTTTTAATTTTTTGCTTTGTTTTTAAAGTTACAAATTAAAAGGCATGTATGCTTTAGTTTCGAATATAAAATCTTGAATTTGGTGTTTTGCATGAACCAGTTCCTGGACTAGAATTTTAAATTAAACTAGGACTCTACATTTTAAATATGTTTTCTTAAACAAGCTGTCGTATATTTCATGATCGCTTTCTAGACCATAAATGATCAGTTTAAGCTGAGACAAATAACTTCCATATCAGATAGGGGTCTAACAATGATTCTATTCTCGGAGGTATTTGAATTTAAATTGGTAAATTTTGATTTTCAATATTGAACATTTATTCTTAAACAAGTTTCAGTATATTTTGTGATTGGTTTCAGCACTATAAATGATCAGTTTAAGCCGAGATAACTTGCTTCTATAAAAGATAGGCGACTAACAAGGAATCAATTCTCGGTGATATTTGATTTTACTCTGGCTTTTAGCCAACTTCTTTAAGCATTGGAATTTTTACTTTTTAAGTACGGGCAAATTCTCTATATCTTTCCCTATTTGAACTCACTTCATCACCGTTTCACAAGTTTTTTACTCTACATTTATGTCACTTCTCCAAATCAGTATATTTAAATTCGTTTATCAGTCCATCTAGTTTAATTTAAATGGTATGAAGCTTTAAGATGTAAATTTTGTGAAAAGAGACAGTGAAAAAAAAACTTACAGAAAATCAGTTTAGGTAGGAATTTTATTTTTTAAACCTGTCAGGCAGATTTTCGGTTTCTTCTTCAATGTACCATCAGTACAATGTAGGGGATAACATTTTTTCTATATTTTCTTAAGTAATATAACAGTAAAATATTCTTGAAACTTTATATAAATACTATTTCTTAAATAAAAAAACATGCATTTAGATAATGGTAGACAGAGCTTATCTAAATACATGTTTGCAACGCACAAATGTACAGGCACCTCATATTCTAAAGTGGGTCATATCTCATAAGCTTTTTTCAACGTTTGAAAAATTCGTTCCAAATTTTAGATCATTAGATTCAAGAATTATCTGATTCTAAAATTAACGTGGGATCTGTTCCGTGGGATAGTTGCGTGGAGTTGAGAGTATTTTCTATAACATACATTCTGTAATTGATGTAATAATGTATTCTGTCATTGATGTAATTTGTTGTAATTATTAAACTCTTGTCCAGAATAACAGTATAAGATGAGTGTTTTTTAATTAACAAGGGTAAGTTTTATTCTTATGCTGCTTAACTTTTTATGTCAAGGTAAATACGTATATTTGTGTGTTATTCAAACTCTGAAGATCAGAGAAAGAGTTTGTATGGTTATAGATATAAATAGCTATAGATCAGGATGTATAAGAAAAAAAACCTACTAAGATTTTTTTTTAAATCTAAAGAATAATTTTACTGTAACTTAATTTAAAATATTTATATACCAAAAGGGATTTAATGTTCGAACGTACTCAAAATGCTTTGTATCATGTGATCAAAGTTAGAACCGTGGGCATTATCTAGATGTTAAATCATTGCAAAAAAGAAAAAGGGTATAGACAAAACTGCCTATCGCAGTTTTGTAATCTCACTATTTACCTAAATATCTAACGAGGGGTCAAAAAGATTTTTTTGCTTTGTATCATGCGATCAAAATTAGCATCGTGGGCTATATCTAGATGTTAAATCATACAAAAAAGAAAAGGGTTATAGACAAAACTGTGCATATCGCAGATGCTCGCAGTTTTACAATCTCGCTATTTCCCTAAATATCTAACGAGGTGTCAAAAACAAGATTTTTTTTGCTTTGTATCATGCGATCAAAGTTAGCATCGTGGGCAATATCTAGATGTTAAATCATTACAAAATAATAAAGGGTTATAGACGAAACTGTGCATATGTAGCAGATTCTCGTAGATTCTCGCAGTTTTTCAATCTCACTATTTTCCTAAATATCTAACGAGGTGTCTAAAACAAGATTTTTTTTTGCTTTGTATCATGCAATCAAAGTTGCTTTGTATCATTCAATCGTGGACAATATCTAGATGTTAAATCATTACAAAAAAGAAAAAGGTTATATACAAAACTGGGCATATCGCAGATGCTCGCAGTTTACAATCTCGCTATTTCCCTAAATATCTAACGAGGTGTCAAAAACAAGAATTTTTGTCCTCCTATGTATTAGTAAAAGTCATGGTATATCTAAGTGAACGATTCAAATATGCACCTGATTGGTTGATTAGATAAGTATTTTCAGCGTACCCGAAAGCTTTGTAACGTTTAGCCATTATTATGGACTGCTCAGTTTGACATGACCCACAAGTCCGCTGAAGGGAAACAGAAGTATATCACCACATAAATGAACTTTATTAATATCATTTGTACAATGAAAATCACTTGATTCTTATTTTGCTAAACCTGCATTGAATTTAATTAGTCAGTCACCGGTTCCAAAAAAAAAAAGTTATTGTTCTAAGAATTCGTTATCTTTGAGCGTATTTGTTGGATAAGAAGGTCGAATTATGAATACTCAATAATACGATATGGCCGCTAAGCATACGAAATATGAATTTTTTCTTTAGTAATGCATTATAGTAATTGGTGTTTCACGCAATCCCATCATGGTAAACAAAGGTTTCGTGTGAATGACAATTGTCGACCCCGCCTTCAAGTAGTTTTTGAGAACGCAAAGGCTTCAGTCATGGAGATTTGTGTTGTATCTTAATCTTATTTTTGAAAAATAAACTTGAAAGGTTTAGTGTCTGAATCTTTAGCTGTATGGGATTAAATGACCTTAAAAGCACCCTAAATGATATGCTATGGCTATGAAATAATAGAAAAAAATAACTAAAAATAGAAGACTCGTTTTTGATATAAAATAGGATATTCACAAACTAATTAAAAAAAAAATTTGACTCCCAGGGGAACAGCGCAAGATTGGTTTGCAGGTGTGCGGGTAATTTAATACCAGAAAGACGGAAATTAATACCTTAAAAAAAAAAACGCCGTCATTTTGACGATAAAAAAATCAAGAACTTAAAATATTTAATGTATTTTTAATAAAATCGTTAAATACTTTAAATTTTGAACTACTTCATACCAATATATAATAAATTAGTATATATTTAAATATATTTTTATGCTGGTATGCCGAGTTGGCAATCTTGTATAGTTTATCCGTAAAAATATACGCATGGTTTGTGCAGTCCTTATTTTTTAACACCAATATTTCCAAAGAGCCACTATTTCTGTTATTTGCAAAAGGTGGAAGAGACGAAATGTAACTAACATTTTCCGGTATTATTTTAAAGATTTCTGCCTTTTTTCTATATTGCAGTCAAATTGACGGCTTTGTCTCAGTAAGTATACATTATCGAATATAATTTTGTAAATGTGTGTGCATATTTCGCGTAAAACTATAAAAAATTCATAAAATTTCAGAAGCCTGAGGGCATAAATACAGACATAGTGCTCAGTAGTATGTCCGAAACCGTCAAAATGACGGCAACCGTCTTTCTAGTGTTACAAGTAATGGCCATTATGTTCTAGAAGCCTAGAAATCACTGCCTTCGCTATCATTTGACCACAGGGTAAAATACTATTAATTAAAAGATCTAAAAGCATTGAAACGAAATCATATCGACATTAGGTTGCTTAGATTAATACAGTTATATGTAGAACGCTTAATTGTGTTTAATTAGATAAGCTGAGGTCATATTTCTTGCAACAGAAGGGATAAAGTGATCGGAGCAGACAGATTAATGCTTATTCCTAATGGCAATGAACATCGAATCTCGCTGCCATATGCAGAGCTAAATTCGAACCCTCAGATTCTGGTTCTCAAAATTAGAGCCCTAGTTCGACAATAAAAGGAAGGGATTTACAAGAAATGTCCATCCATTCTTCTTAGATAGTACAGTAGTATCATTAAACCTCTTTGGTATGTTTATACGATATGACCTTGTGCCAGACGCTGATAAGGCAACATACTAAAACTAAAAAAAAATTAAATATTATTAATTTTCAAACATGCTTTTGCAAACAACAAACTTATCTACTTTAAAAAATGATACAAAATAATTTTACTGAGGCTAAATACTACGGAATGTTTAGTAATACGTGATTCCAAAAATATATTTTACAAGAGGGATAAAAGCGTTTACCTGCACGTTTACTAACTTCAAAGAATTTCAGATAACTGCAACAATTACAGATTCGGAATATGAAAATTACATGTGTGTGCATCCAGCTAAACCGAACAGTTTAAAGTAATTTTACTAATACTAAACTTTCCATGGTCTGTCAATGATACCGCGTATAATATATTATAATAAATGTTTTGAAACTCCAGTATGCCTTTTAGAAATGCCATCGTAGTACTTTCTTCCATCTTTCATGTCTCTTTGCTTCCGATGGACCATTAGTCTTGGATCATGACCAGCAGTAACCCTTTTAAGAAAATTTTTCTCGGCTATTTCTTACAACGCATTATATTACTAGAAGAGGATCAAGTGCATTTTTTTTTTTTGAATTTCTGTGATAAATACCACGTCACTAGAGACGCTATTAATAAAGCATTGAAAATGTGCTTACAAGACCAACCTAAGTACATCTATTAATTTTAAAAAGATAGCGCGGTAATCTTGTAAATATATAAATTAAAACCTCTCATACAATGTGCAAAAGAATTTATTTTTGAAAAATGCTTTGATTTTCGATAACTTTAATGTTTACCCATGGAACACATAAAGGTCATTTGACAAAATACTTATGGCTTTAAGAATCAACGATTGTTCCCTGAATTAAGGTGACAGTGGCCTTTCAAAATTGTGAAATTTGTCCAAAAATTCGATTTTTTTATTTTATTGAATTGTGAAACAACGGACAAGTAGGAATGTGTTGCAAAATTAATTTTTTATTTCTGTGATTACTTTCCTAGTTATAGGCATTTGTATTTAATTTGGATATGTGGTTACTAGCAATAACTTTAAATGTGTTTTTCTCAAAATAAAAATTTTCATGTCATACGAATATTCAAACTGCTCCAGGCGCATTTCTAATTATCGCATTGCTTTGAAATTTAAGTTTTATATACCTAACTGTATATTAAATAAACCTTATTGAAAATAATTATGCTTCGTAGCTCAGAATTTCTAAATTTTGTACTTGAAAAGAGGATTTATAGGTATTTTGCGTAATAAAAAGGGTGTTTTCACTATTATTTTTTTCTCTTTATATTTTTAATGAATGCTTAAAATAAGCAATAAGTTTCATTGTTAGTTCTATAAGGTATACTGTAAATACAAAATTACAATAATATATGCAAAAGAAATGCGCATGGAACATTTTTAATTAGGCCAATTTTTGATATAATTCATAATTCATAAATTAATATTTCATCATTACATTTTAACCACTTTTACATATCTATGGTACTAATCACATATTCAAATTTCAAGTAAATCCATTCAAAACAAAAAAAGTTAGTTTGAAGCTCCACTGTCCCTTTAATGAATTAATTATACATATTTTAATAATATTTACTGTAGTGCTTACCTTATTCGTTTTTATTTGAAAGTAATAGCTTAAGCATTTAAAATATTAATTACATAGCATTTATTTTTTATAATTTCGTATTGAAATTTTGCAAAAATCTTTTGACATCATTATTGCAAAATTTATGATACAACTTTGTTAAATATATTTCATGCATCCTAAGCACGGAAATATAAAATGTATAAATAATATGTCAAAGTATGAAACATAATTGCTCTAAAAATTTCCCTTTCTTGTTGTGGAATGAAATTTTGTGCTGAAATATTATAAATAATTACCTTAATAATATTTTAAATACGGTT
This sequence comes from Dolomedes plantarius, assembly GCA_907164885.2. Lineage (NCBI taxonomy): Eukaryota > Metazoa > Arthropoda > Arachnida > Araneae > Dolomedidae > Dolomedes > Dolomedes plantarius. The sequence continues at coordinate 57,388,721 of OU015497.1, read as the reverse complement.
TTAAACAACAATGATATTTTATTTGCGTACCTCTTACAATGCAAAAATGTTACACAATTATAAGTGAAATGATATTATTATGGTATTGAATATACTGGGGAAAAAATAAGTATTCAAATTGATTCGATGGCACTTTATTTCTTAAATGTAATATACCAGTTGATTGTTTCGGAAATAAAATATTTCAGTAAATGAAAGTTACATGTGAAGGGTAATAGTACATACATCTGATGTGATTTATGATTTATTCACTTTGTACGTATTTTGAGCTATATGGGATTGGTCTCATTTAAATACCAAAAATACATATGCATAAAGAAACAGATTTATATTCTTCTAAAACAAGAATATAAAAAAAATATTTCTAATTCTATTTTGTACCTGATGGTCGCATTATCTTAATTTTTATTCCAAACTGCCTTAATATCAGAATACTTTTGAATTTCACTTCCAGTTGCTAATTTAATTGTGTGTATTTGCTAATTTAGCAGATATTTCAAAACATAAAAACGAATTTTTAAATTTTTTCAAACGACTTTTAATACTACCCACATATTTCGCTATTGCATTGAAATATACGATGTTTCTTATTGTATCAAGACATATTAGTACGAAATGGCTAAAAAATGGACTTTGACCACTTTAACTCTGAACTCTCCATATACTAAAACTTTTTCTAAGTAACCGATCAATAACATTTTACATATCAAAAAATAAAAATATACTGTCATTTTATCAAAAAAAAATGTTCCTAAATTTCTTGAATTTTCATGACCATAACGCTATTTTAATACTGTTTTACTTGAAATGTCAATCGTATCCTTCTTCATTATTTAAATTGCGTATCACATCAACATAATGCATGGCCTTTGCTGCTCATAAAATTACCACATATTTATTTCAGCTTTACAGTGAAAATGATAAATTCTGATTATACCAATGTATTATACCAAAACTGCATGTATTATAACAATTATACTGTATGTATAAAACCAATGTATTATACCAACAATTTTATTAAATAAAAAAGGGGAATTTGCAACGAAAATTATAAAACAAGAAAATTTTATTTTTTGAAAAATAATGTTAAATTTGGTGTGGTTTTGCAAAGTCTCATTTAGGTTTGAAAATTGCGATGTCCTACTCGAATGAGGAAATATATAGAAGGCAAATGACAAGACATTTTCCTTTCAATCTTTATCGCTAAGAGAAATTCTTTTCAATATATATATATAAATATATATATATATACATACACACACATACTTTTAAACTTTCTATTGAGTACATAAGATTTATAAGTACAAATTTTTCTACCCATCACCACTATAAAATAACTTACATTGCTGTTAAAAACCTTTGAAATCTTGGTGCAAATAAAAAAAAAAATTAAACTGCTGAGAACAGATAGTTTTCCCCAACATTGACAATTCTATATTTACCTTGACTGGTTTATGCCAGCATTAAATATTGTGTCCCTTGATCTCTGCTCTGAGTTCTGGGGAAATATCGGACATACCACGCCACATTTGTTTCACTTTTTCGAGACACTTCAAACATATATTTCTTTATACAAATAATAGTTTTATCATGTGTTTGAGTACGGTAAACTCAGAAGTTTCATGAATACATGCACTCATACACTAGGAAGTAATACATTTATAAAAAAAACTTTTAAGATATCTTCGGGTCTATGGTTATAAGTAGAGAAGGGATATAAAAAAGTATAGTTCTGGGAGAATTTAACTTCCTTTTATATAATAGTCTCGGGATTATCGATATGTCAAGGATGTGGGTGATAATATACCTCTTTAAAAAAATAACTGTATAGTGAAACTTCTCTAGCTGGATACCCTCCTAAACGGCCACATTCATTTCGGAACCATTGCCGTCCGCCATAGAGGAGTTTTACCTGTGTACATATGCACACACACGTTATATATATATATATACAGATGGTTATAAAAATAATTGAAACACCTATCAATATTAGTGGTGTTTATGAATGGGCTTCGAATTCCTGAAAGAACAAGTTTGGCCACCCGTATTTTGTCATATAATCCCGGTGGTGTATGCAAGGCTCTTATCTATGTAGTATGAGAAATCAGTGCATAATTAATTAAAAATTAAATTTTTTTCTTTTATCTATTTTGCTAAGTTTTATAGTGTATGTATTATTCTACTGTCAGGTAGTGTATGTATTATTCTATAGTGTGCTTATAGTGTATGTATAACTTATGTAGTGCTTATAGTGTATTTATATTATATAGTGTGCTTATAGTGTATGTATAACTTATGTAGTGCTTATAGTGTATTTATATTATATAGTGTGCTTATAGTGTACTTATAGTGTATGTATTATTATAGTGTAAATTTATAATAATACATACATTGTTTATTTGCTTATAGTGTACTTATAGTGTATGTATCTTTTTATCTTGTAATTATATATATATATATATATATATACACAGGTGGTTATCAAAATAATGGAAACACCTATCAATATCAGTGGTATTTATGAATGCGTTTCGTATTCCTTAAAAAACAAGTCTGGCCACCGGTATTTTTTTATTTAATATAGTGTATGTATTATTCTACTGTCAGGTAGCAGTAATGAAGCTAAGGGCATCGTGCTTTTTGGAGGGAACAGTGTAAAATGTCAAACCTTGCAGATCTTGCGAAATGGGCATATTGTTGGAGCGCGTTTAAATTGGAGTATCTGTTACTGCAACCCCCAGGCTAATGGGTGTTTTTCGAGCTATGGTATCTAAAGTCATGACAGTATACAGAGTGCACCGAAAAGCATCCTTTTCCAAATAGATTAGTCGACGAAAGGGATAGCTGAGTGAAAGAGACGGACGAGGTATTGAAGCGGATTGTGAAATGAAGAAAGAAAACAACTCCATCCAAAATGACCGAAGATCTCCAACTGCATCTGCATGTTCCGGTATCAACCATTAGAGGTAGAAGGGAACTTCACAAACAAAGCATTTACGGAAGAGTAGCTATTCCCAAGCCACTTGTAATAGTAAATGTTAATACAAAATATCGTCCACAATCGGACCACGAGCGCAAATCGTGGTCAAATATGTCTAAAAACGGCATTTGGACCGACGAATCATTGTTCACATTGTTCCTCGCAACAGGACATGCGTAAGACTGGATAACACCTACACAAGCGTAAGATTCTGGCTGTCTCATCTCAACTGTCAATCATGGAGGTAGATTTATCAGGGTATGTGATGCAATCCCAGGGTTTTCTTCAGGTCATGTTGTAACCCTAAAGGGGAGATTGAATGGGAAGGACTATGTCGAAATTTTAGCTCACTAGTCCATCCTATAGTGCAAATATTGTTTCTTGCAGGAGATGGCGTTCTCCAGTATGATAATCCACCTATACATACAGCCAGGTCTATCAAGTATTGGTTTGAAGGGCATGAAAAAGAATTCAAATAACTTATCTAGTCCTGGAATATATATCATCTAACCACTGTGATCTGTATAAGAGGATAGAGCCTGGTATCGATATCCACCACAGCATCTCTATAGGATCTTTCATGATTTTTCCCTCAAGAATGGTAAATATATTCTTAACCACTATTCATGACTCGTATAATCCAATTCCAAGGTGAATCAGGTGGTATTACATAACAAGGTGATCTTGCGCCGTATTAATAAAGGTTTTCATAATGTTTCTTAGTGTTTCCATTACTTTGATAACCACACACACACACACACACACACACACACACA
>OU015497.1:57359965-57377465 GCA_907164885.2 Dolomedes plantarius | reverse complement strand
ATGTCGTACCATGAATATTCCTTTAAGAATACATTTAGTTTGATATTAAGCCTTAACTTGTAGAGTGCCGAAAAGAAAATTTTTTTTTTTTAATTAACCATCTTACCATCATCTTTGACTATGAGACTGATTTAACAAACCTTTTATTTTTCTGTGTACATTTTCAGCCAAAAATATAATGCCAACCAAATCTCCAAACGCTGTATTACTGTTTACATTTAAACGATCTCTAGTTAGTTTATTCCTTTGCATCAAACATCTATTAATTTCAAAAGAATTTCGCAGCTATCCCTTTTGGTTACTGTATTCACCTATTATCCAGGAAGACCATTGTTATTGTTTTTAAATCATAAAGACTGAAACTGTTACTTACTTATTGTAACTTATTGTAAAATTTAGCTGTTTTTAGAGAATTGTCATAATTTGTTCCGTAGTTCATAAGGATTACTTACGAAATAATGATCCATATTTGAAGCAGTTACACTATGCTGCTAAACGTCGAACCACTCCATGTTAAAAATTCCAAAGACAACAAAAGTGTTGACAATGCGGTAGTGTTTTGATCATACTCATTGTCATACTAAACGATATAAGACCAAATTCAAGCTCTTGTCTCAATGTGTCAAACACAGTGTTGTTTCAAATGTATTGTCGAAAATTAGCTTTTAAAGATCCAAGTACCATGCGTAAACCTCTGTTAAATCAGGAATTATATTATCAATCCATCATACGACCATCTTCAAGTTTCAATGACAACCCAAGACACCCCATCAAATGTCGTTTACCAAACATTCTCTAAACGCATATAAAGATAATATTTGTTGATGTTGTTTACTCCACTCGATCGACAGCAACATCAGATCAGGTCCATGAACTCGTGATTTTTCAAAATATGAAGAACCACGCTAGGATTGGAGTACAGCTGGATCCTCTGGCAACCAATACACGACAAGATATGGAAAGATAATATGAATTCAATTAAGGAAAAGAAGTCCCTAACAATAAGCTTTATAATTTTCATGTTTACAACTTGCCTGTCATGGAAAAAAATCATTAAGAATATACTTTCACCGTAAACAAAATATTAAATTAATAAATTGTTTTTTAGAACATATTAGATTCGTTGATTTATTTTAATTCATTTTTACCATACAAAGAATATCTCTAAACGTTTGTCGCTATTAATTGGGTTTGAGTCAAATTTTGTTAAAAATATCTGAAACTCAATCGCATAAAATAAATGGAGTGCATTGATATACAATCTTACAATCCTCCAAAGTGCATTACAAATTCAATCTCTTTTTTTCTTCGGAATTAAAATTTACGGTAATTCAGCTTTTAACAGTCATTATAACTAATGGAACTCCACTTCCCTTCAATTTATCAATGCATTAAACTGATATGCATTTATTTAAATTACGTTAAGATCACAGCTTCCCATTTATCAAGTTTAAATCTGAATAACCTTTTCTGAGCTCATCTCGTTCCTACATTCGAAATCGCTAGTCAAGAGGCCCCTTTGCATTTTGTTGTTCTTAAAGCTCGATTGAGGAAATTTCGAGAAGATATTTATGTCCACCTTTTAAAACTAAACTTTTCATGAAATAATATGAGTACTTCGTGTCTTAACTCCTCAAGGGTGAAAGGGTGACTAAATGTTTCAGGATACGGAAATTTGTTAGCATTTTGGATTTCAGGCAATTAGATATTTAGCTGGATTATTTTAGAAGAAAAATATATAATTGTTTAAATTATACGTTGGACTCTGGCATCTGTAAAATAAATTATCCGTACACAATAACTTTAGATATATGCAAACACATTTACAGTTTACTTTCAAATAAACATGTAAATTAAAAAATAAACTGGTGAAATAAAAAAGGTACATACTATTTTTTAACATAAACAAGATGTAATACAATAGATGTAATATCATCGTAAAAAACCTATTAATTATCGTTTCAGAAAGGATATTTAAAGTTGTGTATAGAAACGAAATCATAAGCACATATAATAAACGAAACATATAGCAAATAATCATTAAGTCATTTTATTCATGGCCAGTTGATGACCGAATGGCTAGGGCGCTGGCATTCGATTCAGATCCTGTGGGTTCGAGTCCCACTGTTTCCGTAGATGTTTGTAGCCGTTCGGAATTTGATTTAAACTGTAGGTCGAGGTCTAATTAGCCCTTGCGTAGCAAAACTTGACAGTAGCGTTCCAAACCAAACCATTTTATTCATACATTCGTTCGAAGAATTTGCTTAACAAATGTTCAAAGTTGTGCATAGAAACAGAATCATAAGTACTTTTTATAATCCAAACATATAGCAAAATAATCATTAAGTAATTTTATTCATCCATTTGTTATATTAATTTGTATAACAAATGTTCAAAGTTGTGTATAGAAACAGAATGATAAGTCCTTATAATAATCCAAACATATAGCAAAATAATAATTAAGTCAATATATTCATCCATTCGTTAGAATTTGCTTAACAGAATGTTCAAAGTTGTGTATAGAAACGGAATCATAAGCACATATAATAAACCAAACATATAGTAAAATAATCATTGAATCATTTTGCTAATTCATTCGTTAGAAGAATTTGCGTAACAGCGTATTACCTAACACTACAGTTGATATGCAGAAAATGGTTAAAATTTACAGCACCATACCTTTTCATATCCATATCTATTTTTCCTGTTCCTATTCTCTCTCATCCATTTTGCGGTTTTTGAATGTGGAGAACAAGCATTTCGTTTATCATTTCAATAATAAAGGATAATGCGATGTATGTCATAAATTTTAATTCAAAAACCTACTGAGGAAAGATTTTGAATAATATAGATTAATTGAATTTGACGTTTATTTTATTTGTGAACATAGCTATATATATTTTCTGTTTGATATTGTTTTGTATGTTTGAATCTACATTTTCGCACACTTTGTATTTTTTATTTTGCGTTTAAATTTTGCGAAAGATAGGGCCTGTTCGCATAAGAGTCCGTTGCGTTGCGTTAAGGAAAAGATGACGTTGAGAAGAAAATAAACCAATCATAGGCGTTAAAAATTTCATTGCTAATCGTTTGGAGGCATATGATTGGTTTATTTTCGTCTCAACGTCATATTTTCCTTAACGCAACGCAACGGACTCCTATGTGAACAGACCCATACTCATTTTATCATCCTTAATTTATCCTACAGTCATGCACCACCAGGGAAAATGTTTTCCTTTCTATAATGTAACTATGTATAACGGTAAGCCTCGAACAAAAATACTAGACACTACGGAATGGGCAATTGTAAATTGTAAAAGAGGCTGAGGAATAAGCCTAAATTATTCACCTTCCTATGTCTTAAGATATTCTTAAGTATTATATGGTATATCCGATAAAGACATTAAATATTAAAAGTAATAACGTTTGATATAGTATATTGAACTATAAATTGAACATTAAAAGTTAATTAGGATAATTTTATGCTAAGGAATGTACATAGTTAGTCATTTGCATAAAGCTCTTCTCAGAGCCTTTCATTTATAGTATTTAACTAATTTCCTTCAAAATTTCTCTAATTCATTATAGAAGAAAGTGGAATCTGTAGTTTTTAGATTTGGACGAAATGCTTATAACACAAAAAAATACCTGTAAAGCTATACTTTCCTTTGAAACATTGCTTTGTTAAATTATTGATTAAAAATATATTATAATGTTCTAAAAATCCTATGTTTGCTAGTAAACACTTAAAATGAAGACTTGCAGTATGCGTTCATTAATTAAGAGTTAGTAGCTATTACAGAAAAAAATGTTATTTTATTGTTACTTAGTATTGATAATTCATTTAATTAATAATATATATATATATATATATAATGCGTAAAGACCATGTAAAATATTCTATATAATTACCACAGAGTGTAGTAACATTTTAATTAAATTTATTTTAATCGCAAAAGGATAAAAAGAATCTTTAATTTTTCAAAACGCAAAACTAATCATTGATTAAATGTATGTCGCTGAAGATCCGTAAGATATTGTTATGTGAATAACAGTATTTTAAATCAGAAGAAATTTTCTCTAAATAAGATAACCCTTTATTATAACTTTTCTTGTTTATTACAACTACACTTACAAATATATAGAGACTTAAACAAATATATAGAGACTAGCTAAAGTTTTTCATAATTTTACCTTAATCCCAAGATGAGATCACTAAGCTCATTCAAAAAAAAACACATAACCAAAAAATAATACTAAGTCAATGACGTTGAAATTCAGCTTAAATCTCAAAGAGTACATTAAATAAAATGGGCAAAATAATGTCTGAGAAGGTGGAGTGGTTTTAATCCCCGGAGACTATAAATTTCCGTTCTTGCATTTTCGATTCTGGGATTTTTCGACTTTACTTTTTATTTTCTACTTTTTACTCGGCTTGATTATTTTGCTTTTCGTGACATATCCAAACGTAAAAGGTCAGTTGAAAAATTAGAACTCGAAAGAAGGAAAATAAATAAAATAATAGGATTTTGCCTGAGGAGGGAACTGAAGGAATAGAGTTGGAAAATGTGTTGCTATGTATTTTCTCGAAACCAAATACTGTGACTCTTTCGTCAGAAAAATATACAGAGTTTGCTTCGAGAACACTCCGTAAATTACAAAATTTGCCCAGCAATTATTAGAATAAACAGTGAAGCTTTAATATATCCTTTATTCAGAAGTATTTGCTTAGCAGCGTAATCCCTAACTCTGTATTTGAATTAATATATGAATTAAATTCCCTGGAGTATTTATTCACATTATTTTAATGAAGCATACCATAAAGTATCATTATGTATATTATATCATTATACATAATTATTACTTTATGTATAAGTCATAAAGTAATAATGGCGTATATATTAAATCAAGAAAGTCTTACTGAAATGTTTACAATGATTTTTAAGGCCTATGAATAATTAATTGCATATTGAGTTACTTAGATTAGAAGATACAGGAAGCCAGTATAATGCTACTGCACTTACCTTTTCTAAACAGCAGGTAGCACATATTTCGGATCACGAGTTATCCAGCTCTTTTAAAAAGTGTGGATAAATTTGATTGGAATTGAATCACTTAAGGAAGTTGGTTACTTTCGTGCAGGGTCAAAAGACACGTTTTTGAAAAATTTAGAGATGTAAGCAACTCCGATATGGTGGAAAAATTGAAAGGTATAACCTGGGAGAACATTCAGGACTGCTGGATATTGCCATAAACTCCGCAAGGAATCAGTAGCAAATGTCAGGCTACAGACTGGACACGACTGCTAGGCAGGACATCTGTTCAAAATGGGTATATTTCCACCAACGCCAGCCCGGTCTGCAGGGCAGGCGGTATGAATTCGGATCATCTCCTAACTTACCATGTACTTTACAGAATCTCCCAGAGAAAGAGACATCAGCAAATTGCATTGGGATGCAAGGACCAGTATGAACTCTCTTTGTGACTGAACTTTTGATTGCTTATATTTTTTTAGTTTATTTTGTTTCTAGTTTTTAATGTTGGTTTCTAGTTTATATTGCTGTTTTGTTTTGTTTCCTGACCTTTTTATTGTTGTTGGCTGCATGATCTGTATGGATTAATTTTCAAAATAAAGTCATATGTAACAACAACAACAACTTTCGCGCATGGTAAGATTTTGATTTCACGTTTCTTACTTGCGTCCTCTTACTTGGAAGATAATTGCAATTTTGTCATACAAAACTGGTTTAAATCTACTCGGGATAATGAGAGAGAAAACATGATTCGCAGTTATGGAATATATAGATTTATTTTTCTTCAGTTTATTGACAGCACTTCATGTTACACAAACATTTTACCTTTTTCTGCGTACCCAACAGCTATACGTCGAGATCTTTGCCTTTATTATAAACTCTTCAACCTGGTATAGACGACAAGTATGCTGGAAGTAAAGAAAAATCTTGAACGAGAATCACTGCGATTTTTTTACTGATAATCTAGAGACGGTAGTCACTTCAGAACAAGCTTAGGGCGGAACGAAGTGTGTTCTCCGATTAGTGACATAATGTTGAGATAACCTTGTCATAAATGCTAACATTTAATTTTATTTTGTCCTTACGGGAAAATTTTATGTCCATTATTTAATGCTGCCGTTTTTATATTCCCTTACTTTCAGGCTTCTGAGTATTAGAGTATTTTTAAAGAGATTTTAGAGGAGGAGGAGAACAATTTGTAGATTAAATCTTAAAGCCTTTTGGGTTGAGATTTTTTCGAGAGCCTTTGCCTCGGGTGAGAATTGGTTTTAGAATAGTTTGAACAAAGTGTGCGTAACTTCACCATCGTTCCAATCAACGTGATTGTTTAAAAATATTACATATCTTTCCATGGCGTTCAGTTCGTGGTAGACAGAAACTTATATAGTCATCATTACTGGCTCTCGTGATGTTGTTAACGAATATAATATAATTACTTAAAATGCCTAGTTTGAGTCTAGAGGATACAGTAAATGGAGGGTTGTTATTCGATACTCAGGTGGCGTAAAAAAAGGTTTAATCTGCAAAAAAAGAAGTTATTATTTTTTTTCGGAAATGAACTTCATTATTTATTCTCCAGTTAAAATGACTCCAGTGCAAAATGTCATAACTTGATTCATAAAATTGCTGTGAAGGACTTGCATATGTTTGTATAAGTGAATAAAAGTCTGTCTGGTTTTTGTTCTGTGGTGCTGCAATAATTGCTAGCCGTCACATCTGACGATTAGCGATTACCTGTTCGATTCGAGTTTACAAATTTATTTGATTTCGGTTTACCAGTATGCAATATTGTACCTCGCCTATGATGCGCATGTCTAAATTTTACTGTAAAACAACCAAGCCTGACCGCAGTATCACGCAACGTTTTTCACAGTGGCTCTGCATTTCCAGCTATATATACTAGCTAAATACCCATGCCACGCTACGGAGTACATTCAAATTATATACAACGGTCAATGTATGCAATTAATTTGTATGTTTAATATCCATAAACATATTAATTTGAATTAAATTCTTAAAAAACTTCCATCTCAATTAATCTAGTGGTTAAATTTTATCTTTTACCGTATTTTAATATATTTTTGTCAATTTATTTCGTTGTTATGCATGTGACGCAAAATTAATTTACAGTATCACAAAAATAAAAGACACCACGAGATCAGCATTTAATAAATTAAATTCTAAAAATTAATCTTTAAAAATCCACCAAAAATCAGAAATATAAAGATTTGAAAACGATTTCATTATAAAGGATTTTTTAGGATCTTTCTCGTGATTTAAATTTTATAACCCTCAGATTATGTTTTAAATACAAACTTTAAAGAATGTTACAAAAACAGTTTAAAAATTTAATTTTAAAAAATCTAAGAAGAATTTTTTAAAAATCTTTCTTAGTGCACTCCTACACTAAGTATCACCATGCAAAATTTCAGCCCTTTAAGTCCAGCGGTTTGGTCTGTGCATTAAATGTCAGTCAGTCAATCACGGAACTGCTTTATATATATAGATTGAATTTTCGTACCTAAGGCTTGAGCTAACTCTTCGAAAGTTGAATTAATTGTTTGCATCTCTTTTTTGGTTAAAAATAAAATATTAAGTTTGCACATTTAAAGTACCAGTGGATTATTTTATTTCGATATCTCACTGTAGTACCAGCAACCATACTGGCCACCAAAAATCCCTGAATTTTTTTTTATTTATTTTTTTAAGGTATCTTTATACTTAACATTAAATACTGGGAGACGCATTGTTCTATCCCTTTTGTCCTAAATTGTCTGCAATTTCTAAAAAACCAATAAAAATTTAAAAGACGCTTATTTAAAAAACTTTCCCTTCTACTGAATCACGGCTATATCATGCTGAAAACGCCAAGGTGATGGGGAAAACCTAAGGTTATTGCTGCATCGGATACACTGGATACTCTATTTTTTTTTGGGGGGGGGGCATGGGTGGCATCGTTTATTAAGATGTGTTCCATACAATATTATAACCTTAAACTTTATAAAATGCTCTTGTGCTAATACTGAATTTAACAGTTGGTATCTTCCTTAGGGTCTTGTGGTAAGATGATTGTGAGAGACTCAATGAACAAACAAAGAGATATTATTAATCCTCGAATTTATATTTAAAGAACTGTATTTACTACTTATTAACTATGACTGCCGAAATTTCGTCGCTATGCTTCATACGACAAGATGACTACACCAAATTTTTTTTCTTGGCTTATATAGAATCACTTTGTCTGAAACATCCACACTGAACCAATGAAATTTGTGTTTGGTTTTATTCTGGGAGTGCGATACGGGTGAGTCAACATTGTTCCCTTGGTGCCATCTCGAGCACTCCCAGGAGCAACAGCTAGAGGGCTCGCACTCTCCCCCACTCACTGACATTGTGGAAGGACTTTCTGGTCTACGGATTTAATGTGCCTGAACAAGAAGCTATTTAATGACGTTCGATGGGATTCGAACTGGCACCTCAAGTTTTAAACCTAATGTGGAACAACTAAGGCTACCTCACGCCCACTGAACCAAAATATCTTTTAATATCTAAATCTCACCGAATTTTCAGCACTAATTTAATATTCACTAATTCTCCCTACCTAACTTCGATGAAAATTCATCAAAACGCTAATAATATTCCAACTTTGTTTTAACACTCAGTTATGGAATAAATTGCGTAAATTTTATGCAATAAACAAAAATAATTAGCTTTGATCCTTAATCACAGGTGTTAAAATTCAGATGAATGTCATTAAAGTCTTATGATATTTTCTCCTCATCAAATAGATTGCTTAATATATGAACCCTGTAATTAGTTCTTCTACTCTTTTCCGAGTCTGAGATGCAATAAATTGCTTATTTCATCACAAATAAAAGAGTAAACTTATTCATTTGAAAAAGGTATAAATCATGTAAGTTCTTCGTATACAAATCAATAATACAGCCTGAAAACATCTAGAATTCTCTTTGCGTAATGAAATCCATACGAGTTCTCACTGAAATATCATACAACTTCATTTGAAAGAGAATGCATTTTTTTTATTGTTTAGAGTTTATTCCAATTTTAAGTACTGTTTTTTTTTAATTACGTATTGTGAATTGCCTAATGCATTTGCATTTGTATGCGAAAAAAAAATCGAGAAACACTTCCGATAAAACAAAGGTGAGGCATTTGCATGCTGATAAATTCAAATGAAAATTAAAATACATCCGAATAAACTCTTTGGAAATGCACTTACAGCGGAAGATTTTATTGACTGGACGAAAAGTATTTTTCCAATAAAGCTTCTTTCGCGTTCGTATTTTTGCTTTGGGACACTGCAAGTTTGTCTTCCTCTTTTTGACTTTAAATAAAACATGCTGAGTAAACTGATGCAGTAAAAATCCATTCTTTTTTTTTCCCGGAGAAAGGCAGAACAGTTTCAGCTTATGCGCCGAACGGAGGAAAATAAAAGTATGCATGCAGAAAAGTGAAAGTATTGGTTCGAAAAGAAAATTAACATTTTTAGGGTTTTTTTACTGATATTATTTTCTGTATCCACAGTATTTGAAGATGTGTATTTTACACTTTGTGTATGATAAGGTATGTATGAGTTTTTGTACTGAATTCGAGTTAGTATTCCGTTTAATTTGTGCTTTTTGTCTACATAGAAAGCTAAGTGTCGCATATAAGCATAAAAAGGGGCATGTTTACTGCAAAAATGGAAATATTTAGATTTTGGGTCTTTTTTCCAATTTATATCAGGTTGACAGGAACTACATTGACAATATAGTTCCATTGCCTGCTCATCTAGTTCGTGTCACTTTAGGTTAAAATGGAAGTTAAAATTTGAAAACTCTCTGAAAAAGGACCTGCATAAAAAATGGACACGTTTAATGTAAAAAAGGAACTATTTAGATTTTAGATCTTTTACCATTTTATCTCAGTTTGACAGGAACTATATTCACAATATAATTCCATTGCCTGCTCAACCAGTTCGTGTCACTTTAGGTTAAAATGAAAATGAAAATTTTAAAAATTTCTGAAAAAGTACCTGCATAAAAATAGACATGTTTACTGTAAAAAAAAGGAACTATTTTTATTTTGGGTCTTTTACCACTTTATCTCAGATTGACAGGAACTATACTGAAAATATAGTTCCATAGCCTTCTCAACCAGTTCGTGTCATTTTAGGTTAAAATGGAAGTTAAAATTTGAAAACTTCCTGAAAAAGGCTAATTACCTGCATACTAAAAAGCAGAGAGTAAATATAGAATGAAAAAAATCACTCTGATCTTATATGTCAATTATTGCATATTTACTGAATTAAAATTTGTGGGGTATTTTTCTAATATCTCTTAACTTTTTCCCGGCAGTAAGATAGATTTTTCGTATCTCTAAATTTTTATGGCTATAGGTCCTAATTTATTTTTTTGGGGAAAAGAGATTAAATAAATCTACAAATAAAATTGATGCGATGCATTTCGTACATTTCAGAACCAAAAATAAAGAAAAAGTGTTTCTAATATAGAAATATGCTGGGGATTCTTTACAAATCGGGGACTACACCTGTTCCTATAATTTCAAATAAATTATTAAGTGTCTCTCATACACTGGAACAATTTTGCAATAACATGCATACATACAATACCAGTATCTTATTGACAATGAAGTTTTCATATGATATAACTGCGTACATTCTCAGTGGTTTTCCGTTTCATTAAGTACAAAGTATATTTCGAATATAGTTGTTGTTGCTGCACTTATGCCCCCTGACCAGATAAATTCTGTTTCCAATCCCTTGGTGTAGGAAAGCCTACACCAAGTCCAAAGGAAGTAGGTCCTCAAATCCTAGGTCATTGGCAAAGGGTAGTAAGAGGCTTCACTTTAAAGCGAGGTACCATTAGGGCTGACGTCTGACTTGACCTCGATGACCATGGGTCCCGTAATTTTTTAACCGAGTCAAGTGTCGAGACATAATTCGAGATAATGCCGAGATAAGTTCTAATAATACCCATTGAAGGCTGAAGGACGATGGGATGGAGTTTCTGTTTAGCTAACGCCTACTGGGAATCAAAAAGTTGGAGACCGACGTTTTGCTCGGTGCCACCACGAGTTTGACCAATTCCCCTCAGGGTTACTATATGGGCTTCGTCCGACAATTCAGAGGCCGAAGAGTGGTCCGTTTAAGATTACTATTTATAAATGGGACTCGTAAAAGTTTATCAACTTTTTGATGTAGTTCTTGATCTTGAAAGGTTGCAGAACACTAATTTCGTAATATCTAAGATACTCCATACAACGATTATAAAAATGTCTTCTTCAAATAATAATATTTACATCAATTTCAAACTTTTTCTCTTGAAAAAAGGTCTGATTCTTTCCTATGTTTATCTAGTCATATTGGAATTTTTTAGGTAATTTTATTTTCTGAACTATACTTTTTTGTGGCTATGTGTGCAGTAGCAATGTTTTCTTAAAATATCGTAACCGACTAAAAATTTTTTTCAACAGTAGAACACTGAAAATAGGAAACTTTACTCGTCTATTAACCAAATATTGCAATATTCAATTATTCAAATATAATCTAAATATATTATCCAGACAACACGTTATTTAATTGCCTTTTGTACTCTGAAGTTATGATGTAATTTATTATAATGATATTCACGATTATATTTCCTATTAAACATGGTCCGCCTACGAGAGATAGCGAATTCTCTAGTTTCCTAAAGTAAAAATGTTTTATTTTTAACTTTACTTGTGTAATTCATCAAGACAATCATATTTCAAAAACTGGGATGAACATATAAATAATAATGTTCAGGCGCTTTCAAACGGAAACGCTAAAACTGAATAAGAGATCAGTTGCTAATAATTAAAAATTAAATATATTAAAAAATAATAAATCAGTAATTATGTTTATATTTATTTTGGCTCTCTTATTATCATGCACATAACACAGGGTATCAAATCATCAGTCACAATGCGCATCCAATATTTTGATGTTGTGTCTTCCGCGGAGTCTGTCGCGAGTAGGTTTGTTGAATAGATTGCTGAAAACATCTACTGTTTAAGCTTAGATTTAGATGGACATTCATCAGCAGGCGATTGATAGTATTCTCAACAATTAAGAAAGGGTTTCGTAGTCACTAATGTAAAGCTTCGCTATAGCTCTATATTAAAAGTTAATTTTTTATTCAATGCAACAGGCACTTACCGTGAGGATATATTCCTATCCAACCTACAAATCTGTTCATAAATTTTTATTATGGGTATTCTATACAGGTAAACCAACATAAGGCGAAAGCATACATCCAACATAAGCTCCTCATAAGGCAAAAGCACAAGAACACTCAATCGTAAGCAGTGACTTTGTCGAGTCTCCGGACGCTAACCATTATGTGATACTTGCGGATATCGATTTAAATATAAATAACTACTTATAAAGCCTATTTGATGTTTAAACTGAACACATGAAGTAAATAGCTGGCTAATGAGGATTGGTGGCAAATTGTTTTCCAACCGATACAAGATTACCACAGAAAAACAAAACTGTCACTCTGATTATTATCAATTATGCATCAGTGTTCAGAAAATTTTTAAAAATGCAGTTTTTTAGAATTATTTCCGAAATTAAAATAGTACGAATTTAGTTGAATATTTTGTTTTGGTTTCGCTAGTCCATTCCATGTTTTCGGAATAGCTGTCACCTTCAAAAATGATGTGGTTATTTGTTGCCATCTGATGGACTGATCTGAGCGAGTTTACCCAACGCATACCACTTTCCATGGAATAGACAATACATAATCATTATCACAACATGACTTAATCGCGTTTCTTTCAAATGGATTTCCCTGTAACGGTTCTGTGAGTAATATGCCGTGGTTATGAATGCAGCGGGATTTGATCTTTATAGAACTTCGGTCTGAGAAGTCCCAGAACCCTAATTTAAATTCAAACCCAAATGAATTTTTAGTCAGGTGCTGATATAGATATTTTTTTCAATTTGCATCAAGTGTAAAAAACATAGTGACTAGCGTTCAGTAGTAAAACAGTTAGATTGTGGTAAGAGATCTGTATCGTAAAAAAAGTTTTTTTTTTCTAATTACAGAATTTTTTTAACTTTATATCATTCTGTAGTTCATATCGCAAACTTAATTGTTCATTCTCAGTTTGTTCTCTGATTAAATTAATTTCTAAGCAAAGAAAAATTTCAACTAAATATAAAAACAAGATTATTCCTAGGAGGAATGCTGTGGCATACTAAATAACCTCATAGACTTTATTATATTTAGAGCTGGAAAATATAGTGTCTACGGGAATTAATGTCTTTTTATGTACACTAAGTTAAATCATTCATAATCCGCTTACCCACGTAAGCGCTTTCTCTCCCCATCATGGCAACTTCTTCCGTCGTTTATCTATTTAATTAATTGGGTGAATGAAAAATTCGAAGAAATTTTTTTTTTGTCAATGACTACGTTTAGCTGCTTTTTATGAGCTTCAGAAATATATTTTCTGGTACACAGTTAGTTTTTATAAGGCAGTGTGGTGGCGTGGCCCCACAACTAAACTTTACTATTCGAGAGAGGTATTTTTTTAGAGAGAGGACAAAGGCGTTCACTAGAGATAAGCTCTTTATTACTTTTGCTACTTCGAATTATACGCAAGTAAAACAGTTTCGTACATTATCTAATCAGCAGCGCCAGACAATCAACACAATGCATTAAGGGGACTCACTACTCTTAAATCTTTAAAACATTCGATTTTTTGAAAAAAAATATATGTTAAAGCCTGATCATTTCTGAACAAAATAAAGCAAATCGCATGAAAATATTCCACTTAGTTCCGGAGATATTGATATTCTAAATATTTAATTACTGATCAAGTTTACGGTAAGAAAATTTTAAACTCATTTTTCTCAAAATGTAATTTTGCATGATTCCGCAACTGATATCTCAAAAACTATGAAAAATAATTCCATGAAATTTTTATCACTGCATAATCATGTTTTTTTGCGTCTGAACTATTGCAATCACTGCACATTTTGTTATTTTTTCAGGGGTAAATTAATACAAAAATTTAAGGACATTTTAAATATATTTTGAGCAGTTTAAAAAAAATTGAAAAAATATTTTAATGTTGAATTCTCCTGTTCAATTGTATTTTAAGTTATTTATTTTAAATATAAAACATGAATTATACATTTAAGTGTAAAATTAATTTCATAGTTCTGCGCGCAAGCCAGTATACAATAAAAATGCTTAAAAAATAATATATCTAAAGCATTTTAAAAAAATATTTAAAATTATTTTGAAAGTTGAAAATTTTATTATTAAAAGAAATATATCAATTTATCATATACATAAAATTTGGAAAAATTGGGAGTAAATTGAAATAGTTACAAAGAGTCAAAAAGTATGAAAATATGCCTTATTTCCTCGACTTAAGAGTCATGAGTCATGTAACACGCAGAGTAGCAGGTCTGTCGATCCTTCCTCTAGCGATGGACTCCGGGGCTCTATCTTCGAGTAGCAGCTTTCCTATCAATCTCTCATCGCACAGACCTCTTCTGCCTTTGCAGGCATGGGCTCGCCTTTTTAAATCCTTTTCGAATCTTCCCGAACCATCTAGATTTCTTTTCAGAAACTGAGGAGGTTCCAAATAGAGACCTTCCTACGGTATTTACTGACTTCCGGTGTCCTTAACGATGATGAGGACCGGGACAGCACATCCTCCTTGCTACTGAAAAATAATTATAGCCAGATTTAAATGCCGCTTCCATGAATAGGCCAGGTGGGTAAATGGTGTATTATAGACAAGTTGCCACAACAATGTTTGTTTCCACATAACCAGATAATTCCTGTTCTGAAACCGTCTTCTTTTGCCACATTAAAAATAAATTGATCTGAAATATGCACTTCAATAAGCGTAAAAGCACCATTTCATAAGATGCGGTCATTTATACAAGTTATGATGCAGACATCTGAAAAGCAAACATATGTATTTGAATTATTTATGATGCATTTTCGCCTTTTTACAGACAACTACATATTTGCATATGTTTGAAATGGAATACTAGTTCAAGAGCAATCACTCGAATCATGTTGTCTTCTTGAATATAGCGCAATCTTGCCACCACTCCAATTTTTTTTTTTTTTAAATCATATTTACTTTGATTTACATTTCTGTGAATCGCTTCATAGTGCATTTTGATGACAAACTTTTATTTATTAATTCACGAATTTTATCAATTAAGATTTTTAATTAACATTTTTTAATTGCAACTTTTCATAAAACCTTTTTAATTGCAATTGTATTTTTTAAATGAGATGCATTTCCAATTATATAAAATTAAAAAAAAAAAACCCAGTTATGTTTCACTTCTAAGGAAATGATCGGGAGGGGAAATTACATTTAAATATATAAAAGGGTTAATTAATTTAATCAGTGGGCCTAATATTGTTGTTACCTACAGAAGCGATCTTCTATTCTTAAAATTTTTCTGGATTTAAGTAGATTTTATCTTTATGTTCTCCAACACTTCTATACTGATCTCCGCAAGCAGAATCTGACTACCTATAATATTCTCCTGCAACGTTAATCAAGCGTATCTTATTGCTAATCTATACAATGTGTCGTCTACGTTATCACCACACAAATATTGATGTATGCATTAAGCTATGTTTGCTAGAAGTAAACCTATAAAATATATAATTATATTTATATAAACAAAGTATGTTTACTAGAAGCAAACACTAAAATACGCTTGCTAGTTATGCGGAAGGTATTTCTTCTAGCATGGATAATAAATTAAATCTCTTTATATGATAAATTTTATCACTTATAATCTAAAACAATCTAACGGGATACCATAGAAGAATGTCACTTGTCGGTACCATTACACCATTATTACTATTATACCTGTTATTCTTCTCTAATGCCGAAGAAATTAATTTACGCTTGAAATGGAAAATGTTTGTAGCTGTGTTTTCCGAACAGCAATGACATATTTGCAATAAAAATTTAGGAATATTATTTCATTAAAAGGAAAATATCATTTTATCAAATACAAAGATAAAGGTATTAGAATCGTATAGACATTTTACGCATGGAAGGAGGTAATTAAATACACAGGGGTTTTAGATTTATGCATTTTTCCAAATTTCTAATAAACCCTGGAGCAAGAGAGATCGATTCAAGAATTGTTCTGCATAAAATTATGATTTTTTTTCTTCTTTCGTAGCTAATCTATATATATAAAACAGTTCCGAGACTGACTGACTCACTGACTGACATACAACACACAGACCAAACCGCTGGACCTAAAGGGCTGAAATTTGCATGGCGATACTTCTTATAGTATAGGGGTGCACTAAGAAATATTTTTGAAAAATTCTTCTTAGATTTTTTAAAATTAAATTTTTAAGTTGTTTTAGTAACTTCTTTTAAGTTTGCATTCAAAATAATTGGGGGTTATAAAATTTATATCACAAGAAAGACCATAAAAATTTCTAAAAATGAAATCTTTTTCGAATTTGTACCTCCAATGTCTGATTTTTGGTGAATTTTTAAAGGTTAAATTTTAGAATTTAATTTATTAAATGCTGATCACGTGATTTCTTTTTCTGGTACTTTAAATAAATTTATCGTCACGTCCATAACAATGAAATAGACAAAAAAAAATTTCCCTTGCTAATGCGGCAGACGATTGGTATTATCCAAAAAATATTAAAATAGAGTAAAAGATATGTTCTTCAAACTGTACTATATTAACTGTACTATATTCTTTAGTATGTCCTATTAGATTTAATTTGAATATTTTCTTCTACATCATTTTGTCTATAAAAATATCTCTTACGATTTTTTTATAAATATATATATATATTTTTACATCAATTGTATACATTGATCGTCGTATTTATTATACACACACACATACACACACACACACACACACCACACACACACACACACACACACATATATATATTATATATATATATATATAATATATATATATATATATATATATATATTTGGCATTAATAGCATACATTGACCGTTGTATTTAATTTGAATGTACTCCGTAGTGAAGTGCGGGTTTTCAGCTAGTCAATGATGTAGCTGATCCTCTAGTAGGTGAATCACAAAATTCATCTTTATTCATTCTAAAATAATAATTTCTTAAAATTAAATATTTTCTCGCAGCATTATTTACTGATGAGGCAGCCACCATAGTTATTATCTAAAAAGTATGCATAAAAAATATTTCTTTCAGAAACCTTTAAATGCTCTCAGATAAATGAAGTTTTCAGGATTGTAAATAACCGTTACGTTTACAGTGAGCTTAAATAAATAAGTTACTTTCAAACTTGTTTTAATATATTTTAAAGATCCTGTAACATTTTACTTAAAAAAATACAAACAAAGAAAAAACAAGTTGTTTCCTCCTATTCTAAGATTAATCCATTTTATCTGTT
>OU015497.1:57343166-57359465 GCA_907164885.2 Dolomedes plantarius | reverse complement strand
AAGACGTTGTAAAAAATGTGATAAAAGTAGTCGTGTCATAAACGAAAGAAACAGTCAAAATGGTAAAATAACAGAGGTATCATATATTTAAGTTGCTAAGCCGAATTTTGGGGCAGTCCGTGAGAGAAAACTACTGCATCAATTTACCTCATTTTTTTCTTAAACAAAAGAATGTAATCTGTAGATTTTTCAAATTTGGTTTTTGTAATCACAATTTCTATTAATTAGTGATAATTTTCAATTAAAAATTGATTTCTTTGCATGCTCAGCGGCATGTTTAAATCTGGCTTTAGAAAGTCACTGATTCTGCGCATGCTCAGTAACATGTTTTAATGATAAACACGTTTATTCTGAGGAGTCTCTCAAGATATCTCTCTGCCATTTTCATTTTTATGATAATTGTGTTTGTGAAATATAAGATTAAACCTAGTGAAAATTGTTTACTCCGCTCTGTTTAATAAGCGATAATTTACAATAAAAAAAAATTGCTTTCTGCGCATACTCAGTGCCATGTTTAAATCTGGCTTTAGAAACTCACTGTTTCTACGCTTACTTAGTGACATGTTTTAATATTAAACACATTTATTCCGAGGAGTCTCTCTAGATCTCTCTCTGCCATTTTTATTTTAATGACAATTATGGTTGTGAAATATAAGATTAAACCTGAAGGAAATTGTTTATTTCTCGCTGTTTAATTAGCGATAACTTACAATTAAAAAAAATTGCTTTCGGCACATGCTCAGTGACATTTTTAAATCTGGCTTTAGATACTTATTAAGCACGACGCCGCTTAGACACATTAATTTGTTTCTGCGCATTATTATGGTTTTCAACAGTTGGTAATGACGTGTTGAGTGTAATTTGTGTATTAGTACATTTATTTACTATCTAGCCGTAATGTTTTGACTGGAATAAACTAGTAAAAGGTTAAAACACAAGTATAGTAAAAGGCAGTGATTAAAGATCATGAAAGAAGAAAATAAACGCAGTAATGGTGATGTCAAAACTTCTAGATGGGGCTCCCATCCAGATTACAGCCAAGTGTTACAAAATGATAGAAAGAAAGGAAACTTATTAAATCAAAGGGTAAAATCCTGTACTTCTCAAGAATTGAAAAATAGCAGGGTGAGGTACTTCACCTAAAAGATCTTTTAAGGTAAGTGAAGTAGAAAAAAAGTATTTAGAGAAAAAATTACTGAGTCCTGTACAGTCAGTTCAAATATGCAGAATGGTAAGATACACAATTGCAGTAAAATCAGATGGGGGCATTATCCCCCTCCAGCAAATGTTTGTGAGTTAGTCTAGACCTATTCTCAAGCGCGTGATTATAACATCGTTTTCTAGGACATAATGAGGGCCAGACACGCATGGCGGGGTTTATATTATAAATTTTATTATCTAAAAGTAGGTAAAGGGGTTGGAGACAGAAAGGTTTTTTTTTAATACACTTCATCGAGAGCTTTGCTTATATATTTCTTACATCCTTGTAGTGTATAATCTAAAACCAGTGTAACTGATGTTTAAAATATCTGAACATCGTGCGCTTTTAAGCCTTTCGGATTTCCTCAGAAAAAAAAAGTGCGTTAATGTTATTGTTTGTCAAGCTCTGTCGAATAGTCTTTTGTCGGACTGTAGTCGACAACTGTGCTTTAATATTTTAAAACTTCATATCAATGATTAAAAACGACTCATTATATTCTGGCGTATATGAGTTATATTCTGGCTTAATATGAGTAAGGAATTGAAGAATTTAATGATAATATTTGAATGAAGATTTAACTATACAGAACGATGATTTATTGTCTAAATATGAAATTTTCTGTAGATTTGTAATCAACATCTAGTTGCTAAGTATAATCAGCAAAATCAAACTCAGGTAGGTGATGCAAATCTTAATAAATTCATTTCTTTATCTTGTAAAGTTTCGATCGTACAGTTTCATGCAAAATATACCAAAAATTCGCATTTACTTTCTGTGAGACTCGTATATAATTTATCATTTTGTATAAAACAGTCATAAAAAGTGCCTCAATGAACTCTTGTAGTTTAACGAAAACTAGATTACACCAGTTGGATATATTTAAACTAAGAAGTTTACAAAATTGATCTACCAACTTATACCCTAGAGCTATTGCATAAATATTGCAGTTAATTCAAAGATTCATTTACAGTTATACTTTTTTTTTCTTTTAAAATTTGGTAGGTTATGTTGTAGATCTTGAAAAGTTTAAATTTTAGGCAATCATGTTTCATATGTTTTGATGTATACTTTTTCGGGAGTGAGGGGGGGGGGAGCGCTAACGATCAATTTTAAACATCGAGAAATTTCTATGCTTTGGTTCAAATAGCTTTATATTTTTCGTTTTGCTAGAAGTTTCTCTCTAACACTTTCTGGATCAAGTTTTTAATTAGTCTTTAGAAAGTTCGATCTGCTCCGAACACTAATTCAGAACCTGCCGCTTTACCATTCATCCCATTTCACTCGACAGACAGGCTTACTATTAAACCACTGCACCATGTTTTGTCTTCGCTTAAACAGCTCCGAGATTACGTCATTAGAAATATTTTCTAAACAAAATTAAATGCTTCAAAACTCGTTTAATGTGTAGTTTTTGAATGAAGTTTATTTCAAAATATTTTGAACAATTAATCTGGTATCTCTAGTTGTAGGGTTGGTTTAGTAGGGTAGACACTGCATATCTCTGTTTTAGCAGCTTTCATATTAAGACATTATAGTGTTTTGACATAATAGATAGTACAGTAAAACATTGTTTATCCGGATTAACTGGGACCATAGTCAATCCGGATAATCAAAAATCTGAATAATCTGGGTAATATGGGTAATATATAAAATTCATTACCATAATTTGTCGTACATTCTATGCAGGAACTGCACATTGAATCATGCCAAAAAGAGAATATTTGGCATACTTGTAGCTACCTTCTTACTATCATAGTTAAAAATTATTATGGAATGCGAACAATAAATGAAAATGTCTACAAATCTGATACAGATAAAGGAGGTCTTACTGTATTTGACAAAATGTTATAAAATTTTAGATAAATATAGGTTTTTTCCCAAATTCCTTAAAAATAACATGCATAATTTCATATGACACTGGGAAATTTTTAAATATTAGTCACTTAGTACTATCCACTTACTAATATTTCAGTAATTATCTTAAGAGAGCAAACCTTATTAACGTTTTTTACTAATTGTTTTATTTGCGTCTCAAAAAATCCATTCACATGAAAAAGTAAGAACCCGTGTTTCATAAGTAGAGCGATGAAATTTAATGACGTTTAAATACTTTGTTATCTTACAGGGTGACCCCCGAGTAAAATACTTCTGCTTCACTACCGGCAGTTTAATAAACCAAAGATAATTTCGTACTGAAGCACAAAACTGGAACTGTATATTTAATCAATCTAAGAGAGAGGATTTTAAATTGGGGAGACGGATTAATGTGCCTCTCGAAATGATCCATTAAAAAGTCAAGTGAAGAAATGATCTTATTATCTGAGGGAACATCCGGTGCTCTCTTTCATTAAATAGACTAAATTAGATGCCTTTTATTCAAAATTAAGTAAAGTATGCATTTTGTCCCTTTTTTTTATAATTACTGTCAGCGATGTCTTCGTTTTAAATGAAACCGGGCATGTTAAGGTAATCAATATTTTATATTCGTAAATACGTTATAAGCCTTATTTGAATCGGAGAATAAATTAGAAAAATAAAAGTTTCACTTGAAGATAATGGATGTGCTAGGAGTTCGGCCAAAGTCATTAATCGTCCATGTTCTGTCATTCCGCTGCATAATGTGCGCTGATTTTGCGTGCATTTTAATAGCAAGTGTATATCAACATGCATGGCAGGATAAAAGGGTTGGCTGAAATATATACATTGTTGAATATTTAGCAGTTTGTTTATTGAGGCATGTTTGCTTATAAATACCTTGATTTAGTGTTATTGAAAGCAAGCGAGTCTCAAGGGGAAAATTATTTTTGCGAAATAGATTTTGTCGAAGCAACACAAAATATATTGATAATTTTTTTGTTAATATTAATGAAGATGTTATGGTATGTAACAAGTCTACATACTATTATTTTCTACTTAAGAAATGTTATTTATTTTTTCTTAAACAATTTGTAATGTAATCCATGATTGGTTTCTACAATATGGATGTCCAGTTTCAGCTGAGACAACTTATTTCCATAAAAGATGGGGAATTTTTTCTTAACCTTTAACAGTGTCATAGTCATCTTTGATAGTCTGGTGAATCCTATAAACCCCTCTATCTGATAATCGCAGGGCGTGATGACTCAAAAGTGAATGAGTTTTACAATAAAAGACTCAGCTATGTCAGTTATTGATGAACTCAGAATTGCATTATATAGAATATACAGGAAGAAATCGCTCATCAATCATTTAATCATTTACTTAAGAAAAAATTAAAAACAAAACTTTATTCAGACAACTGTCACAGTGACGCTTTATCGAATGATTACTAGACAGTTTCACTTCTTAATTCAAATTCAAAGGATACGTTTTAATTTTTTGCTTTGTTTTTAAAGTTACAAATTAAAAGGCATGTATGCTTTAGTTTCGAATATAAAATCTTGAATTTGGTGTTTTGCATGAACCAGTTCCTGGACTAGAATTTTAAATTAAACTAGGACTCTACATTTTAAATAGTTTTCTTAAACAAGCTGTCGTATATTTCATGATCGCTTTCTAGACCATAAATGATCAGTTTAAGCTGAGACAAATAACTTCCATATCAGATAGGGGTCTAACAATGATTCTATTCTCGGAGGTATTTGAATTTAAATTGGTAAATTTTGATTTTCAATATTGAACATTTATTCTTAAACAAGTTTCAGTATATTTTGTGATTGGTTTCAGCACTATAAATGATCAGTTTAAGCCGAGATAACTTGCTTCTATAAAATAGGCGACTAACAAGGAATCAATTCTCGGTGATATTTGATTTTACTCTGGCTTTTAGCCAACTTCTTTAAGCATTGGAATTTTTACTTTTTAAGTACGGGCAAATTCTCTATATCTTTCCCTATTTGAACTCACTTCATCACCGTTTCACAAGTTTTTTACTCTACATTTATGTCACTTCTCCAAATCAGTATATTTAAATTCGTTTATCAGTCCATCTAGTTTAATTTAAATGGTATGAAGCTTTAAGATGTAAATTTTGTGAAAAGAGACAGTGAAAAAAAAACTTACAGAAAATCAGTTTAGGTAGGAATTTTATTTTTTAAACCTGTCAGGCAGATTTTCGGTTTCTTCTTCAATGTACCATCAGTACAATGTAGGGGATAACATTTTTTCTATATTTTCTAAGTAATATAACAGTAAAATATTCTTGAAACTTTATATAAACTATTTCTTAAATAAAAAACATGCATTTAGATAATGGTAGACAGAGCTTATCTAAATACATGTTTGCAACGCACAAATGTACAGGCACCTCATATTCTAAAGTGGGTCATATCTCATAAGCTTTTTTCAACGTTTGAAAAATTCGTTCCAAATTTTAGATCATTAGATTCAAGAATTATCTGATTCTAAAATTAACGTGGGATCTGTTCCGTGGGATAGTTGCGTGGAGTTGAGAGTATTTTCTATAACATACATTCTGTAATTGATGTAATAATGTATTCTGTCATTGATGTAATTTGTTTAATTATTAAACTCTTGTCCAGAATAACAGTATAAGATGAGTGTTTTTTAATTAACAAGGGTAAGTTTTATTCTTATGCTGCTTAACTTTTTATGTCAAGGTAAATACGTATATTTGTGTGTTATTCAAACTCTGAAGATCAGAGAAGAGTTTGTATGGTTATAGATATAAATAGCTATAGATCAGGATGTATAAGAAAAAAAACCTACTAAGATTTTTTTTTAAATCTAAAGAATAATTTTACTGTAACTTAATTTAAAATATTTATATACCAAAAGGGATTTAATGTTCGAACGTACTCAAAATGCTTTGTATCATGTGATCAAAGTTAGAACCGTGGGCATTATCTAGATGTTAAATCATTGCAAAAAGAAAAAGGGTATAGACAAAACTGCCTATCGCAGTTTTGTAATCTCACTATTTACCTAAATATCTAACGAGGGGTCAAAAAGATTTTTTTGCTTTGTATCATGCGATCAAAATTAGCATCGTGGGCTATATCTAGATGTTAAATCATACAAAAAAGAAAAGGGTTATAGACAAAACTGTGCATATCGCAGATGCTCGCAGTTTTACAATCTCGCTATTTCCCTAAATATCTAACGAGGTGTCAAAAAGATTTTTTTGCTTTGTATCATGCGATCAAAGTTAGCATCGTGGGCAATATCTAGATGTTAAATCATTACAAAATAATAAAGGGTTATAGACGAAACTGTGCATATGTAGCAGATTCTCGTAGATTCTCGCAGTTTTTCAATCTCACTATTTTCCTAAATATCTAACGAGGTGTCTAAAACAAGATTTTTTTTTGCTTTGTATCATGCAATCAAAGTTGCTTTGTATCATTCAATCGTGGACAATATCTAGATGTTAAATCATTACAAAAAGAAAAAGGTTATATACAAAACTGGGCATATCGCAGATGCTCGCAGTTTACAATCTCGCTATTTCCCTAAATATCTAACGAGGTGTCAAAAACAAGAATTTTTGTCCTCCTATGTATTAGTAAAAGTCATGGTATATCTAAGTGAACGATTCAAATATGCACCTGATTGGTTGATTAGATAAGTATTTTCAGCGTACCCGAAAGCTTTGTAACGTTTAGCCATTATTATGGACTGCTCAGTTTGACATGACCCACAAGTCCGCTGAAGGGAAACAGAAGTATATCACCACATAAATGAACTTTATTAATATCATTTGTACAATGAAAATCACTTGATTCTTATTTTGCTAAACCTGCATTGAATTTAATTAGTCAGTCACCGGTTCCAAAAAAAAAAAGTTATTGTTCTAAGAATTCGTTATCTTTGAGCGTATTTGTTGGATAAGAAGGTCGAATTATGAATACTCAATAATACGATATGGCCGCTAAGCATACGAAATATGAATTTTTTCTTTAGTAATGCATTATAGTAATTGGTGTTTCACGCAATCCCATCATGGTAAACAAAGGTTTCGTGTGAATGACAATTGTCGACCCCGCCTTCAAGTAGTTTTTGAGAACGCAAAGGCTTCAGTCATGGAGATTTGTGTTGTATCTTAATCTTATTTTTGAAAAATAAACTTGAAAGGTTTAGTGTCTGAATCTTTAGCTGTATGGGATTAAATGACCTTAAAAGCACCCTAAATGATATGCTATGGCTATGAAATAATAGAAAAAATAACTAAAAATAGAAGACTCGTTTTTGATATAAAATAGGATATTCACAAACTAATTAAAAAAAAAATTTGACTCCCAGGGGAACAGCGCAAGATTGGTTTGCAGGTGTGCGGGTAATTTAATACCAGAAAGACGGAAATTAATACCTTAAAAAAAAAAACGCCGTCATTTTGACGATAAAAAAATCAAGAACTTAAAATATTTAATGTATTTTTAATAAAATCGTTAAATACTTTAAATTTTGAACTACTTCATACCAATATATAATAAATTAGTATATATTTAAATATATTTTTATGCTGGTATGCCGAGTTGGCAATCTTGTATAGTTTATCCGTAAAAATATACGCATGGTTTGTGCAGTCCTTATTTTTTAACACCATATTTCCAAAGAGCCACTATTTCTGTTATTTGCAAAAGGTGGAAGAGACGAAATGTAACTAACATTTTCCGGTATTATTTTAAAGATTTCTGCCTTTTTTCTATATTGCAGTCAAATTGACGGCTTTGTCTCAGTAAGTATACATTATCGAATATAATTTTGTAAATGTGTGTGCATATTTCGCGTAAAACTATAAAAAATTCATAAAATTTCAGAAGCCTGAGGGCATAAATACAGACATAGTGCTCAGTAGTATGTCCGAAACCGTCAAAATGACGGCAACCGTCTTTCTAGTGTTACAAGTAATGGCCATTATGTTCTAGAAGCCTAGAAATCACTGCCTTCGCTATCATTTGACCACAGGGTAAAATACTATTAATTAAAAGATCTAAAAGCATTGAAACGAAATCATATCGACATTAGGTTGCTTAGATTAATACAGTTATATGTAGAACGCTTAATTGTGTTTAATTAGATAAGCTGAGGTCATATTTCTTGCAACAGAAGGGATAAAGTGATCGGAGCAGACAGATTAATGCTTATTCCTAATGGCAATGAACATCGAATCTCGCTGCCATATGCAGAGCTAAATTCGAACCCTCAGATTCTGGTTCTCAAAATTAGAGCCCTAGTTCGACAATAAAAGGAAGGGATTTACAAGAAATGTCCATCCATTCTTCTTAGATAGTACAGTAGTATCATTAAACCTCTTTGGTATGTTTATACGATATGACCTTGTGCCAGACGCTGATAAGGCAACATACTAAAACTAAAAAAAAATTAAATATTATTAATTTTCAAACATGCTTTTGCAAACAACAAACTTATCTACTTTAAAAAATGATACAAAATAATTTTACTGAGGCTAAATACTACGGAATGTTTAGTAATACGTGATTCCAAAAATATATTTTACAAGAGGGATAAAAGCGTTTACCTGCACGTTTACTAACTTCAAAGAATTTCAGATAACTGCAACAATTACAGATTCGGAATATGAAAATTACATGTGTGTGCATCCAGCTAAACCGAACAGTTTAAAGTAATTTTACTAATACTAAACTTTCCATGGTCTGTCAATGATACCGCGTATAATATATTATAATAAATGTTTTGAAACTCCAGTATGCCTTTTAGAAATGCCATCGTAGTACTTTCTTCCATCTTTCATGTCTCTTTGCTTCCGATGGACCATTAGTCTTGGATCATGACCAGCAGTAACCCTTTTAAGAAAATTTTCTCGGCTATTTCTTACAACGCATTATATTACTAGAAGAGGATCAAGTGCATTTTTTTTTTTGAATTTCTGTGATAAATACCACGTCACTAGAGACGCTATTAATAAAGCATTGAAAATGTGCTTACAAGACCAACCTAAGTACATCTATTAATTTTAAAAAGATAGCGCGGTAATCTTGTAAATATATAAATTAAAACCTCTCATACAATGTGCAAAAGAATTTATTTTTGAAAAATGCTTTGATTTTCGATAACTTTAATGTTTACCCATGGAACACATAAAGGTCATTTGACAAAATACTTATGGCTTTAAGAATCAACGATTGTTCCCTGAATTAAGGTGACAGTGGCCTTTCAAAATTGTGAAATTTGTCCAAAAATTCGATTTTTTTATTTTATTGAATTGTGAAACAACGGACAAGTAGGAATGTGTTGCAAAATTAATTTTTTATTTCTGTGATTACTTTCCTAGTTATAGGCATTTGTATTTAATTTGGATATGTGGTTACTAGCAATAACTTTAAATGTGTTTTTCTCAAAATAAAATTTTCATGTCATACGAATATTCAAACTGCTCCAGGCGCATTTCTAATTATCGCATTGCTTTGAAATTTAAGTTTTATACCTAACTGTATATTAAATAAACCTTATTGAAAATAATTATGCTTCGTAGCTCAGAATTTCTAAATTTTGTACTTGAAAAGAGGATTTATAGGTATTTTGCGTAATAAAAAGGGTGTTTTCACTATTATTTTTTTCTCTTTATATTTTTAATGAATGCTTAAAATAAGCAATAAGTTTCATTGTTAGTTCTATAAGGTATACTGTAAATACAAAATTACAATAATATATGCAAAAGAAATGCGCATGGAACATTTTTAATTAGGCCAATTTTTGATATAATTCATAATTCATAAATTAATATTTCATCATTACATTTTAACCACTTTTACATATCTATGGTACTAATCACATATTCAAATTTCAAGTAAATCCATTCAAAACAAAAAAAGTTAGTTTGAAGCTCCACTGTCCCTTTAATGAATTAATTATACATATTTTAATAATATTTACTGTAGTGCTTACCTTATTCGTTTTTATTTGAAAGTAATAGCTTAAGCATTTAAAATATTAATTACATAGCATTTATTTTTTATAATTTCGTATTGAAATTTTGCAAAAATCTTTTGACATCATTATTGCAAAATTTATGATACAACTTTGTTAAATATATTTCATGCATCCTAAGCACGGAAATATAAAATGTATAAATAATATGTCAAAGTATGAAACATAATTGCTCTAAAAATTTCCCTTTCTTGTTGTGGAATGAAATTTTGTGCTGAAATATTATAAATAATTACCTTAATAATATTTTAAATACGGTTTTAAACAACAATGATATTTTATTTGCGTACCTCTTACAATGCAAAAATGTTACACAATTATAAGTGAATGATATTATTATGGTATTGAATACTGGGGAAAAAATAAGTATTCAAATTGATTCGATGGCACTTTATTTCTTAAATGTAATATACCAGTTGATTGTTTCGGAAATAAAATATTTCAGTAAATGAAAGTTACATGTGAAGGGTAATAGTACATACATCTGATGTGATTTATGATTTATTCACTTTGTACGTATTTTGAGCTATATGGGATTGGTCTCATTTAAATACCAAAAATACATATGCATAAAGAAACAGATTTATATTCTTCTAAAACAAGAATATAAAAAAAATATTTCTAATTCTATTTTGTACCTGATGGTCGCATTATCTTAATTTTTATTCCAAACTGCCTTAATATCAGAATACTTTTGAATTTCACTTCCAGTTGCTAATTTAATTGTGTGTATTTGCTAATTTAGCAGATATTTCAAAACATAAAAACGAATTTTTAAATTTTTTCAAACGACTTTTAATACTACCCACATATTTCGCTATTGCATTGAAATATACGATGTTTCTTATTGTATCAAGACATATTAGTACGAAATGGCTAAAAAATGGACTTTGACCACTTTAACTCTGAACTCTCCATATACTAAAACTTTTTCTAAGTAACCGATCAATAACATTTTACATATCAAAAAATAAAATATACTGTCATTTTATCAAAAAAAGTTCCTAAATTTCTTGAATTTTCATGACCATAACGCTATTTTAATACTGTTTTACTTGAAATGTCAATCGTATCCTTCTTCATTATTTAAATTGCGTATCACATCAACATAATGCATGGCCTTTGCTGCTCATAAAATTACCACATATTTATTTCAGCTTTACAGTGAAAATGATAAATTCTGATTATACCAATGTATTATACCAAAACTGCATGTATTATAACAATTATACTGTATGTATAAAACCAATGTATTATACCAACAATTTTATTAAATAAAAAAGGGGAATTTGCAACGAAAATTATAAAACAAGAAAATTTTATTTTTTGAAAAATAATGTTAAATTTGGTGTGGTTTTGCAAAGTCTCATTTAGGTTTGAAAATTGCGATGTCCTACTCGAATGAGGAAATATATAGAAGGCAAATGACAAGACATTTTCCTTTCAATCTTTATCGCTAAGAGAAATTCTTTTCAATATATATATATATATATATATATACATACACACACATACTTTTAAACTTTCTATTGAGTACATAAGATTTATAAGTACAAATTTTTCTACCCATCACCACTATAAAATAACTTACATTGCTGTTAAAAACCTTTGAAATCTTGGTGCAAATAAAAAAAAATTAAACTGCTGAGAACAGATAGTTTCCACATTGACAATTCTATATTTACCTTGACTGGTTTATGCCAGCATTAAATATTGTGTCCCTTGATCTCTGCTCTGAGTTCTGGGGAAATATCGGACATACCACGCCACATTTGTTTCACTTTTTCGAGACACTTCAAACATATATTTCTTTATACAAATAATAGTTTTATCATGTGTTTGAGTACGGTAAACTCAGAAGTTTCATGAATACATGCACTCATACACTAGGAAGTAATACATTTATAAAAAAACTTTTAAGATATCTTCGGGTCTATGGTTATAAGTAGAGAAGGGATATAAAAAAGTATAGTTCTGGGAGAATTTAACTTCCTTTTATATAATAGTCTCGGGATTATCGATATGTCAAGGATGTGGGTGATATATACCTCTTTAAAAAAATAACTGTATAGTGAAACTTCTCTAGCTGGATACCCTCCTAAACGGCCACATTCATTTCGGAACCATTGCCGTCCGCCATAGAGGAGTTTTACCTGTGTACATATGCACACACACGTTATATATATATATACAGATGGTTATAAAAATAATTGAAACACCTATCAATATTAGTGGTGTTTATGAATGGGCTTCGAATTCCTGAAAGAACAAGTTTGGCCACCCGTATTTTGTCATATAATCCCGGTGGTGTATGCAAGGCTCTTATCTATGTAGTATGAGAAATCAGTGCATAATTAATTAAAAATTAAATTTTTTTCTTTTATCTATTTTGCTAAGTTTTATAGTGTATGTATTATTCTACTGTCAGGTAGTGTATGTATTATTCTATAGTGTGCTTATAGTGTATGTATAACTTATGTAGTGCTTATAGTGTATTTATATTATAGTGTGCTTATAGTGTATGTATAACTTATGTAGTGCTTATAGTGTATTTATATTATAGTGTGCTTATAGTGTACTTATAGTGTATGTATTATTATAGTGTAAATTTATAATAATACATACATTGTTTATTTGCTTATAGTGTACTTATAGTGTATGTATCTTTTATCTTGTAATTATATATATATATATATATATACACAGGTGGTTATCAAAATAATGGAAACACCTATCAATATCAGTGGTATTTATGAATGCGTTTCGTATTCCTTAAAAAACAAGTCTGGCCACCGGTATTTTTTTATTTAATATAGTGTATGTATTATTCTACTGTCAGGTAGCAGTAATGAAGCTAAGGGCATCGTGCTTTTTGGAGGGAACAGTGTAAAATGTCAAACCTTGCAGATCTTGCGAAATGGGCATATTGTTGGAGCGCGTTTAAATTGGAGTATCTGTTACTGCAACCCCCAGGCTAATGGGTGTTTTTCGAGCTATGGTATCTAAAGTCATGACAGTATACAGAGTGCACCGAAAAGCATCCTTTTCCAAATAGATTAGTCGACGAAAGGGATAGCTGAGTGAAAGAGACGGACGAGGTATTGAAGCGGATTGTGAAATGAAGAAAGAAACAACTCCATCCAAAATGACCGAAGATCTCCAACTGCATCTGCATGTTCCGGTATCAACCATTAGAGGTAGAAGGGAACTTCACAAACAAAGCATTTACGGAAGAGTAGCTATTCCCAAGCCACTTGTAATAGTAAATGTTAATACAAAATATCGTCCACAATCGGACCACGAGCGCAAATCGTGGTCAAATATGTCTAAAAACGGCATTTGGACCGACGAATCATTGTTCACATTGTTCCTCGCAACAGGACATGCGTAAGACTGGATAACACCTACACAAGCGTAAGATTCTGGCTGTCTCATCTCAACTGTCAATCATGGAGGTAGATTTATCAGGGTATGTGATGCAATCCCAGGGTTTTCTTCAGGTCATGTTGTAACCCTAAAGGGGAGATTGAATGGGAAGGACTATGTCGAAATTTTAGCTCACTAGTCCATCCTATAGTGCAAATATTGTTTCTTGCAGGAGATGGCGTTCTCCAGTATGATAATCCACCTATACATACAGCCAGGTCTATCAAGTATTGGTTTGAAGGGCATGAAAAAGAATTCAAATAACTTATCTAGTCCTGGAATATATCATCTAACCACTGTGATCTGTATAAGAGGATAGAGCCTGGTATCGATATCCACCACAGCATCTCTATAGGATCTTTCATGATTTTTCCCTCAAGAATGGTAAATATATTCTTAACCACTATTCATGACTCGTATAATCCAATTCCAAGGTGAATCAGGTGGTATTACATAACAAAGGTGATCTTGCGCCGTATTAATAAAGGTTTTCATAATGTTTCTTAGTGTTTCCATTACTTTGATAACCACACACACACACACACACACACACACACACACACACACATATATATATATATATATATATATATATATATATATATATATATATATATATTATATATATATATAATAAAAATGTGAAACTGTATCTTTTGGATAAAAACGGATTGATCTAATTTGGTGGCTCTTGTAATGAAAGTTTCAAATATTATACACAATTTGATAGAAATATATAGTAAAAATACATCTTTTAATCCCTTATCTGTTATTTTTATTGTATGTCTACGTACTTTATTTTTCTGAGATAAAACCTTGATTTTGGTTAACATTTAAATTTGCACTCCCTATTTAAAATACGAAATTAAAAATCTTAATAAATTCTTTTGTTAGTGTCTAATTTACTTCTAAGTTAATGCATTTGTTTCAAGATATTTTATATTTTTAGGAAATTCATTAAGCAATAATGTTAAACACTAGATGCTGTTCAAACATTTTAATTGGATATTTCTTCTTTTCTCTGATAAATGACGAGACAGTTTAAAAAACGATTATCCAGAATTATTTCTTCTTTTACCTAGGTAAACATTATAAACGGGAACTTTACTTATAATATCCTACGTTGACCCAAATTTCACAAGTTCTCTTCTGAGTGTGAGAGTACATTAATTTATGAAGTATACGAAATCAATATCTTAAATTTATTCAATTATTTAAGTTACTAGGGTTATGTCTGTTATCCTTTTAACTTTAAACTATAGTATACAAGACTTTTATCTGTGTGGCACGATAAATCAGTGCATAATTAATTAAAAATTAAATTTTTGTTTTTTTCTATTTTGCTAAGTTTTATCGAATATAATTTATTTCAAGGTATGTAATTCACGTATACATATAGATATGTTTACGTATGACACAAAAACAAAACTATCGCGGGACACAGCAGTGGGGATTTAGAAACAAAACCTTATTCAGTTTATGCCTTTCTTTTTGTCTTATTCTAACCTAAGGTTATTGTTAAGATATGATACATTTATTTGAAAGTCTTATTGATATATTCAATTTTAGGCTGAAAAAAATTACTCAAATTACAGAGAAAACAGCAGCACGTCGATTTGCTCTTTCATATTACTGGGTCTTATTCCGCGGCGTTTTTTCTCATCAAAATAAAGCTTAATTCACCTCCTTACAATAAATATAACAAAAAGGGGATTCCTAAGCTTATTCGATTACATTATAAATTTCTATCAACTTTAATACGTTCTTTGCTTAAAGGTACTTTTGAAACTAAAAATGCGAGGCAGAAATTGAATTAAGACTGTTTTCCCTTGTGTTTATTTTGACGATTCGTCAGTATATCGAATTGTAAAAATTCCCTTTCTTTCTGAAAGCTTAACATTTCAGAAAGCAATCAATAACAATGAATTTTTAATTTTTTTCGTCATTTTGATTAAAATAGCTGAAGGATATTTTTATTACCCAAGAATTTTAAATTATTTGGAGTCAAAATACGTTATTCTTCATCTGCAGTTAGAATAGAATGTTGATTCAGAAGAACACTTATGTTTATTGAAAAATAGCAAGTTTAGTTGCAGAAAACGAAGTCTTTGTTCTCATTTTTTACAGGTGTCAGTTTTTTTTAATTTATATCACAAATTTACTTTAACAATAACCATTCCATGCACTTAAAAAAGCAGTAAAACTAATTATTCCTTTCTGTTCAATAATTATGTTTTTGAATTGATTAATGATGTCCTTCTATGGCAAATGAATTTAGAACGTTTCAAGTGTAAAAATATTCTTTAACCGATGTCACATATTCAGTAGCAACATGCCATTTACTGCAATAATCTAAACCACGTTGCAATATTATTGGAGCTATATAATGCGAACAGCTATGACGTAGCAACGATTATGAAGGGTTTCTGCGTTATAAGCATCAAGTATAAGACTCTAAAAACTGGTTTTTTTCTCGCAAATGATTACAGAGTTAAAAATGATAAGTTATCAAGACGGATTTCAAGGCGGATCATAACAACAAGTGGACTCTACTGAAAGTATCCGAGAGGTCCCTTTAGGTGTTACAGGCGATATAGTAGGTTGACGCTTACAGCTTTTGCTGCGTCTCAAGGTGGTTAAAACTCAATTAGAAATAAATGATAAGGCTTTGTTTTCGCATATAAAGAACTATGCCAAACTTTTCATATTTGAATGCAATACGATTTGCAGAAGAAATGTTCTAGTGAAGAACAAGATGCATT
>OU015497.1:57320666-57338166 GCA_907164885.2 Dolomedes plantarius | reverse complement strand
ACAGGTACCCTTGGGTCTGGGTTCTGTCCTTGTTATGTGCTCCTCAGACAGGTATAGCTGATGAGTACATGTATATTATTGCAATTGGCTTGGCCTAGCAGGGCGTGGTCTTAGCATTTGGTGACGACACCAAACTATTTATTTAAATTTTAAATGAGTCCAATAAAATAAGTATACAAAATTGTGGCACATTTCATAAAATGTATATCGGTTGTCAGACCCTCGTGAAGATTTCTTCTGGCTTCGATGATGTCGTACCATGAATATTCCTTTAAGAATACATTTAGTTTGATATTAAGCCTTAACTTGTAGAGTGCCGAAAAGAAAATTTTTGATTTTTTTTAATTAACCATCTTACCATCATCTTTGACTATGAGACTGATTTAACAAACCTTTTTTTTTCTGTGTACATTTTCAGCCAAAAATATAATGCCAACCAAATCTCCAAACGCTGTATTACTGTTTACATTTAGAACGATCTCTAGTTAGTTTATTCCTTTGCATCAAACATCTATTAATTTCAAAAGAATTTCGCAGCTATCCCTTTTGGTTACTGTATTCACCTATTATCCAGGAAGACCATTGTTATTGTTTTTAAATCATAAAGACTGAAACTGTTACTTACTTATTGTAACTTATTGTAAAATTTAGCTGTTTTATAGAGAATTGTCATAATTTGTTCCGTAGTTCATAAGGATTACTTACGAAATAATGATCCATATTTGAAGCAGTTACACTATGCTGCTAAACGTCGAACCACTCCATGTTAAAAATTCCAAAGACAACAAAAGTGTTGACAATGCGGTAGTGTTTTGATCATACTCATTGTCATACTAAACGATATAACCAAATTCAAGCTCTTGTCTCAATGTGTCAAACACAGTGTTGTTTCAAATGTATTGTCGAAAATTAGCTTTTAAAGATCCAAGTACCATGCGTAAACCTCTGTTAAATCAGGAATTATATTATCAATCCATCATACGACCATCTTCAAGTTTCAATGACAACCCAAGACACCCCATCAAATGTCGTTTACCAAACATTCTCTAAACTCAG
The DNA here is from genome assembly GCA_907164885.2 of Dolomedes plantarius. NCBI lineage: Eukaryota > Metazoa > Arthropoda > Arachnida > Araneae > Dolomedidae > Dolomedes > Dolomedes plantarius. The sequence continues at coordinate 57,337,110 of OU015497.1, read as the reverse complement.
ATTAAAGATAATATGTTGTTGATGTGTTTACTCCACTCGATCGACAGCAACATCAGATCAGGTCCATGAACTCGTGATTTTTCAAAATATGAAGAACCACGCTAGGATTGGAGTACAGCTGGATCCTCTGGCAACCAATACACGACAAGATATGGAAAGATAATATGAATTCAATTAAGGAAAAGAAGTCCCTAACAATAAGCTTTATAATTTTCATGTTTACAACTTGCCTGTCATGGAAAAAAATCATTAAGAATATACTTTCACCGTAAACAAAATATTAAATTAATAAATTGTTTTTTAGAACATATTAGATTCGTTGATTTATTTTAATTCATTTTTACCATACAAAGAATATCTCTAAACGTTTGTCGCTATTAATTGGGTTTGAGTCAAATTTTGTTAAAAATATCTGAAACTCAATCGCATAAAATAAATGGAGTGCATTGATATACAATCTTACAATCCTCCAAAGTGCATTACAAATTCAATCTCTTTTTTTCTTCGGAATTAAAATTTACGGTAATTCAGCTTTTAACAGTCATTATAACTAATGGAACTCCACTTCCCTTCAATTTATCAATGCATTAAACTGATATGCATTTATTTAAATTACGTTAAGATCACAGCTTCCCATTATCAAGTTTAAATCTGAATAACCTTTTCTGAGCTCATCTCGTTCCTACATTCGAAATCGCTAGTCAAGAGGCCCCTTTGCATTTTGTTGTTCTTAAAGCTCGATTGAGGAAATTTCGAGAAGATATTTATGTCCACCTTTTAAAACTAAACTTTTCATGAAATAATATGAGATACTTCGTGTCTTAACTCCTCAAGGGTGAAAGGGTGACTAAATGTTTCAGGATACGGAAATTTGTTAGCATTTTGGATTTCAGGCAATTAGATATTTAGCTGGATTATTTTAGAAGAAAAATATATAATTGTTTAAATTATACGTTGGACTCTGGCATCTGTAAAATAAATTATCCGTACACAATAACTTTAGATATATGCAAACACATTTACAGTTTACTTTCAAATAAACATGTAAATTAAAAAATAAACTGGTGAAATAAAAAAGGTACATACTATTTTTTAACATAAACAAGATGTAATACAATAGATGTAATATCATCGTAAAAAACCTATTAATTATCGTTTCAGAAAGGATATTTAAAGTTGTGTATAGAAACGAAATCATAAGCACATATAATAAACGAAACATATAGCAAAATATCATTAAGTCATTTTATTCATGGCCAGTTGATGACCGAATGGCTAGGGCGCTGGCATTCGATTCAGATCCTGTGGGTTCGAGTCCCACTGTTTCCGTAGATGTTTGTAGCCGTTCGGAATTTGATTTAAACTGTAGGTCGAGGTCTAATTAGCCCTTGCGTAGCAAAACTTGACAGTAGCGTTCCAAACCAAACCATTTTATTCATACATTCGTTCGAAGAATTTGCTTAACAAATGTTCAAAGTTGTGCATAGAAACAGAATCATAAGTACTTTTTATAATCCAAACATATAGCAAAATAATCATTAAGTAATTTTATTCATCCATTTGTTATATTAATTTGTATAACAAATGTTCAAAGTTGTGTATAGAAACAGAATGATAAGTCCTTATAATAATCCAAACATATAGCAAAATAATAATTAAGTCAATATATTCATCCATTCGTTAGAATTTGCTTAACAGAATGTTCAAAGTTGTGTATAGAAACGGAATCATAAGCACATATAATAAACCAAACATATAGTAAAATAATCATTGAATCATTTTGCTAATTCATTCGTTAGAAGAATTTGCGTAACAGCGTATTACCTAACACTACAGTTGATATGCAGAAAATGGTTAAAATTTACAGCACCATACCTTTTCATATCCATATCTATTTTTCCTGTTCCTATTCTCTCTCATCCATTTTGCGGTTTTTGAATGTGGAGAACAAGCATTTCGTTTATCATTTCAATAATAAAGGATAATGCGATGTATGTCATAAATTTTAATTCAAAAACCTACTGAGGAAAGATTTTGAATAATATAGATTAATTGAATTTGACGTTTATTTATTTGTGAACATAGCTATATATTTTCTGTTTGATATTGTTTTGTATGTTTGAATCTACATTTTCGCACACTTTGTATTTTTTATTTTGCGTTTAAATTTTGCGAAAGATAGGGCCTGTTCGCATAAGAGTCCGTTGCGTTGCGTTAAGGAAAAGATGACGTTGAGAAGAAATAAACCAATCATAGGCGTTAAAAATTTCATTGCTAATCGTTTGGAGGCATATGATTGGTTTATTTTCGTCTCAACGTCATATTTTCCTTAACGCAACGCAACGGACTCCTATGTGAACAGACCCATACTCATTTTATCATCCTTAATTTATCCTACAGTCATGCACCACCAGGGAAAATGTTTTCCTTTCTATAATGTAACTATGTATAACGGTAAGCCTCGAACAAAAATACTAGACACTACGGAATGGGCAATTGTAAATTGTAAAAGAGGCTGAGGAATAAGCCTAAATTATTCACCTTCCTATGTCTTAAGATATTCTTAAGTATTATATGGTATATCCGATAAAGACATTAAATATTAAAAGTAATAACGTTTGATATAGTATATTGAACTATAAATTGAACATTAAAAGTTAATTAGGATAATTTTATGCTAAGGAATGTACATAGTTAGTCATTTGCATAAAGCTCTTCTCAGAGCCTTTCATTTATAGTATTTAACTAATTTCCTTCAAAATTTCTCTAATTCATTATAGAAGAAAGTGGAATCTGTAGTTTTTAGATTTGGACGAAATGCTTATAACACAAAAAAACCTGTAAAGCTATACTTTCCTTTGAAACATTGCTTTGTTAAATTATTGATTAAAATATATTATAATGTTCTAAAAATCCTATGTTTGCTAGTAAACACTTAAAATGAAGACTTGCAGTATGCGTTCATTAATTAAGAGTTAGTAGCTATTACAGAAAAAAATGTTATTTTATTGTTACTTAGTATTGATAATTCATTTAATTAATAAATATATATATATATATATATAATGCGTAAAGACCATGTAAAATATTCTATATAATTACCACAGAGTGTAGTAACATTTTAATTAAATTTATTTTAATCGCAAAAGGATAAAAAGAATCTTTAATTTTTCAAAACGCAAAACTAATCATTGATTAAATGTATGTCGCTGAAGATCCGTAAGATATTGTTATGTGAATAACAGTATTTTAAATCAGAAGAAATTTTCTCTAAATAAGATAACCCTTTATTATAACTTTTCTTGTTTATTACAACTACACTTAACAAATATATGAGACTTAAACAAATATAGAGACTAGCTAAAGTTTTTCATAATTTTACCTTAATCCCAAGATGAGATCACTAAGCTCATTCAAAAAAAAAAACACATAACCAAAAAATAATACTAAGTCAATGACGTTGAAATTCAGCTTAAATCTCAAAGAGTACATTAAATAAAATGGGCAAAAATAATGTCTGAGAAGGTGGAGTGGTTTTAATCCCCGGAGACTATAAATTTCCGTTCTTGCATTTTCGATTCTGGGATTTTTCGACTTTACTTTTTATTTTCTACTTTTTACTCGGCTTGATTATTTTGCTTTTCGTGACATATCCAAACGTAAAAGGTCAGTTGAAAAATTAGAACTCGAAAGAAGGAAAATAAATAAAATAATAGGATTTTGCCTGAGAGAGGGAACTGAAGGAATAGAGTTGGAAAATGTGTTGCTATGTATTTTCTCGAAACCAAATACTGTGACTCTTTCGTCAGAAAAATATACAGAGTTTGCTTCGAGAACACTCCGTAAATTACAAAATTTGCCCAGCAATTATTAGAATAAACAGTGAAGCTTTAAATAATCCTTTATTCAGAAGTATTTGCTTAGCAGCGTAATCCCTAACTCTGTATTTGAATTAATATATGAATTAAATTCCCTGGAGTATTTATTCACATTATTTTAATGAAGCATACCATAAAGTATCATTATGTATATATATATCATTATACATAATTATTACTTTATGTATAAGTCATAAAGTAATAATGGCGTATATATTAAATCAAGAAAGTCTTACTGAAATGTTTACAATGATTTTTAAGGCCTATGAATAATTAATTGCATATTGAGTTACTTAGATTAGAAGATACAGGAAGCCAGTATAATGCTACTGCACTTACCTTTTCTAAACAGCAGGTAGCACATATTTCGGATCACGAGTTATCCAGCTCTTTTAAAAAGTGTGGATAAATTTGATTGGAATTGAATCACTTAAGGAAGTTGGTTACTTTCGTGCAGGGTCAAAAGACACGTTTTTGAAAAATTTAGAGATGTAAGCAACTCCGATATGGTGGAAAAATTGAAAGGTATAACCTGGGAGAACATTCAGGACTGCTGGATATTGCCATAAACTCCGCAAGGAATCAGTAGCAAATGTCAGGCTACAGACTGGACACGACTGCTAGGCAGGACATCTGTTCAAAATGGGTATATTTCCACCAACGCCAGCCCGGTCTGCAGGGCAGGCGGTATGAATTCGGATCATCTCCTAACTTACCATGTACTTTACAGAATCTCCCAGAGAAAGAGACATCAGCAAATTGCATTGGGATGCAAGGACCAGTATGAACTCTCTTTGTGACTGAACTTTTGATTGCTTATATTTTTTTAGTTTATTTTGTTTCTAGTTTTTAATGTTGGTTTCTAGTTTATATTGCTGTTTTGTTTTGTTTCCTGACCTTTTTATTGTTGTTGGCTGCATGATCTGTATGGATTAATTTTCAAAATAAAGTCATATGTAACAACAACAACAACTTTCGCGCATGGTAAGATTTTGATTTCACGTTTCTTACTTGCGTCCTCTTACTTGGAAGATAATTGCAATTTTGTCATACAAAACTGGTTTAAATCTACTCGGGATAATGAGAGAGAAAACATGATTCGCAGTTATGGAATATATAGATTTATTTTTCTTCAGTTTATTGACAGCACTTCATGTTACACAAACATTTTACCTTTTTTCTGCGTACCCAACAGCTATACGTCGAGATCTTTGCCTTTATTATAAACTCTTCAACCTGGTATAGACGACAAGTATGCTGGAAGTAAAGAAAAAATCTTGAACGAGAATCACTGCGATTTTTTTACTGATAATCTAGAGACGGTAGTCACTTCAGAACAAGCTTAGGGCGGAACGAAGTGTGTTCTCCGATTAGTGACATAATGTTGAGATAACCTTGTCATAAATGCTAACATTTAATTTTATTTTGTCCTTACGGGAAAATTTTATGTCCATTATTTAATGCTGCCGTTTTTATATTCCCTTACTTTCAGGCTTCTGAGTATTAGAGTATTTTTAAAGAGATTTTAGAGGAGGAGGAGAACAATTTGTAGATTAAATCTTAAAGCCTTTTGGGTTGAGATTTTTTCGAGAGCCTTTGCCTCGGGTGAGAATTGGTTTTAGAATAGTTTGAACAAAGTGTGCGTAACTTCACCATCGTTCCAATCAACGTGATTGTTTAAAAAATATTACATATCTTTCCATGGCGTTCAGTTCGTGGTAGACAGAAACTTATAGTCATCATTACTGGCTCTCGTGATGTTGTTAACGAATATAATATAATTACTTAAAATGCCTAGTTTGAGTCTAGAGGATACAGTAAATGGAGGGTTGTTATTCGATACTCAGGTGGCGTAAAAAAAGGTTTAATCTGCAAAAAAAGAAGTTATTATTTTTTTTCGGAAATGAACTTCATTATTTATTCTCCAGTTAAAATGACTCCAGTGCAAAATGTCATAACTTGATTCATAAAATTGCTGTGAAGGACTTGCATATGTTTGTATAAGTGAATAAAAGTCTGTCTGGTTTTTGTTCTGTGGTGCTGCAATAATTGCTAGCCGTCACATCTGACGATTAGCGATTACCTGTTCGATTCGAGTTTACAAATTTATTTGATTTCGGTTTACCAGTATGCAATATTGTACCTCGCCTATGATGCGCATGTCTAAATTTTACTGTAAAACAACCAAGCCTGACCGCAGTATCACGCAACGTTTTTCACAGTGGCTCTGCATTTCCAGCTATATATCTGTACTAGCTAAATACCCATGCCACGCTACGGAGTACATTCAAATTATATACAACGGTCAATGTATGCAATTAATTTGTATGTTTAATATCCATAAAACATATTAATTTGAATTAAATTCTTAAAAAACTTCCATCTCAATTAATCTAGTGGTTAAATTTTATCTTTTACCGTATTTTAATATATTTTTGTCAATTTATTTCGTTGTTATGCATGTGACGCAAAATTAATTTACAGTATCACAAAAATAAAACACCACGAGATCAGCATTTAATAAATTAAATTCTAAAAATTAATCTTTAAAAATCCACCAAAAATCAGAAAATATAAAGATTTGAAAACGATTTCATTATAAAGGATTTTTTAGGATCTTTCTCGTGATTTAAATTTTATAACCCTCAGATTATTGTTTTAAATACAAACTTTAAAGAATGTTACAAAAACAGTTTAAAAATTTAATTTTAAAAAATCTAAGAAGAATTTTTTAAAAATCTTTCTTAGTGCACTCCTACACTAAGTATCACCATGCAAAATTTCAGCCCTTTAAGTCCAGCGGTTTGGTCTGTGCATTAAATGTCAGTCAGTCAATCACGGAACTGCTTTATATATAGATTGAATTTTCGTACCTAAGGCTTGAGCTAACTCTTCGAAAGTTGAATTAATTGTTTGCATCTCTTTTTTGGTTAAAAATAAAATATTAAGTTTGCACATTTAAAGTACCAGTGGATTATTTTATTTCGATATCTCACTGTAGTACCAGCCCATACTGGCCACCAAAAATCCCTGAATTTTTTTTTATTTATTTTTTTAAGGTATCTTTATACTTAACATTAAATACTGGGAGACGCATTGTTCTATCCCTTTTGTCCTAAATTGTCTGCAATTTCTAAAAAACCAATAAAAATTTAAAAGACGCTTATTTAAAAAACTTTCCCTTCTACTGAATCACGGCTATATCATGCTGAAAACGCCAAGGTGATGGGGAAAACCTAAGGTTATTGCTGCATCGGATACACTGGATACTCTATTTTTTTTGGGGGGGGGGCATGGGTGGCATCGTTTATTAAGATGTGTTCCATACAATATTATAACCTTAAACTTTATAAAATGCTCTTGTGCTAATACTGAATTTAACAGTTGGTATCTTCCTTAGGGTCTTGTGGTAAGATGATGTGAGAGACTCAATGAACAAACAAAGAGATATTATTAATCCTCGAATTTATATTTAAAGAACTGTATTTACTACTTATTAACTATGACTGCTGCCGAAATTTCGTCGCTATGCTTCATACGACAAGATGACTACACCAAATATTTTTTTCTTGGCTTATATAGAATCACTTTGTCTGAAACATCCACACTGAACCAATGAAATTTGTGTTTGGTTTTATTCTGGGAGTGCGATACGGGTGAGTCAACATTGTTCCCTTGGTGCCATCTCGAGCACTCCCAGGAGCAACAGCTAGAGGGCTCGCACTCTCCCCCACTCACTGACATTGTGGAAGGACTTTCTGGTCTACGGATTTAATGTGCCTGAACAAGAAGCTATTTAATGACGTTCGATGGGATTCGAACTGGCACCTCAAGTTTTAAACCTAATGTGGAACAACTAAGGCTACCTCACGCCCACTGAACCAAAATATCTTTTAATATCTAAATCTCACCGAATTTTCAGCACTAATTTAATATTCACTAATTCTCCCTACCTAACTTCGATGAAAATTCATCAAAACGCTAATAATATTCCAACTTTGTTTTAACACTCAGTTATGGAATAAATTGCGTAAATTTTATGCAATAAACAAAAATAATTAGCTTTGATCCTTAATCACAGGTGTTAAAATTCAGATGAATGTCATTAAAGTCTTATGATATTTTCTCCTCATCAAATAGATTGCTTAATATATGAACCCTGTAATTAGTTCTTCTACTCTTTTCCGAGTCTGAGATGCAATAAATTGCTTATTTCATCACAAATAAAAGAGTAAACTTATTCATTTGAAAAAGGTATAAATCATGTAAGTTCTTCGTATACAAATCAATAATACAGCCTGAAAACATCTAGAATTCTCTTTGCGTAATGAAATCCATACGAGTTCTCACTGAAATATCATACAACTTCATTTGAAAGAGAATGCATTTTTTTTTGTTTAGAGTTTATTCCAATTTTAAGTACTGTTTTTTTTTAATTACGTATTGTGAATTGCCTAATGCATTTGCATTTGTATGCGAAAAAAAAATCGAGAAACACTTCCGATAAAACAAAGGTGAGGCATTTGCATGCTGATAAATTCAAATGAAAATTAAAATACATCCGAATAAACTCTTTGGAAATGCACTTACAGCGGAAGATTTTTGACTGGACGAAAAGTATTTTTCCAATAAAGCTTCTTTCGCGTTCGTATTTTTGCTTTGGGACACTGCAAGTTTGTCTTCCTCTTTTTGACTTTAAATAAAACATGCTGAGTAAACTGATGCAGTAAAAATCCATTCTTTTTTTTTCCCGGAGAAAGGCAGAACAGTTTCAGCTTATGCGCCGAACGGAGGAAAATAAAAGTATGCATGCAGAAAAGTGAAAGTATTGGTTCGAAAAGAAAATTAACATTTTTAGGGTTTTTTTACTGATATTATTTTCTGTATCCACAGTATTTGAAGATGTGTATTTTACACTTTGTGTATGATAAGGTATGTATGAGTTTTTGTACTGAATTCGAGTTAGTATTCCGTTTAATTTGTGCTTTTTGTCTACATAGAAAGCTAAGTGTCGCATATAAGCATAAAAAAGGGGCATGTTTACTGCAAAAATGGAAATATTTAGATTTTGGGTCTTTTTTCCAATTTATATCAGGTTGACAGGAACTACATTGACAATATAGTTCCATTGCCTGCTCATCTAGTTCGTGTCACTTTAGGTTAAAATGGAAGTTAAAATTTGAAAACTCTCTGAAAAAGGACCTGCATAAAAAATGGACACGTTTAATGTAAAAAAGGAACTATTTAGATTTTAGATCTTTTACCATTTTATCTCAGTTTGACAGGAACTATATTCACAATATAATTCCATTGCCTGCTCAACCAGTTCGTGTCACTTTAGGTTAAAATGAAAATGAAAATTTTAAAAATTTCTGAAAAAGTACCTGCATAAAAAATAGACATGTTTACTGTAAAAAAAAGGAACTATTTTTATTTTGGGTCTTTTACCACTTTATCTCAGATTGACAGGAACTATACTGAAAATATAGTTCCATAGCCTTCTCAACCAGTTCGTGTCATTTTAGGTTAAAATGGAAGTTAAAATTTGAAAACTTCCTGAAAAAGGCTAATTACCTGCATACTAAAAAGCAGAGAGTAAATATAGAATGAAAAAAATCACTCTGATCTTATATGTCAATTATTGCATATTTACTGAATTAAAATTTGTGGGGTATTTTTCTAATATCTCTTAACTTTTTTCCCGGCAGTAAGATAGATTTTTCGTATCTCTAAATTTTTATGGCTATAGGTCCTAATTTATTTTTTTGGGGAAAAGAGATTAAATAAATCTACAAATAAAATTGATGCGATGCATTTCGTACATTTCAGAACCAAAAAAAGAAAAAGTGTTTCTAATATAGAAATATGCTGGGGATTCTTTACAAATCGGGGACTACACCTGTTCCTATAATTTCAAATAAATTATTAAGTGTCTCTCATACACTGGAACAATTTTGCAATAACATGCATACATGCAATACCAGTATCTTATTGACAATGAAGTTTTCATATGATATAACTGCGTACATTCTCAGTGGTTTTCCGTTTCATTAAGTACAAAGTATATTTCGAATACTTAGTTGTTGTTGCTGCACTTATGCCCCTGACCAGATAAATTCTGTTTCCAATCCCCTTGGTGTAGGAAAGCCTACACCAAGTCCAAAGGAAGTAGGTCCTCAAATCCTAGGTCATTGGCAAAGGGTAGTAAGAGGCTTCACTTTAAAGCGAGGTACCATTAGGGCTGACGTCTGACTTGACCTCGATGACCATGGGTCCCGTAATTTTTTAACCGAGTCAAGTGTCGAGACATAATTCGAGATAATGCCGAGATAAGTTCTAATAATACCCATTGAAGGCTGAAGGACGATGGGATGGAGTTTCTGTTTAGCTAACGCCTACTGGGAATCAAAAAAGTTGGAGACCGACGTTTTGCTCGGTGCCACCACGAGTTTGACCAATTCCCCTCAGGGTTACTATATGGGCTTCGTCCGACAATTCAGAGGCCGAAGAGTGGTCCGTTTAAGATTACTATTTTATAAATGGGACTCGTAAAAGTTTATCAACTTTTTGATGTAGTTCTTGATCTTGAAAGGTTGCAGAACACTAATTTCGTAATATCTAAGATACTCCATACAACGATTATAAAAATGTCTTCTTCAAATAATAATATTTACATCAATTTCAAACTTTTTTCTCTTGAAAAAAGGTCTGATTCTTTCCTATGTTTATCTAGTCATATTGGAATTTTTTAGGTAATTTTATTTCTGAACTATACTTTTTTGTGGCTATGTGTGCAGTAGCAATGTTTTCTTAAAATATCGTAACCGACTAAAAATTTTTTTCAACAGTAGAACACTGAAAATAGGAAACTTTACTCGTCTATTAACCAAATATTGCAATATTCAATTATTCAAATATTATAATCTAAATATATTATCCAGACAACACGTTATTTAATTGCCTTTTGTACTCTGAAGTTATGATGTAATTTATTATAATGATATTCACGATTATATATTTCCTATTAAACATGGTCCGCCTACGAGAGATAGCGAATTCTCTAGTTTCCTAAAGTAAAAATGTTTTATTTTTAACTTTACTTGTGTAATTCATCAAGACAATCATATTTCAAAATACTGGGATGAACATATAAATAATAATGTTCAGGCGCTTTCAAACGGAAACGCTAAAACTGAATAAGAGATCAGTTGCTAATAATTAAAAATTAAATATATTAAAAAAATAAATCAGTAATTATGTTTATATTTATTTTGGCTCTCTTATTATCATGCACATAACACAGGGTATCAAATCATCAGTCACAATGCGCATCCAATATTTTGATGTTGTGTCTTCCGCGGAGTCTGTCGCGAGTAGGTTTGTTGAATAGATTGCTGAAAACCTACTGTTTAAGCTTAGATTTAGATGGACATTCATCAGCAGGCGATTGATAGTATTCTCAACAATTAAGAAAGGGTTTCGTAGTCACTAATGTAAAGCTTCGCTATAGCTCTATATTAAAAGTTAATTTTTTATTCAATGCAACAGGCACTTACCGTGAGGATATATTCCTATCCAACCTACAAATCTGTTCATAAATTTTTATTATGGGTATTCTATACAGGTAAACCAACATAAGGCGAAAGCATACATCCAACATAAGCTCCTCATAAGGCAAAAGCACAAGAACACTCAATCGTAAGCAGTGACTTTGTCGAGTCTCCGGACGCTAACCATTATGTGATACTTGCGGATATCGATTTAAATATAACTACTTATAAAGCCTATTTGATGTTTAAACTGAACACATGAAGTAAATAGCTGGCTAATGAGGATTTGGTGGCAAATTGTTTTCCAACCGATACAAGATTACCACAGAAAAAAAACTGTCACTCTGATTATTATCAATTATGCATCAGTGTTCAGAAAATTTTTAAAAATGCAGTTTTTTAGAATTTATTTCCGAAATTAAAATAGTACGAATTTAGTTGAATATTTTGTTTTGGTTTCGCTAGTCCATTCCATGTTTTCGGAATAGCTGTCACCTTCAAAAATGATGTGGTTATTTGTTGCCATCTGATGGACTGATCTGAGCGAGTTTACCCAACGCATACCACTTTCCATGGAATAGACAATACATAATCATTATCACAACATGACTTAATCGCGTTTCTTTCAAATGGATTTCCCTGTAACGGTTCTGTGAGTAATATGCCGTGGTTATGAATGCAGCGGGATTTGATCTTTATAGAACTTCGGTCTGAGAAGTCCCAGAACCCTAATTTAAATTCAAACCCAAATGAATTTTATAGTCAGGTGCTGATATAGATATTTTTTTCAATTTGCATCAAGTGTAAAAAACATAGTGACTAGCGTTCAGTAGTAAAACAGTTAGATTGTGGTAAGAGATCTGTATCGTAAAAAAAGTTTTTTTTTTCTAATTACAGAATTTTTTTAACTTTATATCATTCTGTAGTTCATATCGCAAACTTAATTGTTCATTCTCAGTTTGTTCTCTGATTAAATTAATTTCTAAGCAAAGAAAAATTTCAACTAAATATAAAAACAAGATTATTCCTAGGAGGAATGCTGTGGCATACTAAATAACCTCATAGACTTTATTATATTTAGAGCTGGAAAATATAGTGTCTACGGGAATTAATGTCTTTTTATGTACACTAAGTTAAATCATTCATAATCCGCTTACCCACGTAAGCGCTTTCTCTCCCCATCATGGCAACTTCTTCCGTCGTTTATCTATTTAATTAATTGGGTGAATGAAAAATTCGAAGAAATTTTTTTTTTGTCAATGACTACGTTTAGCTGCTTTTTATGAGCTTCAGAAATATATTTTCTGGTACACAGTTAGTTTTTATAAGGCAGTGTGGTGGCGTGGCCCCACAACTAAACTTTACTATTCGAGAGAGGTATTTTTTTAGAGAGAGGACAAAGGCGTTCACTAGAGATAAGCTCTTTATTACTTTTGCTACTTCGAATTATACGCAAGTAAAACAGTTTCGTACATTATCTAATCAGCAGCGCCAGACAATCAACACAATGCATTAAGGGGACTCACTACTCTTAAATCTTTAAAACATTCGATTTTTTGAAAAAAAATATATGTTAAAGCCTGATCATTTCTGAACAAAATAAAGCAAATCGCATGAAAATATTCCACTTAGTTCCGGAGATATTGATATTCTAAATATTTAATTACTGATCAAGTTTACGGTAAGAAAATTTTAAACTCATTTTTCTCAAAATGTAATTTTGCATGATTCCGCAACTGATATCTCAAAAACTATGAAAAATAATTCCATGAAATTTTTATCACTGCATAATCATGTTTTTTTGCGTCTGAACTATTGCAATCACTGCACATTTTGTTATTTTTTCAGGGGTAAATTAATACAAAAATTTAAGGACATTTTAAATATATTTTGAGCAGTTTAAAAAAAATTGAAAAAATATTTTAATGTTGAATTCTCCTGTTCAATTGTATTTTAAGTTATTTATTTTAAATATAAAACATGAATTATACATTTAAGTGTAAAATTAATTTCATAGTTCTGCGCGCAAGCCAGTATACAATAAAAATGCTTAAAAAATAATATATCTAAAGCATTTTAAAAAAATATTTAAAATTATTTTGAAAGTTGAAAATTTTATTATTAAAAGAAATATATCAATTTATCATATACATAAAATTTGGAAAAATTGGGAGTAAATTGAAATAGTTACAAAGAGTCAAAAAGTATGAAAATATGCCTTATTTCCTCGACTTAAGAGTCATGAGTCATGTAACACGCAGAGTAGCAGGTCTGTCGATCCTTCCTCTAGCGATGGACTCCGGGGCTCTATCTTCGAGTAGCAGCTTTCCTATCAATCTCTCATCGCACAGACCTCTTCTGCCTTTGCAGGCATGGGCTCGCCTTTTTAAATCCTTTTCGAATCTTCCCGAACCATCTAGATTTCTTTTCAGAAACTGAGGAGGTTCCAAATAGAGACCTTCCTACGGTATTTACTGACTTCCGGTGTCCTTAACGATGATGAGGACCGGGACAGCACATCCTCCTTGCTACTGAAAAATAATTATAGCCAGATTTAAATGCCGCTTCCATGAATAGGCCAGGTGGGTAAATGGTGTATTATAGACAAGTTGCCACAACAATGTTTGTTTCCACATAACCAGATAATTCCTGTTCTGAAACCGTCTTCTTTTGCCACATTAAAAATAAATTGATCTGAAATATGCACTTCAATAAGCGTAAAAGCACCATTTCATAAGATGCGGTCATTTATACAAGTTATGATGCAGACATCTGAAAAGCAAACATATGTATTTTGAATTATTTATGATGCATTTTCGCCTTTTTACAGACAACTACATATTTGCATATGTTTGAAATGGAATACTAGATCAAGAGCAATCACTCGAATCATGTTGTCTTCTTGAATATAGCGCAATCTTGCCACCACTCCAATTTTTTTTTTTTTTAAATCATATTTACTTTGATTTACATTTCTGTGAATCGCTTCATAGTGCATTTTGATGACAAACTTTTATTTATTAATTCACGAATTTTATCAATTAAGATTTTTAATTAACATTTTTTAATTGCAACTTTTCATAAAACCTTTTTAATTGCAATTGTATTTTTTAAATGAGATGCATTTCCAATTATATAAAATTAAAAAAAAAAAACCCAGTTATGTTTCACTTCTAAGGAAATGATCGGGAGGGGAAATTACATTTAAATATATAAAAGGGTTAATTAATTTAATCAGTGGGCCTAATATTGTTGTTACCTACAGAAGCGATCTTCTATTCTTAAAATTTTTCTGGATTTAAGTAGATTTTATCTTTATGTTCTCCAACACTTCTATACTGATCTCCGCAAGCAGAATCTGACTACCTATAATATTCTCCTGCAACGTTAATCAAGCGTATCTTATTGCTAATCTATACAATGTGTCGTCTACGTTATCACCACACAAATATTGATGTATGCATTAAGCTATGTTTGCTAGAAGTAAACCTATAAAATATATAATTATATTTATATAAACAAAGTATGTTTACTAGAAGCAAACACTAAAATACGCTTGCTAGTTATGCGGAAGGTATTTCTTCTAGCATGGATAATAAATTAAATCTCTTTATATGATAAATTTTATCACTTATAATCTAAAACAATCTAACGGGATACCATAGAAGAATGTCACTTGTCGGTACCATTACACCATTATTACTATTATACCTGTTATTCTTCTCTAATGCCGAAGAAATTAATTTACGCTTGAAATGGAAAATGTTTGTAGCTGTGTTTTCCGAACAGCAATGACATATTTGCAATAAAAATTTAGGAATATTATTTCATTAAAAGGAAAATATCATTTTATCAAATACAAAGATAAAGGTATTAGAATCGTATAGACATTTTACGCATGGAAGGAGGTAATTAAATACACAGGGGTTTTAGATTTATGCATTTTTCCAAATTTCTAATAAACCCTGGAGCAAGAGAGATCGATTCAAGAATTGTTCTGCATAAAATTATGATTTTTTTTCTTCTTTCGTAGCTAATCTATATATATAAAACAGTTCCGAGACTGACTGACTCACTGACTGACATACAACACACAGACCAAACCGCTGGACCTAAAGGGCTGAAATTTGCATGGCGATACTTCTTATAGTATAGGGGTGCACTAAGAAATATTTTTGAAAAATTCTTCTTAGATTTTTTAAAATTAAATTTTTAAGTTGTTTTAGTAACTTCTTTTAAGTTTGCATTCAAAATAATTGGGGGTTATAAAATTTATATCACAAGAAAGACCATAAAAATTTCTAAAAATGAAATCTTTTTCGAATTTGTACCTCCAATGTCTGATTTTTGGTGAATTTTTAAAGGTTAAATTTTAGAATTTAATTTATTAAATGCTGATCACGTGATTTCTTTTTCTGGTACTTTAAATAAATTTATCGTCACGTCCATAACAATGAAATAGACAAAAAAAAATTTCCCTTGCTAATGCGGCAGACGATTGGTATTATCCAAAAAATATTAAAATAGAGTAAAAGATATGTTCTTCAAACTGTACTATATTAACTGTACTATATTCTTTAGTATGTCCTATTAGATTTAATTTGAATATTTTCTTCTACATCATTTTGTCTATAAAAATATCTCTTACGATTTTTTTATAAATATATATATATATTTTTACATCAATTGTATACATTGATCGTCGTATTTATTATACACACACACATACACACACACACACACACACCACACACACACACACACACACACATATATATATTATATATATATATATATAATATATATATATATATATATATATATATTTGGCATTAATAGCATACATTGACCGTTGTATTTAATTTGAATGTACTCCGTAGTGAAGTGCGGGTTTTCAGCTAGTCAATGATGTAGCTGATCCTCTAGTAGGTGAATCACAAAATTCATCTTTATTCATTCTAAAATAATAATTTCTTAAAATTAAATATTTTCTCGCAGCATTATTTACTGATGAGG
>OU015497.1:57165666-57315666 GCA_907164885.2 Dolomedes plantarius | reverse complement strand
ATATATATATATATATATATATATATATATAATCTTAGAATCAAGCAGCCAATAATAATCTATTAAGCCTTTAGGTTTTCCATCTTTTATTTAAGAGTAAGTGAAACAAAGGACTTACGATAAATGTGAGTAATCTTATTTTCAAACGGAATTTTTGAAAGTATGTGTATTTCGCTTATTCCAACATAAACCCAGACAACATATTGGGCTTCTTTTGTAAGAGTGCAAATTGGTTTTCTGTTATTTGGAAGACAGTATTTTTATAAGAGAGGGTGAAATATTTCTTCATTTGGGTGTTTCATTATGATTAATTATCATTTTAAGAAATACAAATATACGTAACAAAATTTGTTTCAAAATAATACTTATCTATTCATGTACTTCATAGAACAAAAGCACAATCTATGACTAAATGTAAAGTCTCTTATCACAATATATATTTTTTCTAATAAAATTATTATGATAAATACAAACTGTTAAATCTGAAAAACTTATGAACTGTCTTGTCCTTTTTGCTTGTCATGCATATCTGATGTATCGTTCCCCATAATGAAAATGAAATACAGATAACAAGATTATTAACTAATTTTCCTCTGTTGCGGTAATTTTTTTAAGAAATACTAGACCCTACCTGAGACAGTTGGTCCATCCGTAATCTTTATTCATCATCAAAGATTAATTCAAGATAGTTTAGATATTGCACCAAAATCAAAGGACATTCTGAGGTAGTTTAATTAAATATTCCTTGCTATTAATAATTCCCATATCAGAATTAATTATTACGCCTTAATTTTGAGAAATAAGCTATCTCATCATAACAAAGAGTATTTTCAATTATTTTTTGTCCATCAAGAAGCTTTTGACAGTCAAATGAAAAGAAAAACATATTGGACGAAAGCAAAATTGTTGAAAGTATTAAATAAATATTTTAAAACCAATTTCTTCAGGCCTGCGGAGTTATAACATATAGGGAATTGGGTTAGTATAGGTATGTAAAAGCTCTATAAACAAAACCTACTCATATGAGCGATATGGTTCTGTTGCTGTAACGACTTTCTCAAAATAAGGACATAAGGTCTGAGTTCCCCTGGTAGAAAGTCAATGCAAAGTGGCCAGCTAGATTTTTTGATCAATACAATGAGCAATATATACAATTTTTCTTTAACCGTGTTTTGCTTAACTCATCTTGCTAGGCCGTCAAGCTATCGTATTACACTGGAGTCGAAAAACGATGGTAAAGCGACAGACACTTTTATTGTTTAACGTTTCGTAAATTTCCCCTCCTAGATTTTTTTTCATCAAAGAGATGTAAAAAAAAATTAACCTTACTTTAGGCCAAAAAACGAAAAAAAAATTAATATTATATCAATTAAAAATGAGAAATATTTATTCATAGGTCTAGTATAGTTAGTCAATTCCTCAGTTTGTAAATCAAACATATTAGACATTATTAAAATTACTTCAATTTATATTTTCTTTAAGTTAAGCTATTAACGTTGTTTCTTACTGAAATTATCTTTTCCAAAATGGCATAGATCTAGTTCTGGTACAGCAACATAATTTGAACTGTAAATTCGTATCCTGTAATTACAAAACAAAACAAAACATTCAACTATAGGACCTCTTGACATGATCTTATGACATAAGTTATATATACAATTAGGTTGAAACAAGTATTACTGGGTCTTTCTGAGTTGAATGTGTCATGGAAACTAATTTAACTCAAAATAGATTCTCCCTCTCCATAGCTTAGTATTTTATTCTAAAGTAATATTTGTTTTTTGGTATGAAACACAAAATCAGTTATCGAAGAACTCTCCTCTTCATTTACAAAAGAATCTGCTTCTTACTCAAGAATTCATTTTTTCATCATCTGCCATTTTTAGGAAGCTGATTTCTAATTATTTCTGCAACGTGTTAGGTTGAGTTCTCCATCATTCGTTAAGGATAAAGTATTGGGAGGCTTTGCTAAACGTTCACGAGTAAAATCTGTTTGAAAACTTATAATAATACCAAGCAGAATTAGCAACACTCTTCGATAGATAAAACTATTTTTGCAGGTCAGAACCATCAATGCCAAATCTGAAACTAGCTGGCAACTGAGCCAGGATTTAAGCTAAACATTTTCCTAATGTGATCCTTTTTGAAATTTTTTTTCTAGTTTACTCACCTTTATTGGTTTTTCAAGGAAGGAAATAAAAACTATATCATTTAAGCGAAGAAAGCTTTTGAAGAAATTTGCGAATATATATTTCACAATGCGAAAATATATAACTACTCATTAATTTTTTAAACCATCGTTCTGCACAATTTACGCTTTAAAATGCACCATGATAGTGAGTTCGAAACACATTTCTTTAAAGGAAATGTGAATACATTTTTTTTTAAATGTTCGTCAAGGATAAAGTATTGGAAAGCTTCGCAAAACGTTTACTAGTTAAAAATATTTGAAAAATACCTCATAGAATGACAACACCCTTCAATAATTAAATTATTTTTGCGGGTCAAAATAAGAAAAACAATAGTTACCTATTTTAATTACAAAATAAAATGGTAGTTTAATGTCTAGACTGAAACTACGTGGCAACTGAGCAAGGTTTTTTAGTGAATCACGTGTAATGTGGTCTATTTTTAAAAAAAATTCTAGTTCACTCACCATTATTTATTTTTCAAGGTACCTATAGACAAATGCATAGCTACCCAAGGTACCTATACATTTTCGAGGTACCTACAATAATCCCTCCCAGAATGGCAACACACTTCTATAATTAAAATTATTTTTGCAGGTCAAAATCAGCAAAACAGTGTCCTAATTTTATTACAAAATAAAAATGGTAGTTCAATGTCTAGACTGAAACTAGTTGGCTACTGAGCCAGATTTTAAGCGAAACTTTTGTCTCATGTGGTCCTTTTTTGAAATTTTTTCCTAGTTCACTCACCTTTATTGGTTTTTCAAGGAAGGAAATTATGACTATATCCTTTAAGTTAAGAAAACTTTTAAAGAAATATTGCGAAAATATGTTTAATAACTACTCATTAATTTTTTTAAAACATCTTGCTGCATAAATTAAGCTTTAAAATTCCTAAAGATACTGAATTCGAAACTTATTTTTTGTGGGAAATGCGAACACATTAAAAAAAATGTTACGAAAATATCTGAATAATTATTATTTATGGGAAATTTTAATGCTTTGTTGATCTTCGCTCCTAATGTAAAATGCTAACTGGGCAAGTTCTGCAATCCACCACGAATGCTTCACAAACTTTACTTCTAATCCTCTACATTTTATAATCTTTTCTTTGGAGTATAATCCTATAATGTATAAGAATTTACTGAGAGCTGACTTGTGAAAAACATTAAAGTTGTGAATAATAGCTTCTTATGCTCATAACGGTGCGTAAAATGGCAGTTAAGTTTCGTTACAGTAAATACAGTAGTAGTTTGGGTCGCTGAGGTTTATATGTAATTAAGTTTACAGACAAATATGAGATACAGTTTGTAACTTATTTGAAGAAAGAAGCTGCGAAGACGAGCTATCCCATATAGCAGTATATTTGTAAATGTTGAAATCTGGTATGAGGATTTCAATGAGGTATATGTTTTTCCTCTCTACCTTATGTCAACTAAATATACTAAATTATTATATCCAACCGCAGTGAAAGTTTTGACTAACAGAGGTTAATTTCCAAACAATAACTTGCTTTTGTCAACTTAATAGAATACTCATATTAAAATGTAAAACTTATATATTTAGAACTTATTAATTTAAAACTTATATATTTTCAAAGAATAAATTGTTTTTGTCAACTTAATAGAATACTCGTATTAAAATGTAAATCTTAATTTATATATCACAGTTCTGGAAGAACAATGACGCAAGTGCAAAATGAAGATACATTGAGTTAAATGCGTTGATGAATTTCACTTGAGTCATTGTTCTTCCGGAACAGGGATATATAAAATATATATAAATGCACTGTTAGACAAAAAAAAACGACGCACCAAGAAGAGGTAATGCGAATTGGACACTAATTGAAATGCATACAGGTTTCGACGGAAAATGCAAAATTTTAAATTTTGGCCAAAAATGAATGAATATGTGACGCTGCAGCGCATCTTAACTGCACAACTGGCAGGATATTTCAAACCCAGGTCATAAATTCTTTGCGGTTTTCATTCCGTGTACTCAGGTAGACAGTAACTATGCCTCGCATAGAAATGCGTGAACACTATGCGCAGATTTCAGCATTTGAGAGAGGACGTATAGTTGGGCTCAAAGAAGCTGGTTAGTCTAATTGGCGAATTGCTCGACATTTAGATAGGAGCGATGCCACTACTAGACGTTATTGGCAGGAATGCGTGAACCATGGTCAATCACAGCGTAAAGAAGGAAGCGGTCGGTATAAAGAAACGACAGAACGTTAGGACCGAGCAATCATCAGAGTGGAACTCACAGCCCCACATTCATCATTATCATCGATCCTACGTGCAACTGGTGCTTCAGTGACCGCAAGGGTCATTCATAGGCGGCTCAGATAAAGGGGGGCGAGCTTACGGCGCATCTTGCGCCGACTACCGCTGACCTCTGTACAGTGAGAAATCCGTATGCGGTGGTGTCGGGCACATTCTACTTGGAATGTCACTGACTGTTGTAGAATTGTCTTCAGTGATGAGTTCCGCTTCGAATTGAGCCCGGCTGACCAGTGAATACGTGTCTGGAAATGATCCGGACAGCAGTGGGATACCAACCTGACTGTCATCCGCCATACGGGCTGACAACTAGGAGTAATGGTCAGGGCTGCCATTTCATTTCATAGAAGGACCCCTTTGCTTGTCATCCACGGCACCCATACAGCACAACGCTACGTCGACGATAATCTACGCCCCATTGTGTTGCTCTTCATATCCCGCCATTCTGGGCTTACATTTCAGCAAGATAATGCCCACCCGCACACAGCGAGTGTTTCTATTGCTTGTCTTCGTGCTTGCCCAGCAAGGTCGCCGAATCTCTCCCCATTGAGCTCGTTTGAAACATTATGGGCAGGGACCTCCCTCCAGCTCGGGCTTTCGTTGATCTAACGCACCAATTGGACAGAATTTGGCACGGTATCCGCAGGAGGACATCCTCCACATCTATCAATCAATGCGAAGCCGAATAACTGCTTGCATAAGGGCCAGAGGTGGACCAACGCGTTATTGACTTTTTCACTTTGTGAAACTCTTTTTCTTGAATAAATCATCCATTTTTTCTGAAATTGTAACCATTTGTTTTTCTATACGTGTACATTACATCTACCGATTTTTGTCCCATTCGATAATTATTTCTTGGTGCGTCGATTTTTTTGTCTAAGAGTGTGTGTGTATATATATATATATATATATATATATATATATATATATATATACACACACACGCTTTTTAGACAATTAAGTTTTATCTACCTTTCAAATATTTGACATTACCGTGTGTTTTAAAATTTCTTCTCAGCTAAAATCTGAAAGGATTTTTCGCCATACATTACATTTTTAATTTACATCGCATTTACAGTATTATTTACATGGCACTTTCAAAAAGGTACATTTCAGGTCAAATTCTGTTGCGATGCAATTTTAATAAATTTTCTTAACTTATCACCTCGTAAATTTACTCTGAAACATTGATGAATGGAATAAATCCCAATACCAATTTCACTTAGTTCCGCATACTGTTATGAACAGCGTAAATTATCTTTTATCTGAGTAAATGTCCCCATGAGGTCACTTGGCCTTGAGGAAAATCTAGATTAATTAATGCTTCTAAAGAGTAAATGCAGTTTATGCAAGAATAATTGCCAAACTTAAATACTTCCTTACACGTAAGAGAATTACCATTGTAATGATAAGTTGTTTAAGCACTGTGTATTATTCTCGGTCATAGATAGCATAATAAATGCTGATACAAAGCCAAAAGGAAATACACATTATTAAGTGTAATTCTAAAGAAGCTATATAAAAACAAAATATTTCCTGAAAGATTGTTTGACAAAATCATTAATAACGCGTATTGTGCAAGTGGGGTATGATAAATGAAAGAATATCCGTACGGGGACTTTCGTAACTTATTTATACCCTTATTAAACGAACCAAAGAGTTATTTAACATGCAATCTATGAGTATCTTTTATACACTCGGCAAAAAATAAAATATCTTGAAAGGAGTATTTTATCTAAAAACAAATATTTATATTTGATATTCCAGTTAAAATAGCTTGTAATAAATCTAATATTCTCAATGATCGAGCACAACGATCCGCAGATTATTTTACTGAGAGATAGCTATATACTTTTAGAAATATCTCCTGTAATTACTTTTCTAAACAGTAGGCTTGAAGAATAAGACAAAATATTTAACCTCTTCGAGAAGAAATAGGCATTAAAGAGCATATCGACAACAATAAGTTACAAAAAAAAGTGAAAGAGAGTCAATTGTATACTGTGCTGCTAGATGCCAGGATCATGTTCCCTGTAGCAAGAGAAATCCAATGTACTAAATGTTGCATCACTACACGCACGCACGCACACGAACACGCGCACACACACACACACACACACACACATATATATATATATATATATATTCTTTTACAATAGCTTGTAATAAATCTAATATTCTCAGTGATCGATTATATATATATATGATCGATATGCATTATAGGGCGGAGCGTAAAAAAAAAAAAAAAAAAAAAAAAAAAAACTTTTCGATTATACTTTTGCCCTAGTGCGATAAAGTTGGGTATTGGTGAGTAGGTCACGCATGCAAAGTTTTAGGAAAGACAAAAAATATCCTCCGTTTCCATTTCATACGTCATTTTTAGCAGATTTTTACCATATAGTTAAAAATGTGTATTTCAGTTGTTTTGTATGCAGATCTTCGCTTTTCTCTGAACTAAAATTCTGAAAATAACCCAGAACTCACCACTGGTTGTGGCTGCATTGTGAGGTCTACCCGCGCCCACCCATACACCCAACCATTCGCTGGAAATGACTACAAATCTCAATAGGGTGCGATGGAACAGTGATTAATACTGGCTATAAAACCAGCGTAAATCGGTGTTTTGAGGAAGCCATTTGGAACTTAGACTGATTTATCTGCCATTTACACGCAAATCAGTTGCCTCTCCGACATTTAATGCAGAATTTGGATGGTGGAACGAGTGGCCCTAATACATATTCTTGTGCTATTGGGAAAACATTGGCAAATTGTGAAAACCTCCCAGTGGTGACATTTGCGGTCATTTGGAGCGAATTTCCAAAAATCGGCATAAAGGATCTTAGCACAGAATAGCGATACCTTTTGATATTTGTCAAGCTGTTCCAAATGGAAACTGCTTAACAAGTTTGTCACAAGTGAACCCTGGGAAAATGTCTCATGCACGCAGGCTAACAACTGCAAATCGAATAAGTTGTATATTCATTAGCTCTTCAGAGCCTTCAAACCAACTTCAAAATTTTGTGGAAGACAATAAACGTCTTTTGCCAGCTTAAAAATTAATTAAAGACTGGTCGATCCCATCATCCAGAGAAATGGCTATTTCGGCCACCTGGAAGCAATAATCTTGTCAATGATCACAGACGACAGACAGCCCATTCGAGGATTACGTAGGATTTTACGAGCAAGAAAGGAAAAAAGGAAGGAATCAGACACTACAACATTCCGTCACTCAACTTCGAGGCAGTTTCATATATAGACCTTATTAATTGGCAGAAATATAATATGACGTATCCCTCAATAACATCTTACTTGACAGAAGTTGATTTGAGAAATTTGATTTCCATTGGAGAGTCTGTAGCTCAACACCTGGGAAGCCTAAAATTTCCTTGCCACACCCATAGTGTTGAACGTTTCGTGAAACTAGTAACAGAGGTTTCTGTGGCTGAGTGTGAAGAAAATGATCGTGACGGTTTAGTTAAAACCCGAACAGGGTCGAGAAAAGCTATGCCATCATTTGAAACCAAATGCGAATACCGGGTAAAACCGGAATAACTGCAAGGGCAAAGGAGTTGAGTGCCCATATGATTTTTTCGATATGTGGCATGGGTGGAACTTGCAATGCAGCCACAGAGCGTGGTGAGTTCTGGGTTTTTATGAATTGTATTTCAGAAAAAAAAGAACAGCTGCATAAAAAACAATGGAAATACACATTTTTAACTATATGGTAAAAATCTGCGAATAATCACGTACGAAATGGAAACGGAAGATATTTTTTGTTTTTCCCAAAATTTTGCATATCTGACCTGCACACCAGTACCCAACTTTTTCGCTGTAGAGCAAAAACAAAATCGAAAACTTTTTTTTTACGCTCCAACCTAATGCATATATATATATATATATAGATAGATAGATAGATATAAATATAAACTTTTTCCCAAGAGAGGGACAGGTGCTTCACTTTGGAACTGCTTAACTGTATATTTACTTCTTCCGAATGCAGTTTCATCGTGTTATATTATTACGCATTATGATCTGCTTTCTAAAAATTCTTCTATTTTTTTTTCCTTTCAACGAACTATGAAATAATAAAAATTGATAGACAATAAGATATATTTTATTTGTCAGACATATAACATAAATAATAGATAATAAAAATAATGGGAAAAAATATTGGAAAAGTAAATGTATTGTGTGTATATCGTGTCATCCCTGTTATATTTTATTTTTATCCCTGGCATCTTACAAATTCATAAATCATCTATCAAGCTTTACAACACTTTAGAATGTGTTTAATTAGTTAAGAAAATAAAATTTCTGTTGTAAACAAAACGTTGTATGAAAGCATTCTTCAGTTAAACCTACATGACTAATCTTTTATTACCCTTGTGTTGGACGGATATCACTCCAAAAGTGCATGCTTTATTTTGCTCATATTCTATATGTATCTAAGGCCTAATTTTTTCAACCTATTTCTTCCGTATCTATAAAAATTTTCCTGGAGTGCTTTTAATCATGCCTTTCACGGGGATAATTAATCAACGATCAGGGGAAAAACAATGTTCTGCTTTATGATGTTACTCAAGAAATAATCTGTCATCAAAAACCGCAAGACTTTCCATTCATTGTCAATCTATAAAAGTAGGAAAGGGGGAGATTAATAAAAATAACCTTTAAAGGACACTGATGGCCTAGAATAAAGATTGATTGCCCATCAAAAGTAAACACATAAAAACAAAGATCGCAGAGGAAATAAGCTCAAAGAAAGTAGAGAAATTTGGACAAAATTGATAACTACCCACTTTATGTTTGAAGGAGTGCGGCTCTTTACAGAAATTATTAAATTCTGACGGGGTTTTTTAATATCTACACAGTTTACTTATTTCCTTAAAATAAGTTTGTGGTTTTAAATTTATAGCTGTATCTTCAAAAGCTCTAACAAGGCAGATCGTAATTATGTAGATAATAACTACACTTCAGCCGGTCTTCTTCGAAATTCTTAATGGAATACGTTGTGTTCAGCGTTCGTGAAAGACTGACTATTTTCGTGTAAATTTTTGAATAATTCATTATAATAATTGTTTCATTTTATTTATCATATTGTTTGTAATTTGTATTCTAATTGTGTTTCTGGTCAATAGATGGCATCACCATGTAACTTTATTTTATTCTGTTGTTGTTGCACATTCGAATCTGAGTAATGACAAGAAAATTGTTAAAAAATGATTAATCTATTGTGGTGTATATTCTATTCTAAGCAATGTCATGTAAGAATTCAAAAATCACTACGTTAGATGCGTTACAGATTTTCTTTTTGTTTGTTAAAGATTCTGTGCAGTTTATTGTTCAAGCTGTTGACAATTTGCAGCCAATTATTCATTTTTTAAAACCTAATTCCAAAGCGTTATTTAGTGTGTCATGAATTGAACAGTTATGTGTTAAAAGGAAGTCAATTATTAAAGGCATTTTAAGCATACATGTATGGAACTAAATTTTTTAGTGTTGACTTATTATTCAAGTATTATTCAGATGATGTAAAAGGTAAGCCATTGCAGTATTACCTTTATTAAAAGAAGTAAGAGGATTGGTTAGTTGCACTTAAACAAGAACATTAAATATTTTTGTTAATGGATTTTTATACAATCCTTTAAGATATAATGTTATTAATAAAATAACTTACCCCACACCTTAGATGCAGTGACTGTAGTAGACAATAGGCATATGAACATGTGGTTTCACTGCTTGTTTATATCTCGTTGTTTATTACTAAAAAATTGCCTAATAGGGATACAAATTTCCATGCTGAATAAAATATCATATTTAGATATGACACTCCGACTAATATTATCTTACTCCATCGGGTTATTTCAACAGATTTCTAAGAGATACGTGATGGATCTATATTGTTCCTTTTTCCTGGGTTCGATAGTATTGAAAAAGAAATCTCTTCAGAAAGGGCACACAAAATAAATTTATTATTCTGTAAATTCTTCAAGTGCATACACAAAATCAAACAGAACACACGTAACAACTGTTCTATACAGCAGAAAACTCTAAAAATGCAAGTCAGGATAACAGAGTGTTCAATACGATACACGCCTAACGCACTTTCAATACATTCAATTCTCAACAGAAAAGAATACTGAGTTCCAATGGCAATATCAGGTATAGTTATAGACTTACAAAGCGCCCCCTATCTGTCAGTCAGATAGACATTTCTAGTAGCTTCCAGAAAGGTCTAGACGGCAAGTTGGCGACCATTTGGCACCATATAGCCAAATTTTTTGCCAAATTTGGAGACCAAAATAAGTCACCAAATCCATCGCCAATTTGGCGATACCTCTCATATTTGGCTAGATTACCGGAGAGTCGTAAAATTCGTAGCAATATCTATAAGATCATGGGAACCACAGAAACACATTTTCTTTTCTGTTTGAGAGAGGACGCTTAGGTAAATTAGCTGTAAGTTGTAGGGATATCTGTCAGAAAATGTCTGATCAATACTGGAGAAAAACAAAAAGGTCAAATAGTCATGTCACACCTACCTTCATCCTCCAGACAATAAAATAAACAAACATCTCATGCACTTGATCTCGTACAATTCCCGGGCCTCAGTTCTCATCATCAAAAGTCATCTAACCTTTTACAGAACTTACCTAGCAAGCTCTTTAGTCTCCTCACAAGCTCTTAGTATCTCTACCAGTCCATTAAGTGTATTTACTACCAGTTTCATCAAATGCAACTCCAAATACCTCAATTCAAAACAACTCAATCAGGGAATTCTATGATTCCTTGCATAAACGTTTCTTTTTAGGTTATTTTACATTTTGGAACTAGTACTACCCTCAGCAACACTCGCTTAGACAGTAGACAAGCACTGCCTTTTACAGCTTTTACTCTTTGTTTTGTACACTGGTTTTTCAAGTAGCATTTTACTATGAAATACTGGCTGTTAGTGATAAAAATGAATTTAGATTACAAAGAATACATATGATATGATGGAAAGAAAGCATTCTCTTTAGCAGAAAAACTTTCCCTAAACAACATGGAAATACGCATAGGACATTTTCTACAAATGATAAGTTATAATAAGGTTATAATTGTGAAATTTGTTCCTTTGATAATTGCTGATTACATAAAACTCTATTCCTTTCACTCCAAAAATACAACTATGTATATGCACCACATTCATTCATTTCTCTTCCAAATCCCCCAGTTTTCATACAACATACAATGAAAATGGGATGCCCCGAACATGGTTCCACCTTAAATAATGCCACTAGACCTTAGAGCCGTGTAGTTCACAAAGCGTCTTTAGCTAGAGGTATCCCAATACCATATCCGTTTCCAAATTCTGTCCGTAATTTACTCATCACCCCACATCGCCTTGGAAAATCTACAGTTTTCTCTGTTGAATTTAATTGTTTATGATAAGAGTGGTGATATGGTTATATAGGTTGCTAGTGTTGTGAGGAAACACACGTTTTTCATCAACACATATGACCATTCTCTCAGTATTATAGGAGATGCGAAGAATACTTTATGATAGAGAGCAAGGCAGAACAGTGGTTTGCATGCAGGCTTTCGGAAACTAGGTTTGCTTAGTTCGAATTGCGACACACAATGCGCCGGTTATGTTCATGTTAAACCTGTAGGCCTAAAGTCCATCCGAGTGGTGATAGGGGTTTTGAAGAGGATACAAGCCCACCAGATGTCGTAACTAGAGTGCTTGGTCTCAACTACTGTGGCAGCATATTCGCACGCAAGGATTCTACCCCGGAAGGGCTTAGTCAATATGTCAGGACCAGGCAGTTGCATTGGAAGCATAGTAAATAAGCATAATCGATGACAATAACGGCTTTTCGGCTAAATGCTCATGACAATAAGGGATGCCTCTTATGTTTTTTTTAAAATTCTTTCTTGAAGATTTACCTTTCTACCGTTTGGGAAAATTACATCCAAAAGACAAATGAAAATATTTAAAATCCACGTATATCTAAACTCAACAAACAATTTAAGATTGACATCCTCAGGGTTGACGGCATATACCTGTCAAAGTTATCACCAGGACAAAACAAATACTGATTATACTCTCTGTTAGACATGCTAAAAACTATTCTCTAAATATTAGGCTGCTCC
Organism: Dolomedes plantarius; assembly: GCA_907164885.2. Taxonomy (NCBI): domain Eukaryota; kingdom Metazoa; phylum Arthropoda; class Arachnida; order Araneae; family Dolomedidae; genus Dolomedes; species Dolomedes plantarius. The sequence goes on along the minus strand of OU015497.1, from coordinate 57,303,059 downwards.
TGAGACTCCCATTCCAGACTTACTATCCCTTTACAAGTTAGTTTAACTGGTATTAGTTTGGTGATTGTTAATTCAATCCCATAATTCTGTTGGTTCCCAGATGCTGACTGAATCAATTTTCTTCTCTCAACGGCATTTTCTCATTAACATCCTAATAGTATTATATTACCACGATGGTATTTTGATAAATGTGTAAATAAATGATGCAAACAATAAATGTGTTTAGTATGTTATAAATATTACTACCCACTATTTCTTACGTTTAATTGCCATTAGTTTGGTTTTTGTTAATTTGATCAAACACTTCTGCTGCTTCTCAGGTACTGACTGAATCATTTGAATATCTTAACAGCATTTTCTTGGAAATTTCCTAAAGTAGTGTTATATAATCAAAATGGTCTTTTGCATGGAAATAAAAAATGTTTCTTGTATGCTGTAAATATTTCTATCCACATTCCCTCATGCTTTAATTGTTTTACAATGTCTCACATTTTGTTAAGTATGTGTGGTAATGTTTATTGGATGGGTCGTGATCTAGTATAGTAGTAGGCAATGATACCATTACTCTGGATTCTAAACAATACATTAATTTATTAACATAACACATATATTAGTACACATTCAATTATATTACTGATAATTAACAACCTAAAGAATCACTCATTATATCAAGGTATTATTTAATTATATAATGTCACTTATTTAAATTGATTTCATTTCAGTACGTAATATATATTATTTCTTAACTTTAGCCTATACTATAGGATTCGGGGATTTATTGACTTTTGGCAATAGGTTATGAAAGGTTGCCTCCATTTTTTGCAGACTGCCGAAGGGAAACATTCGCCGGCATATTCACGTGCATCGATTGGGATATCTTTCATCAGGATTCACTTTCGGTGGGGAACGCAGTCATCAGAATCGCTATATGGCGGGAAGAGGCGGGCTTTAACGGCAGGATCGGTTCTCCATCTTTGGCTTGTGGGGGTCAGGCAATCTGTCTTGGTTCCGTAGCTCAACTATTCTCCGCTCATCGGTAGCTTGCAGGGGTCAGGCAATCTATCTTGGCTCCGACGCTCCTCTATGCTCCTCTCATCGCTAGCTTGCGGGGGTCAGGCAATCTCTCTCGGCTCCACTATTCATCTATTATCCTCTCATCGTTGGCTTGCAGGCTTATAGCGATGCTCTAAGTCTGGGTGCAATCTCCCATATACTCTTTTTTAAACTTCTCGCTTACGAGGCTACTACTCTATATTCGTGTGTTGAGTCTGAGAGCCAAAAATCAATCATCTGCTTTTTTATATTCTCACTCTCTCTATTTTTAATCTTCTCAACGCCCCGCCTTTTACATTTTCATTCGTCTCTCATGTTCAACCTTTTCTCTCACTTCCACTTCGATTCGCTAATTTTCGCTTATTTCTTTAAACCATTCAGAGTGAGGTGCGTTTCATATAAAAACAATTCCGGCTTCGACTCACCCCTGCCTTTCTAGGGATCATGTTTTCACAGAACATCTCCTATGTGTGGGGTCATCTTCTCTTCGCCAACAATTCAATTTTCATCTCGATGTCCCCTCTATGTAGCCCCCTCGCTGTTTCGTCTCTTAACTGTTGCTTTTCAGTTCCCTTTTCTTCATTTGATCCTTTGTACAAACAGGCGCCATTTCAATTTTCTCATTTTACCCCCGTTTTTCCGATTTAATTGACTTGTCTGCCTCTTTCGGACTTCTAACATACCGTATCCCCACGACATTCTTCTTGTATCGTCTGGCGTCATTTCACTGTCCGTCATTTCCGTCCCGTTTGTTAATTGGTTTTTCTGCACCTTTCTATTTCTTTATATGTCGTAATCCACGACAGTATGTTTAGTTATAATTAGTTTGGTGATTGTAGTTTTGTCCAAATACTTCTACAGTTTCTCAGATGATGACTCAATCATTTGCCTGGTTGAAAAGCTTTTTCTCGGTAAATTCCCTTAAAATAGTGTTATATAATCATGACGCTCTTTTGCATAGAAATTATATATGTGTTTAGCATGTTATCAATATTTCTATCCTCAATATCTTACGTTTCAATTGCTTCACAATTTCTAACATTTTCAACATATTTCCTTAAGCAAGTTTAATTGCTGTTAGTTTGGTGACTGTAGATTAGATCAAACCATTCTGCTGGGTCTAAGATGCTGATTGAATCATTTGCATCTCTTAACGGTGATGCAAATAATTCATTATTGTGTTTTGTATGCTATAAATATTTCTATCCACAATTTCATACGCTTTAGTTGTTTTACAATGTCTCAAACTTTCATATGAAAGTTTTATTGCAATTAGTTTGGTGATTGTAGTTTTGTCCAAAAACTTCTGCTGGTTATCAGATGATGACTCAATCATTTGCCTGTCTAAAAAGCCTTTTCACGGTAACTTCCTTTAAAATAGTATTATATAACCATGATGCTCTTTTGCATAGAAATAATTAATGTGTTTAGCATGTTATCAACATTTGTATACTTAATTTCTTACGTTTCAATTGCTTCACAATTTCTAACATTTTCAAAATATTTCCTTAAGAAAGTTTAATTGTTGTTAGTTTGGTGACTGTAGTTTATATTAAACACTTCTGTTGGTTTTCAGATGCCGACTGAATCATTTGCATCTCTTAACGTATTTTCTCGGTAATATCCTCTAAAATAGTGTTATATAATCTCGATGTTCTTTTGCATGGAAATCAGAATGTATTTAGCATGTTATAAATATTAGTATCTCCAAATTTTTTAAGTTCTAATTGCTTACAATATCTAACATTTCAAAAAGATTTCATAAGAAAGTGTAATTGTTGTAAGTTTGGTTATTATACGAGTAGTTCTTATGAAACACTCCTGCTATTCCTCTGCCTACTGAATCATTTGCACCTCTTAATTTTCTACGGCAACATCGTCTAAAATAGTGTTATATAATCTTGATACGTTTTTTCATAGAAATCAATAATGTGGTTAATATGTTGTAAATATTTTTTATCCACAACTCCTTACGTGAGGAAAATAAAAGTACTTTAACCTTATTTTTTTACGTGTTTGATCTTCCGATGGTGTCATTCCGTATCTTTCAATATTTTTATAACTGCTTCGAATTCTTTGAAGATGCTAAGACAAGAAATTAAAAAAAAATCTCGTATGATACGACTATATTAATATTTTATTTCTGACAGGAAAATTCTTTATTTTTTTTCATGCTCATTTTAATTAAACTTTAACATTGCTCATTAACATATCAAAGACGTACATCCCGTTAACCAAACCGATAAAGTACTCCAGGGAGTCTCCCATTTCGAATTTGATTTTCTGCTGTAGGTTAGGTAATTTTCTTTTCATATAAAGTGGACGGTTCTTAATTTTTTTCCCTTTGAATTCTCTAGATTTTCATTTAACGTAAAAAATGCAGTGTTTTTCTCTAATGAAATTAAATAAAATAACACGACATTGCACAAAATAACAAAAATTCAATTTTTAATGTAATGATTTATATTTTCTCTCAATTTCAATAGCAAACGAGTAAGTTTCCTAAATCTTTATATATATATATATATATATTCCCTTCCATAAAATTGCCGGAGCGTAAAAAGTATCTGATTGTCCAAAATGTCCTGTAGGCGTCGACAATCAGTTTACCAGGAACAACATGCAAAGGTCCCAGGCCGTACCACGAAAAACACGCCCAAACATGTATACTATCTCCACCGAACTTGAGAGTTGAAACATTGCACTCGGGTAACAGACGGTTCGCCTGGCGTTCGCCAAAACCAAACACGCCCATCCGACTGCAAGAGCTTGACTCGTTGATCCATAAAACAGTTTCCCAGTGGTCAACAGTCCAGTTGTGATGTTGCAAACACCAAGCGAGTCTTCCGGCTTTGTTGGATGGGGGTGATGTTCGGTTTGTGTGCGCCAACACATCCGTGGATATTGAGACCTTGCAGTTTTTTCCGAAAAGTATTGGGGTGCACCGCAACCCCTGTTGACGGTTGAAACTCACTATTGCTGATTTGGAGTGGTTTTTTGCGGTCCTGACGAATCAATCTCTCTCTCTCTCTCTCTCTCTCTCTCTCTCTCTCTCTCTCTCTCTCTCTCTCTCTCTCTCTCACTCACTCACTCACTCACTCACTCACTCACACACACACACACACACACACGTACGTACTTACGTACGTATAAAGGCTATTTTACAGCTGTCAAGTAATTGTAGGTATATTTCAGGTACCACTTGTCAAAAAAATTATCGTGGGCCACTTTTAAACTAACCTTTAAAACTAACTTTTAAAAAAAATTTCTTTTTTAAAAGACAACAGGGATTTATTTTTGCTCTGGAAACGTCAGGAAATAGTTGAAATAAAACAATTTTTTTAGAATTTGAACAAAGAATTCAAAGAAAATTTGTTTTCCTGTTTCCAAATTTATAAAATTATTAATTTTGTGATCGTTTAGAAATGTTAAACCAAGTTTTTTGTTTCTTTCCCCTGGCTTCGTGGACCACTTAAGTTCATAGCTGGCTAAGAACCTATGATCTATTAAAGTATCAAAGTTTTAAAGTATCCATGGACTGGGACCGTATTTCTTAAAGGATGAATCTCGAAAAATGTTAAAGGCAAAATAAAGATTCAGAGATAAATGGCACATCGAAGGTACTAAGAGCTACTAGCAGAATAATTAACGATCCAGTAAAACATGGGAGAACCCTGGATCATTTCTCGCAAACTACGTGTTGTGCGTTCGTTCATATGGTCAATCGAAGCAAAGTTCCCATAATATCAAATCATTCAAGCTCAACGATTGATGATTGAAAAAATAACAGGGACTTGTGGGAAGAAAATTATTCAGGTATAAAAAAGCTGCTCACAAATTTTTATTACATAATATTAGATAGTTGAAAAATAACAAACTATAGGGGAAGTTGAGACTTAATAATACAGTAAACCCATAGATCAATACTGTAAAATAGATAAGTACTAAATCAGAAAGGAAATGGAGGTGTTATAGTTGATGACTGGAGGGGGTTGTGACCCCCCATCCCCGGTTAAACATGTTTTATTTCCGGAAAACACTCCAGGTGGTCGGTTACAACACCAAAACCTTATAGATAAAAAAGAGTGAAAACAATTAAAGTGAGACAAACAAATTAAACCATAGGTTATCATTAAATAATATTAATTAAAACGCTAAGAAACTAAATAATAAAAATAAAAATAAACATACAATACATCAATACATTTAAGGACATACCACCTCACCAAGCCGGCGACACGACTCACCAACACACACACTTTTATAGTCGAAAATAGGGTATTACTGTTGCCATTTATAAGATGAAACGTTGCCTACAAACTGTATTATTTAGATTAAAAAACTGGGTTAAGATTGACGTAATGAATTTAATTGGGAAACCCTGTTCAGAAGCTAATTTTATATATTTCTTTATTTTAAAATCCATGTTTATTACATTTGAATGTAAGCGTAGGCATCGCGTTAACTGGTCATCTACGCCTAGTGTATTAGATCAAAATATTAGCTGTTATCGTAATACATTAAAAATTAAACGCAAACAACGTGGAGGTCGTGGACGTAAACATAGCTTTAAAGATCATATCGTCCTTTTTAATAAGCTATGTGAAAAAATTAACAAAAAACCGTATTATCCAATACATTGGATTAAAAACTTTATTTTTGATTTAAAAAAAATATGGTTACAACATTTGTGGAAAATGGTAAAAAGCAATACTTTACAACATCTTATTCCAACTAATACACACTTCATACCTATAATAATAGACGTAATTAAAAAAAAGGTGCTATAGTTGTATTGTTTTACACGATAGTGAGCCAAAAAGTTGTAGTAAATTATATTTTATTACCGATTATGCAAACAAAAGTTTCGATAATATACCTTTCTATAAAATACTAAATCAAAATATCAGTTACTTTCCTATTAACAATGTAAAAATTTATAATAGTTTTCGGTATAGTAGGCCGATTGGTCGCTATATTTTCAATTATAATAATATATCTAAAAATTTGGTTAAAGAAGCTCCAGGAAGTTGTAAGTGTATTAATAATATGATTGGTTACAATGAACACTACAGCCACATTATAACTGGTAACACTAACATAACTGATAATACTGCGCTGTCAAATTTAATGAATAATGGTACAGGCTTTCGTATTGGTTACAAAAAGAATGTAATCCAAATTTTCAAGCAAAATCTTGAGCAATTTATTTATAAGGCAGCTTTGACTAATAGTATGCCGATTAGTACATTTGAACAATGGAAACATCATATTATTAATGATTTTAAAACAGCTTATCTAAGTTTAAGGAACAATGATAAACTAATAGGTTTAAAAATTATGATACTGTCTATTAAAGCTTTACAGGACCAATTTTCCATAACTTATGTAGATAAAGTTTCATCGGATTATGCATTTATAGGTTAAAAACTATATTGTGAAAGCTTAAATATGTGCTATAATGATAACAAGATATCATAAACTGAATCCTGAACTGAGTACTATACAAAATCGTATAAAAGCATTATATCGCTGTGCAGGGTATGAAATTAAAAACATTAAATTCCCTTATTTAGTATTAATCCCTAAATTTCATAAGTCTCCAGTTAAATTTAGAACTGTTACTGTAGGATGTAATACTTACTTAACACTAGCAAATAATAAACTTTTAAATCTTCTAAAAATAGCTTATAAAAGGTTAATTTCGGAAGGAAGTTATTTCCTAAATAATAGCTATGAGGTAGTAAAACAGCTAAAACGTAAAGGTGGTATCACTGGATTAAAAAGTCATGATTTTACAGACCTGTTTGACTTTATTGACTTGAAGGACCTATACAATATTATACTTGGTTTATACGAACAGTATGATTTACAATCTTATATTACCATAAATAAATACCGTGCACTTCTGGACCTAGTCCTGTACGAAACTATACTGTATGACGGAAATTGTTTCAATAAACAAATTAAAGGTATTCCTATGGGAGGTGGATGTTCATCTGCATTAGCAGACATCTACCTTCATGTCTATGAACGAGGTGTCATGATATTAAATGAACTACTGTACTTGAGATATGTAGATGATATACTGGTGTGTTTTAACGATAATTTAACATCTATAGAAATTAATTTTTATCCAGAAAATCTTAATTTGGTAGAAACTGAAATAGACAATAAAGGCAATTTGGTATTTTTAGACTTAAGTTTGAAAGTAAATAAACAAAATAACGCCTCGTTTTGCCTTTATGATAAACGAGATCATTATAATTTTAATACCAATAGGATTATGTCTTGGAATAACATTCTTCATAAAAATATAAAACCTAATGTAATAATAAACCAGTTAACGCAATGCCTAAGCTTACATTCAAATGTAATAAACATGGATTTAAGAATAAAGAAATACATAAAATTAGCTTCTGAAACGGGTTTCCCAATTAAATTCATTACGTCAATCTTAACCCAGTTTTTTAATCTAAATAATGCAGTTTGTAGGCAACGTTTCATCTTATAAATGGCAACAGTAATACCCTATTTTTGACTATAAAAGTGTGTGTGTTGGTGAGTCGTGACGCCGGCTTGGTGAGGTGGTATGTCCTTAAATGTATTGATTTATTTTATGTTTATTTTTATTTTTATTATTTTTATTTATTTAGTTTCTTAGCGTTTTAATTAATATTATTTAATGATAACCTATGGTTTAATTTGTTTGTCTCACTTTAATTGTTTGCAATCTTTTTTATCTATAAGGTTTTGGTGTTGTAGCCGACCACCGGGAGTGTTTTCCGGAAATAAAACATGTTTAACCGGGGATGGGGGGTCACAATTCCCTCCAGTCATCAACTATAACACCTCCATTTCTTTTCTGTTTTAGTACTTATATATTTTACCGTATAGATATCTGGGTTTACTGTATAATTATGTCTCAACTTCCCCTATAGTTTGTTATCTAATATTATGTAATAAAAATTTGTGAGCAGCTTACTGCCTGCATTTTATTTACGCTTTCTTAGCTTTTTACCAGAATTATTAAAATTCTCTATTTACATTTGTAAGCTATATATATATATATACTAGCATTATTGCTCGGCGTTGCCCGGGTAGATATATAGATATAAAATATTTCATGCATTCCATCAAAAAAATACTGGGCTGCACTCCCGCTCTTCATGTTCATCTGGCCAGACAGAATGCGCTTAGCACGTTTCTACTTAAATGATATACAAACAATAAGAAAGAAAGAAACTTTGAGCCTGCGGACCTTCGTCTGATTTTAAGGTCATTCCCAACCCTCTTTCTCCCGCGCATTGGAATTTGACCCCCCCCCTCCGTCATCCTCAAACCACCCCTCTTAACGCAGCTGGTTGAGGAGAATCCGAAGGGGGTAGACGCACCTCTATCGGGCACAAAAAACATTAAAAAATTAATTTTAAAAAAACTAATTATGCCCCAAATTTCGTTTTTCCTGATTTAAGTTTCTCGGGTCCAAAACATTAACTCTGCCGAATTTGGTCCCGGTGGGTGAAACAGTATGATTCTATAGCGGACAAACAAACAAACAGACAAGCTCTTTTATATATATATATATATATATATATATATATATATATATATATATATATATAACTCCTTTAATGTCCGTTCTTACAAAGGGAGTATGAAATATTCCGTTCTAAAGACTGGTCCTTATGTACAGTCACTATAATACAATATCATTTTCTTTAATGAAGAATTTCATGGTATCCCTCCAAACTGAACTTTTTACTTTATAGAAATTACATATATTGTTATGTTAAATTATCAAAAATTTCATTTATACACTATTTTCCTATGAGTTTTATTGTATCAGCGCATTAGATGGTCTACAAATTGTTATAGATTGAGGTGGTTTAAGAAATCGTTGGTTATTTTTCTGAACATGAGACCTAAACCAATATTTGAGAATGAACTTAGTTTGACTCATACCAATTAAAAATCAAGATCCTTCCTTAAAAGCTGTTAAAGCCACCAGTACTAACAAAAGCAAAATTGGAATAATAATATTTATACACGTAATAAAATGAATTAATTTCACATACAATTGTTTCATATACATCTTTAATGTCAGAGGAACTGTGTTTAAAATTTTCATTTCCGCAGATTGAGAAATAATGTTTTTAAATTACTAGATAGTTTAATGCAGCAAAAATAATGATAAAAAATAATTTTACATTCTCAAAAGAAGAAAAAAAATCTTTTAAAATTGGAGCTATATCGGATTTTTTTTTGATTTTTTACACTTAATTTATTTCGTAATATTTTGTATAATGCTGAAAAATAGCTTATTCTTATCAATTCCATTATAAAGTCAAATTTTCTTAATAAGATAATTTGATCAAATTGCTGCATTTTCTGTACCTGTCTGAATCCTAAAACGATTTTAAATATATTTCCAGTCGTAGGAAAAAATTTAATATCGTCTTTTATGCATGGAAATAAATGTCTTTCTGCTGAGAGTTTGTAAATAAAGCCAATAAGATCATATGTTAAAATATCTTGTAGAAATTAAAAAGCGTTTCAGAAATCCTCTTGTTTATTCGCATAAACTTTCCTTTTATTACTCCCTATATTTTGCTTTATTACTTTCAAAGGAACTACATTTCTAATTTAGTGAATGCTTAGTAATTTGATTAAAAGATGAATAAATGCAATAGTTTTGTTCCAGGCATACATATTGAAGGAATAATTAAATTTTCAGTATGATGCATTTACGTTTCGGTTTTTTATAAGTATATTGATCTGTAACAATCTGTTGCATAGAGTATTATAAATTAAAAATAGGGTTACATGAGAAAGTTTTCCATTACTTTCAATGTATGTAATAGGCTGCAATAAGAAGTATGACTTTGAAGGTGATATACATCAAAAAGTTAGAACGGGATATTCTTTTTTCGATTTTTAACTATTAACCTTCTTCTTCTTCACAAGCACAACAACCCCCTATTAGCCCTGGTTGCCTCAAGCACGCGCTCCCTCCAGCATTTTCTATATGCGACGACTCCCTTCCAGTTTTCAACTTTTAATTGCAAACTTATTACTGTTAAAGTCTTTAAGTCTTTTTCGACGTCATTTAACCTTTTAGTTGGTGGTCTACCTCTAGCTTAGAATCCCTCAGGTTTTTTAAATGTCAAGATCTTAGTGGGATTATCATCCGATCTTCTCCAAACATGGCCAAGGCATCTAATCTATTGCTACGTATAGTTGTGATTGCCCATAAAGCCTATACAGATCAAAATTATATCTGGTTTTCCAACGTCCCTCTTCCTGCACTGGGCTAAAGATATCCCTGAGGATTTTTCTCTCAAACATATCCAGTGACCGCTGCGTGTCTTTGTTCAAGGACCATATTTCACTTGCTACATTCAAGTAAGACAGGTAGTATAACTTAATTACTATTAAACTGAATTAACCAAAAATATGCATCTCTCGAGCACAGGTAGTCATTGACTTAGGTTTTGCACTTGACATGGACTCCTCAGCAAGACCAACTCATAAGAACGCTGGAAGGAAAGAATATTCCTAATGCTGTATTTCATTAATTTTTTCATGGTGACTGAAAAAGTGTAGTAAAACAGCTCACTTCAGATAGTACCATCGTCCATCGCGAATTGAAGCTCAGAATTTACAACGCAAATTAATAGAAGTTAAGAACAAAAAAAATGGCGGCAAAAAAAATAACGGACGAAAGATAACTGTGTAAAAAAAATAACGTTATTTTTTTTATAACCTCTAGCATCAACTAAACATCAACTTCAGTAGGAAACGATGTCAAATTAGTAATAAAAATTAGTTTTGTTGGAACTTTTTGAATTATCTTACTGCCTGCACTGGAATTGCTTTTCACATATTTTAGCCGCAGGAAATAAAACTGAATGTCGGCTAACCTAGGCATGCAGTGCAGTACAGATAAAAAATATATTTTAAAGTATTTTGCGAATTTTAAAGATGGTTATTTATTTGGATTCAGTGCATTTTAAGGGAATTTCATATTTCTCTTGAGAGCTCCAGTTTTCTAATTTTCTACTTTTTAACATTTCAGTGGGTTTGTTAAAGCAGTCAACTGTAATTTTCAGTATTTTTGTCACATACTTTAGTTTAAAAATAATATATGATAAGATTTACTGAATAAAGTAAATCTTACCAAACATTGCTTTTATCCTATATGTAACTAAGAATTTTAACTACTGTGCAGCAGTATTTTTACAATTCAAGGCTTGAATGGTCAAGGAGACTATAGCTTCAAGCAGACTATAGTTTTGTGAAAACTATAGCTTCGAGAAGACTATAGCTACGTGTAGACAATATAGGTATAGAGGTATAGCGGTCATGCAGCAGGATATGTCATAACAATACGGCGAGGCAATAAGGGACGTATAAGATTGCTACTTATCGACCACTAGAGAAACAGGCATTTCATAATGTGTTATAGTAGTAAGTTTCTCTATAAATTATTGAATAGAACGGTTGCATATTATTAACACTGTTATTTTTAATTATAACAGAGAAGAAAGTGCTTCATTGATTCTTAATTTGTGTACCTTGTAAGAAAGAGAAATTATAATGTATAACACTTTATTGTGTGCAATTTTATGAATTTATTTTTAAAGAGTGTGGTAAAATAAGGTGGGTACTATCATGGTGCATGATTGAACCTCTATTAGGCCTATGTACAACGGAAATTTAGTAAATAAGCACTTATAAGATAGTTCATGTTTACAGTGAACGAATGCTGTTAAAAAAAAAGATGTTTGTTTTTTCAAAGGACATCAAAGTAACTGGGAAAGCAACGAGAAGATATTTTATTCTTGTAAATATTTAACAATACAATAAAAGAAATTATAATGAATATGAAGTGGTGAGTTTCAAAACTACCCTAGCATACAATAAGGATTTTTCGTAAACTGCAAATAATATTTGTAGATAACAACACATTTAGACATTATTTATGAAAGCGAAGAGAATTTTCTGCATAATTCAGCTTTACTCACACGCAGGAGAACCACCTGAATTATAATCGAGTGCAAACTTTTTTTTTTTTTGGGGGGGGGGGGGGGGAGGACAGTTTTGAATGTCAGCGTCTCATAATTTTTATCTTTATAGTTTCTTATCCAGAGTTATATTTGAGGGAGAACTACCTTGTATATCACATATGAGTTCTGTCTGTCTTTAGATGGAATTATTAAATATTACAGGTTCCTATCAAGATGAAATTTAAAAAATAGTGAGTAATTTACTCTGAACTCTAAGATAAGACATAAGATTAAATATTTAGAATACTGAATATGTATATTTAGAGGATGTAATAGTATGCGAATTTGCAAGCATAAGAAAATGAATTTTAAAAACACAATGCGGATTAAACGATAATATTAAACCAATAGAGGAATTGTAATAATATTTATAATAACAATAGTAATTTTGATTTGTAAGTATGTTTATTTCGGTGGGAAGTACCTACTTTAAAATTTGGATAAAGTGTTCAATATTAATACATACATTAGTTTACGTTTAACGTAAAACGTTTAACGTTTTACCATATTGATAAAATTACAGTTCCTACCAAACCCTTTACATGGAGCTATTATAACGTTGGTTTGATCCACTCTCTTATCTATAACTAAATCAAGACGTTGAATTAATGTTAAAAAAAGTTGATAATAATCCATTCAACCTTTCAGAATATTTGATATATTCCAATACAGTTTCCTTTAATATTAATATATTTACTATTTTACAGCAATTTTCCCCCTAATGAAATGATGTTAAGGACTTTCCTTGCCTAATTTATCTCATCGCCTTTTAAATTAAGCAGCTTATATCTCTGTCACCTTTAAAATTGCACTTGCATTCACTATTACCACCCTCTTATCATAATACTTTACAATATATTTCATTATGCATCGCTAAATATTGTATATAATGTTAACATTATTATGTTATTAAGCGATGTACTTAACAAGTGCGATGCATTGCGATGAAATTAAAAACAAATATGTCGTTATGTATCAATATATTCAGCATCATCTTGAGTATGGAAATGCTAAAAAATTGAATCTGTCAAAACTTAACGCATTGTTCCGTACAGGGTTATTTGTATATTTACAGACATCAGTGAAAATCGAAAGACCGAGTTGTGGGAAAATTTCATGACGACAAATAAAAAATGTAAACCAACATTCACTATCTTTAGAGGCGAATATTTCTTACTGTACACATGCAATATTTATGCAATTCTTTGTTAGCTTAAAATTAACCAAAAGTCATAATAATTTAAAGATTATACACTCATCTTTCATGAAACGCAACAAATGTTTGAAATAATTATAAAATTTATTGAGTTGAAGATGAAAGCTTCTTAAATGAATAATTATTATTGAGACTGAATTTTTTTTATCTGGATCATTCTCAAACATATTTATAAAAATCATTTTTTAAGTAATCTATATACATAAAAGAATAACTTTGACTGTCGGCCGGACAGGAAACAATTCCGGGTAGACCGTTCCCGGTATGGCATTCGGTATGGTTTTGAAATTCAGCCATGTTTGGAAATGTCGAAATCGATGTAGTTTTTTTTTTCATGAAAGTACATAAATGTTATATATTTGAAAAGAGCTTTAAAAACTGATATTTTTTTTCTGCGTATACTTATTCTGTTACTTTAATAGTTTTAGAGATATTTCAATTCTAAATGCATACTCCACCAATACAAAACGTAACCGCTATGTTTTAAAAGTAAAAATCGATGTATTTTTTTTAAGAAAGTACATAAATTTTACATATTTAGAAAGAGCTTTAAAAGCTGATGATTTTTTCTGCGTATTCTTATTCTGTTACTTTAATAGTTTTCGATATATTTCAATTCTAAATGCATACTACACCGAACAAAACTTAACCACCATGTTTTGCGGTGTAAACACAGCGTGATTCATTCACAGCGTGATTCTCACTAAAAAATTAATCACTGAAAAGAAATGTTCCATCGTGTGTCCAATTTTTAATTATTTTTCTATTTTTCATACTATTAATTCAAACCCTTTAATCATAAATAGATCACTTGAAGATTTTTTGCGGATTTTTTGGCAATTAAAGTGACTGCCTACGTTCGGAACCAGTTTTTTTTAAAATTGTTTTTTTAAGGATTTTTTTATCTTTTATGGTAAAATAGCATTTAAAAATAAAAAATTTTAAAAAAAAATTTCCTGTAAATACCATACTTTTTTATAAATTGGTCAATTTGAAGTAATTTTTAATGAAATTTAGCTAAAACGCCTATCACTCTGCACAAAATTCTAATGCTACTATTTTAATTTCCTTCTCACACATGATACTGTAACATATTCCGTGCTTGGTGTCAAAGCCGACACGCTAGGTAGCGTCACACCGGTTATGTTTAGTGATAAACAGCTTACTAATAAGAACTTTTTACACTGAATATCAATTTATTAGAGAGTCTGGATTAAATACTTCACAATTAGGTCGTGTTCTGGAACATACATTTTACATTAATAATGTTCTTTGAAGTCTGCGATGCACGCTAAAGATTGTCCGTTCAGCTGGCTGGCTGATCTGCCGCTACGGATCGTAGATCGGGCCTTCAGGCAATAAAACTCTAATTGTAGAAGTCTCAGTTGCTGGGAATGGATTCCACTCGTCGGAACAGGCTGGAATGAGGCGAACTCGAACTCCAGACGCTGTGTGGTCTAATTATCAGAGTAGTGGACGGTTCGTCCCACGTTCTCACCAAAGAAGCTAGCTGCTTCGGAAATACTAAAGATCAAGTTTTGATCTCCAAATAACCCTTCTCAGCGAGAAAAAGGTCTTCTTCACACAGGGGGGCTGAGCCTCCAAAAATGTCGAAGTCACTCAAAGTGACTGGAGCTAGGAGATCAGCTATCACTCCTAAACTCAGGCTTCGAAACTCGTCTCTCCCTAAAAAAATCTCCGGCATCCGTTTTTAACACTTTTTCCCCTGGCGGGATCTGTAACATCCCCGCTCTTTGATCTGGGGCTCTGATAGGTCCTTGGCCTTGAACCGTGTGCAAAACTATATTTGTTCTTTATATCGGCAGCACACGTTGGGTCATTAGGTCGTCTCATCAGGGGGATGGTCTGCCTTTGTTAGTCTTTTGTGTTATAGTGTCTTCGCTGTAGACATCGGGGCGCCTCGCTATTGTCAAGTCGCTCCTCGCTTGCGAGTCGAAGTTGACTCCTTTTGTAAGTCACCCTCGGCAGGGGGAAACCTATTCTTTCCGCAGTCCGCCGCTGGCTTACTCTGTTTCAAGCCGAGGTTAATAATTTTCTGGGCCATGAGGAGGGGAAATCTCACAGCCCCTCCCCCCTTTGAAAAAGATTTTGCGGTTCCTGCAAAATCTGAAATGCAAGGATTAGGTACAGGGGATTCACTTGTATTCCATCTCTAGAGGCATCCCTGTCAATTTTAATCAATGCATCAACGTTTGTTACAGACCAACTTTACATTTACACTATACTTTCCTTAACATTACAATTAATTTATAGTAGAAGAAATATTTTACATTAGCTCAATACCTTGATTTAAAGGACATTAGATTTCATTTATAATTATCTAAAAAACATTTACATTTACAACATTACCTTACTAAAAAGAGAAAAAACTTTATCCTAGTACAACTTTTAATTCAAACAATACACTTATTTACAAATATAATAAAAAAAAATGTTACAATTCAAGTAATTTTAGCTTATTCCGCTCTACTGAGACAGTCAGCATGTTTGTTTTGTGATCCTGGCCTATGAACAATCTTATAATTAAATGGTTGCATAGCTAGAGACCACCTCATAAGCCTATGGTTGTTACCGGCATTATTTTTTTCTATTCGCTGACACGGGTCGCAAGATTTTACGAACATCTCCGCGTCTTTGGTGCACTGGGGCCAATAATAATAACGCAATAGCTCCTTTTTCGTTCTGAGGACCCCCATATGTCCCCGTAATCCCTCGTGAGTCAAAATTAAGATTCTGGCTCGGAGACATTTAGGAATGACTAACTGCCTCCGTTCTTTGCCTCTGTGATCCGTGGATCTTCTAAATAACAGCCCTTTTTCAACCAAATATTCAGTTGTGGTTTTATTTTTAACCTTATTCCAGAGGGGCTTTAGTTCTTTACACCTCTCTTGCTCTTTTCGGAAAATTTCTGAGCTTACACCCGCTAAATCCATTTCTGCGCTCCCTTCTCTCGGGGGCAGTACTAATTCGCTCTCGACCTGGACCGTTCCCTCTTCACTCTGACCAGTTTCGGTTTCAACTCCTACGGCGGGAATTGAATTTTCTAGTTTTTCTCCTCGACTTACTATGGCTAGCGACCGGTTTCGCGTAACGATACCGTTCACGGACTGGGGTTCGCTTTTGAGCCTCTCTACGAGTTCCTGGGTGTAATTTCCCATTAAGTAATGGTTCATTCCCACTGATTTTCCTACCACTGCTGCTTTCGTGAGCAGATCCCCATATTTCTCACTTTCTATTCGCACTCTAGCGACCGGTAAACTCCGCAATTCATTTTCTAAGGCTGTGCGGACCCATACCCTTTCTCCGGTAAAATCTGAGGCGTTTATTAATTTAATAGGGGCTAGATCAAAACTCGAACCACTGTCCCTGAGAATGGTGGTTTCGATACCGTTTATTTTTGCCTTACTTAAGTATGGCTTGAACACTGGTTCAAAGATCTCCGCAGTAGCTACACTGTTTACACGCTCGGCAGTGTGCCTGTGTAATTCGGGGCACTGAGGTCTCAGATGATCGGTCGACCCACACTGATAACAAGCCGGGGGCTTACGTTTTTCGAACTCGCGTGTGCGCCAGTTATTCCCACCTGATCCTTGGCTCCTCCCGTTAAAAGAGTTAGACCTTTCCCAGTCTCCCTTTTTATCCTCATTTATCTCCTCGGCGATTTTGGGTTTCTCTGCCGCCTTTTTCTCTGGTGGTTTTAAATTAAGGGGTTTTCGAATAGTGCGCCTTGTCGCTTCATATTCGTCCAATTTTTTCACTAAGATGTGAGGGTCCACTATAGCTCCCCAATCATCTAAAAAGTGTTCTCGGATTTCCGCCGGGACGCGTTTTTTAATCTGGTCTGCAACCATGAGATTCTTAAGGGCTTCAAAATCTTTTACACTTACCCCTTCAAGCCATCCCTCTAAATAATTTCTCAGCTCGAAAATTAAATCTTTCCATAGGGCACCTGGCCGCCTCTGGTGTTGATTTAGTTTAACTCTAAAAGTCTCCGGACTTAACTTAAAACGGCTCAGAAGTAATTTCTTTACCTGATCGTAATCATCTGCTACCTCAACGGGTTCGCGAATAATTATTTCAGCGATCTCCGTGGGTAATAATGAAAGCAAATGCATCATTCGTTCCCCGTCTTCAACCTGTGCTTTTCGTGCCTGACGTTCAAACAGGGTTAGGAAGAGAGAAATGTCCGATTTATCCGGATCATATTTCTGCATTAGGGTTTTGAAATTTCGTACGGGCCTAACGCTCTCATTCTGGGACGAAGCTACGCTGGCGGTTTCGGCTGCCTGAGTCAACCGTAATTTTTGCAGTTCGAAATCTCTCTGCCTCACTTCTCGTTCAAATTCTAATTGCCTAGCTTCGCGTTCTAATTCTATACGTTCTGTTTTTTCGCGCTCTTCCTTAATGATTTTTATTTGAGCCCTAACACTCTCTTCATCATATCTCGCACTGGACAAAATTCTGTCGTATAGGTCACATTTCCTATCGTGATCCTCGAAATCAATCCCTAGATCATCTGAAAGAACCTGGAGGTCTTCCTTCTTATAAGTCATTAAAAATGCCATTTTTCCTATCTCAATATAACCCAATTACACTAGTCCAAAACCAATTCTCCAAAATAATACACTCTAATACGATACGTTAATAAAGAATAATAAAAATGCACTTTTCTTAATTTCTAGCACAAATACACTTAATACTCAAAACACAATATGCAATCTCGGTTCAATAACATGTTATACAATTCTACTCAGAAAAAATTTCATCTAATACATTTCCCCACAATAACATACATACACTTGCAAAAAATTCTATGTTTTCAATAGATACACTTTACTAAATTTTGTAACACTTCGCGACTTGTTCATAAACCAGATCACATATAAAACCACAATGTCTCGAATTTCTCGGACTCAAGAAAAATATTACTGACGAGCTGATGCTCTATCGTTTTTCGAATTTCTCGAATTTTGTTAACTATAGAGTTATTTATTAAAACAACTATGTTGTCGACTTTCTCGACCACTCAGTTAACTACAGAGTTAATTATTGAAACAAATATTTTGTCGACTTTCTCGACCACTTAATCAACTAAAGAGTTAATAATTTAATACAGATATTTTGTCGACTTTCTCGACCACTTAATTAACTAAAGAGTTAATAATTTAAAACAGATATTTTGTCGACTTTCTCGACCACTTAATTAACTAAAGAGTTAATAATTTAAAACAAATATTTTGTCGACTTTCTCAACCACTTAATTAACTAAAGAGTTAATAATTAAAAAAAACACTTCAAATACACATTTGCCTCTAGAGAATGAAAAAACAAGTACCTGTCCTCGAAGCTTGCTTCTCTCCTCGGGTATGCTGGCTTTCTCGGCTTAGTAGGAATGGCTCCACACTAGTCAGGCACTGTTGAAAGTTCGAATTATCGTACGCGCACACACACACAGTCTTGCACAATCACTCACTAAAGCTGGATTCGTTCTAACGCTGCCACCATAAATTCTAATATTAGTTTAGCTGTAACATATTCCGTGCTTGGTGTCAAAGCCGACACGCTAGGTAGCGTCACACCGGTTATGTTTAGTGATAAACAGCTTACTAATAAGAACTTTTTACACTGAATATCAATTTATTAGAGAGTCTGGATTAAATACTTCACAATTAGGTCGTGTTCTGGAACATACATTTTACATTAATAATGTTCTTTGAAGTCTGCGATGCACGCTAAAGATTGTCCGTTCAGCTGGCTGGCTGATCTGCCGCTACGGATCGTAGATCGGGCCTTCAGGCAATAAAACTCTAATTGTAGAAGTCTCAGTTGCTGGGAATGGATTCCACTCGTCGGAACAGGCTGGAATGAGGCGAACTCGAACTCCAGACGCTGTGTGGTCTAATTATCAGAGTAGTGGACGGTTCGTCCCACGTTCTCACCAAAGAAGCTAGCTGCTTCGGAAATACTAAAGATCAAGTTTTGATCTCCAAATAACCCTTCTCAGCGAGAAAAGGTCTTCTTCACACAGGGGGGCTGAGCCTCCAAAAATGTCGAAGTCACTCAAAGTGACTGGAGCTAGGAGATCAGCTATCACTCCTAAACTCAGGCTTCGAAACTCGTCTCTCCCTAAAAAAATCTCCGGCATCCGTTTTTAACACTTTTTCCCCTGGCGGGATCTGTAACATCCCCGCTCTTTGATCTGGGGCTCTGATAGGTCCTTGGCCTTGAACCGTGTGCAAAACTATATTTGTTCTTTATATCGGCAGCACACGTTGGGTCATTAGGTCGTCTCATCAGGGGGATGGTCTGCCTTTGTTAGTCTTTTGTGTTATAGTGTCTTCGCTGTAGACATCGGGGCGCCTCGCTATTGTCAAGTCGCTCCTCGCTTGCGAGTCGAAGTTGACTCCTTTTGTAAGTCACCCTCGGCAGGGGGAAACCTATTCTTTCCACAGTCCGCCGCTGGCTTACTCTGTTTCAAGCCGAGGTTAATAATTTTCTGGGCCATGAGGAGGGGAAATCTCACAATACATATAACAGTTATCTTCAAAATGACACTAAATCTAAGAGAAATTTTAAAATGCAAAAATAATACAGACAATTTTATGTTCCAATATGAAAATTTTCCCCGATTCGTCATTCCTTTCCTTATAAAAACAGCCCCAAACAAAAAAAAAACTATTTATCATACATCAATTATTGTGCTTCATCTCATTAACAATAGAATCTAAAACATTTCCTGAAAATTTTATCAAATTATATGCATTATTATGTGAGATATCTTGATAATGGTAGAGATTTGTGCTAAAAAACATAATTCTGAGAAAAACGCATTTAAAGTTGTGTGTCACTTCAATTTTGTATCAGAGAATGTTTTTAAAAATAGCTATAACTCTGCTTCTAATTAACGTAGAATGAAAATCAAAACGGTTTTGAAAAAAGAAAAGATTGAATTACACGATTCTTGCAAAAAATAAAATTGACCAAAATAGTCAAAAAATGTCATTTTCAACGTAGGCAGTCACCTTAAAAGCGAAACAAATTTTAATTCAAGTGAACTGTGAGCCGAGTGTCAAGTGATTTGATACCTGGGCGAACCCCGGCCAGTATCTATTAAAAAAAAGTTGCTAGATTTTCCGAATTTACCCCTCTGTTTTAGTAAAAATATAAAATGAATATTACATAATGTTCACGCACGCACAGACACTTGTTTCGGAAATTTATTGAATTATTGAAAATATTTATTATTGAATAAAAGTTTAAAGAACTTCTAAAATTTAAACCATATTTTATATAAAAAAAATTTTGTTGTTTGTCAATAAAATGTTTTTAAGAACGTGACAAAAATCCTAAATAATAATCTACCAGAGAAATTAAATAAGGGAAAGTTTACATAAAAAAATTTAGTTTCATGATCTAGGGAATTTTTCTCCTCTAGATTTGGGTGAAAACTGCTCCGAAATTTATAACATTTTTATCAATATGGATCTTTGATAATTTTTAGAATTCTTTGCGATGACAATGTTTATAAATTTCCCAGATCACTAGGAGAAGTTTGTACCATATTAACAAAAAACACGATACATTTCATATTTTGATTATGTATCTCTATTTTTTTAAAGTTTTAATAAACGCCTATACCCTAAAATACCGAATTATAAATAAAATACAAATTGTGTCTAAGAGTGTTAACAGCACTTCCAGAAAGAGGGACATAACCATTTAAAAATGACGTATCAAATAAAGCGTCCAAATATTTGAAAAATCTTTAAATGGTAGAATTTGCAATTGCTAAAAAATCAACACTAATCGAAAATACAGATATTTAAACTCGGTGTGTGGCTATGCATAGAGCATCAGTCCTCCCCCCCCCCAATAAAAAAAAACCTAGATGTACAAGCTACTAAGCTGAGCGTAACTATATTCAGTATCTTTCTTTACTATTTAGGAAATATATTGACTGATAATGGGGTTCGAGGAAAGATATATATGGGTAATCAAATTCGTATGTATGCTGAATTTCAAGGAAATGTATAAGTTTAAGATTTCCTGGAATATTCTTCTGCGATCCTGCAAAACGCAACGTTTAACATAACAAATTTTCAGAGTGTGAGGGGAGAGGGAATGGTCATCTGTCTGCAACTTGACAGACAAAACTCTACACTATATCGCTCTTCCACTATGCTCCATATCATCTGGCTGATATTACTGGCAGGTGAAGAGCCGCTATTTGCTCTATTTCAGGTGTCGGCAACCTTTTTTTACTAGGGGGGCATATTTCAAAAATGCAGGAGTTCGGAAGGCACCCCTGGATGAAGAGGAGGGGGATGGGGGGTTAATATTTAAACCTGAAAATATTAATGTGACAATTTTTTAATACATAAATTAAAATTAAAATTTAAACAAAATAATCTTAAAATTGATAATTAGTGCAATATTTGACATTGCAAATCTGCGACCAACTCGTTGTAATGTGGCCCTTAAGTAGCATTCCCAGTTCTCAGGCAATGGTCCAAATCAGTGTCAGTGAGGTTTGATCGGTTCTTTGATTTTAAGAATTTCGTATTAGAAAACAAATATTCAAAATTATTTGTAAACGCACAAAGATAATTCAATTTCAGAGCACATTTTCTCAACAAGAGGAAGCCATTTCCATTCACTAAATTCCAGAATTTTTCTTCGTTATGATGTAATTTTAATTCAATGTCATTTCTTATATTTATAATTTCGAATTCGCAGTCCCCCGTATTGGAAATTTCAACATATGATGCGATTTTATGAGTCACATCCTCCTCTGTATGAGAGTAAGTATTAATAAAAAACGTCGAGAGTGACTGCAATTCGTAAAATTCTTCAAATCTCGTATTCAATTCTTCCAATAAGGAATCGAAATGTTTGGCAAACTGATAGTTGGTAGAATTTCTATCGTAAAAATTTTCTTTCACCATTTTTAAATTTGGGAAATGTGATAAATTATCTTTCTCCAGAGCGCCAATTTAGCTTTAAATGCATTTATCGTACTTGTCATAGAAGCAATATGATGATTTCTACCCTGTAGTTTCATATTTAGTTCATTCAATTTTAATGTTACATCATTTAGAAAGCCTAGCTCAATTAACCAAGATTTTTTTCTAATGCTAAACAAATTTTAGTCCCGAATAATAGAAATTCTTTCACCCGTGGTAATAAATTTAAAAACCGCTCATATACCTTTCCGCTAACGATCTCTCTCAATCAAATATCTAAAATCAAACAATCAAAAATATCTAAAATCAAATTTCTAATCTCAAATACCTAAAATTTAGATATTTGAAGGGCGGGCACTTTAAAATTGTTTCGCGGGAACCAAGGTTCCCGCGAACTCCTCGTTGTCGACCCCTGCTCTATATTATAACCATAACCCAGGAGACTGAGTTTTTTTATAAAGAGATACACTTCGTCAGGAGCCTAATTTGATGTACTCTTTGGCAACAGTCTTAGTGTCCACGGAATCTCAATCTTTACAGGAACCAAACCAGTTAGGATGAACACAAGTTTGCTTTTCTGTCTTTGGTTAATGTGCATCAATCTCTCAAAAGTTGAATAAATGCCTTCGCACGAGCACAATAGAATGGTGGAAGATGATTATATGGTGTAAAGAATCCTCTGAGTTTGTCAAATATTTGAGAACGAGACGCAATTCGAAATTGCATCAAAGTACAACTCTTAAATAATGCTCAGGAGATGTTATCTTGGAGAAAGAATTACATTATATTCAGGGTGGTCAAATCTGGACCTTTGAACAGACTCTTGACCGCTGAAGTACAATGCTCGTACCGCTGTGGCGAGATTTTGGCGAGATTTCCCTTGGAAACTCTTAATTTTGGAGTTTTTCTCCCTTTGGTTCTTCAAATTGTCCTTTAGTGAAACTCTACTAGCATGGAGCAACGGAATGAGTTCAGTACTTCAGCTGCCTTGAATCTGTCAAGCAGACCTAGCCTCAAGCAAATTATAATGTCCCTATTCTCGGTGCATTGTGAGAGGATCAAGAGTTCTATAAATTCCTTCAATGTATGGATGACTATTTGATCGAAAAGCTTTAAGAGTAGAATCCGTTTCTGAGTCGAAAATCCCTTTTCAAAAAGCTTTTCTGGCAGAATATAAATCCAGTAATACAGAAATATTTCGTTACAGGCATACCGGAAATTTGAGGATAGTGGGACCTGAAGAGATGGTAGTCATTTCGGCTAAATATATGTATAAATGATAGAATAATAATGTGAAATAAATGAAATTTTTCAATTCAGCACTGGTTTTTAAACTTTCCTTTTCTTAATATGTTAACAAAACCGTTTTATGAACATTTCAGAAAATTTTCTTCTTTCTATATAATTCAGTTTGAGAAATATCTATAATTCCTTTTCGTTTTAGGAAAGCTATATAATCAATTGAATATATGTTGTTTAGTATATGAAAATTAGCATAAACAATTCATCATTTTATACAATGGCAGAGCTTTCAATGGTGCATTGTACGTATCGTTTCTAATAACACTTCTAATTAAATTTTTCTACCCAATTTATAGTTCGATCAGTTATGCATCACTTTCATTATCTCTTAAATAGATTTTAATTTTAACTTCCTAGATTTAAGATATATTTAATTATACAACTTTCAAAAGGTTTATATCTCTAATTTCAATGAGATTTTTACTAGGCAAAATTAATATTCAATTCCCACATATCTTTTTAAAACCTTATTGAACCTTTTTGAAATACATTTTTATCGTTATCAGTGCAATAAAACAAAAATATATATAATGTTTGGAGGATGTTACTCATTTTAACAGGGTAATTAATATTTTTAATTACTTGCCTCTTTCAGTGGAAGTAATTTTTTTTGAAAGAAACGAAAGCACTTTTTATCTATAAATTGGAGAACATGTTTTCTAAGAGGATAATAAAACCTAATGATGCAAACCACGAGAGACACTCGATGTAAGATTAATTTCAAATTCCCAATATTCTATTGTTTATTTTTCAGCTGTTAATATTTTTGTCAGAATCATATGTCTTAAAAATCATATCGTAATTATAATGAAACAATCTTCGGATGTGCATATTAAATTATTTTCTCTATTTCATTTTATTCATTAAATAGTAGCGAGAATTAGTTTTGTCTTGCATATATACAGTATTTCTTTCCCTTCCCTTTCTCTCTCTCTCTGTGAATATATATATATATATATATATATATATATATATATATATATATATATATATATATATATATATATATATATATATATATATATGACAAAGTTCAAAGGGAAAAACCAGTATGAGCTCTAAATCTACTTGCAGCCAAGAACTACTAAAAACATGAAAATATAAGTATTAAATAGGTTTTGGGCAGCATCTCTTCATAAGCTCAAAAAAATTTTATATATACGTTTTAAGATCTTTGTTTTTCGAAACAGTCGAATGACGATAACCCGAGAAGAACTGGCTTCAAATCATTACTGACTGCTCAAAATATGAAGAGAATATTAATGAAGGTGCACGGGTATACTGTGATATTTTTCATATTTTATGCACCTCTGGGGGAACATAAAACTGCCTTTGATGGGGCGATTGTAGAAATTTGTATTGCTCTAGACCAACTTTTATGCCAGATGAAAAAATTCTCTATAGTGGTCATCCTTAGTGACTCTAGGGCAGATCATCAAGCTATCGGCTCCTGCAGTGTTCCCATATCATCTGATGTATGTAGGTGCCAATTACTAGTGCAAAAACTCCCGAATAACGGTAGGGAGATCGCCCTGCAGTGGATACCAGACCACTGCGGCACCCGTGGCAACGAGCCGGCCGATGCCCTGGCTAAAACTCTGCCTGACTAAAGACCGATGCCTGGTTAAAAGCCTACTACCATTCCATCTGTACTACAAACCTCCAATTATGTGGTTTCTTACAACTCGCTAAAGTTACTTGTAAAGGAGACTTTTAGGGACTCCCTATAAAAGAACTGTTGTTGAGGAGTTCAAATAAGATATGGTGAGCAAAATTGCTGAAGTCTCAGAATGCCCACGGCAGAAAGCAGTCGCCTTGTTTCGTCTAGTAACAGGGCATGATTGCCTATTGAAATATCTCTGCTATATAAATATAGCTTCAATACCCTTCGCAAGCTCTGTAATCGACGAGAGGACATGGACGTTACTCATAAAATTATTTGCCCCGCTCTACCTTTAGTTCAAGAGTGGGAGATATATTGGATAGCTATGACACTTTTGGATTCACGGACGTAATAGTTCTCTTTTATTTGTTGTTTTTATTTTTATACAGTCTTGTAATCCGCCATTGGAGAGAAATATATATATATAATAACATTATTGCCCGTCGTTGCCCTGGTAGATATATAGATATAAAATTTTTCATGCATTCCATCAAAAAAATTCTGGGCTGCACCCCCCCCCCCCCGCTCTTCATGTTCATCTCGCCAGACAGAATGCGCTTAGCCCGTTTCTACTGAAATTATATACAAACAATAAGAAAGAAAGAATCTTTGAGCCTGCGGACCTTCGTCTGATTATACGTCTGATTTTATTGAGAATTAACAACACAGTGTTGCGTGATTCGCACGTTTGGATTGAATAAGTTTACTGTTTAATTATATTTGTTAGATACTGTTTAATTAGATTTAATTAGATTTGTTTCATCCACTGTTTAATTAGAAATAAGTTTTATAATTTACATTTGCCTTTATTTTTTATTTTTCCCTTAAAAACGCAGTTTTTTCCACATCACCCAAGAGGTAAAGTGCAAGATGCATTATTCCCTTTGTTTAGTCAAAGTAAGGTTGGATTCCGCATGAAGCCTAGGCGCAAAGTTTCTTTCTTTCTTATTGTTTGTATATCATTTCAGTAGAAACGCGCTAAGCGCATTCTCTCTGGCTAGAAGAACATGAAGAGCGGGGGATGCAGCCCGGTATTTTTTTGGTGTAATGCATGAAAAATTTTATATCTATATATCTACCCGGGCAACGCCGGGCAATCATTCTTTAAAAGTAATTTCATTAATTTTCTTATGCCTTAATATAACTAATGGACTAATAGTTCAGAATTAAAGTTATGTGTTGTTATGTTTCTCTGTTTAAAGAGCTTTTCCTCCCATTGCTTTAAAAACCACAAAACTCTAAAATATTTATCTTATAAGATTTCACGAAATAAGTAATTCAAATACATATCGTATGTGTCTTCCCATTTTATGATGCTCAAATGATTAATATATTTAGATCAACAGAAGACTTCCAAAAACTGGCCATGAGACAGAACTTAATTTTTCCTTTTTTTCTTCCTTATTTTCAGAACTTTATTAAGTTCTATTAGTTTGAACGCCATAGTCTAAAATTGCTAAAGCAGCGGTTCTCAACCTTTTTAGACCCACGACTCCACTAAACATAAGAAAAATAAAATAAACACTTCACCCTCGTCACCCCCCAGACCAACACTCAGACTACCCCCAGACAAACCCTCTTCTCTCCCTCGCATTGAATTTGACTGATAACGCAGATGGTTGTGGTGAAGGGGTTGTATCCACATTCAAGTGGTACACGCACCTCTTAGGGCCAGAAAAAAGCATTGAAAAATTTATTAAAAAACTAATTGAGCCCCAAATTTCGCATTTTCTGCGTTAACTTTCTCGGGTCCTAAACATTAACTGTGCCGAATTTGGTCCCGGTGGGTGAAACTATGATTCTATAGCGGACAAGCAAACAGACGAGCTCTTTATATATATATATATATATATATATATATATATATATATATATATATATATATATATATATATATATATATATATATATATATATGTATGTATGTAACCCTCCTATAACATGGTAGATAGGTTCCTAGGAATGCCGTGTTGTGTGAAACCGTGTTATATGAGACCCAGAGACAGTTGAAAACAGGGGGTTACGTTCTGAAAACTTATTAAAAACATTTTTTTAACTCCATGTAAATAACTTAATTTTTATTAAAAATATAATTGTATGTATAACACAAAATTAAAAGAAACAAATAATATTATTTTCATTTAATGCGACCTTAATTTAATAAATTTTTTCCTCATCACTGCTCAGTACAATCAAACAACAAACGTTTTTTCGATTGAACGATATCACCTTTACTTTCAGAACCTTTTCTTCATTTAGATTTTTTTCACCTTCTATCCTCTTTTAAAAATCTGTAATTTTGGTTTATTTGCTGGTTCTTAGAAGGTCATTGCATATTCAAGGTATGGAGATAGACACTTTTGCAGCTCCCTTTTGAATTTTCGGCTTTTTTCAGCGGAAGGGTTTGCATTCAAGATTTTCAACTAAGCTTAGGCCTTCTTGTAATTTTATAGAGTTATAAATGAATAAATTAAAGTTTATTTATACACTGCTGGCCACCCAAATTGCAACACCAAGAAAGACAAGAGATATCACAACAAAATGTATTTTGTAGATAACATGTTGACCAAGTATCAAATGATTAAATTTATAGACTTCTGTGAAGTGTGGTTCCTGCCAAAATCAGTAGCCAGAGTAGCCGCCATTGTTCAAGATCACCGCTGCCATACGCCTCGGCATTGATTCAAAGAGACTTTGGATGAGTTCTTAGGGTACAGCAGACCAAGCAGCTTCCACACGTTGCCAAAGTTGATCTGCTGTGGCAGCTGGGGATGGAATCTGGGTCAATCGTAGAGCAACCATGGACCACATGTTTTCTATCGGCGAAAGATCAGGAGAGCGAGGCGGCCAGGGAAGCAATTCAATCTGGCGATTGACGAAGAACCGTTGGACAATGCGTGCCACGTGTGGTCGCGCATTATCCTGTTGAAATATGGCTGTGGGCAAGCCCTGAAGGTAAGGAAGGACAACTGGCTCCAACACCTCGGAGATGTAGCGCTGTCTGTTTAAAGTACCGGCAATGCGTACTAGAGGTGTGCGAGAGTGATATCCAATACCGCCCCATACCATAATACCCGGTGCAGGACCAATGTGGTGGTGCATAACGCAGCTGTTCAGCATCCTCTCTTCACGGTGTTTCCAGACTCGAATGCGACCATCGTGGTGTTGCAGACAGAGGCGTGACTCGTCAGTAAAGAAAATTTCATTCCATTCTGCCGTCCACATCCTTCTGCCATCGCACCATTGGCGGCGGAGACGTCTGTGGTTCTGCGTCAAGGGTAGACAAAGCAATGGACGCCTTGCGGACAGACAACTCTGCTGTAAACGGCGTCGAATGGTACGCGCAGACACTGGATGATGCGTTACAGACTGCATGTGCTGTGCTATGGTTCGTGATGTGACTGAGCGATCCGTCACTGCCATGCGCACAATTTGCCTGTCATCACGTGAAGTGGTGCGCTGAGGTGGATGCGATCGAACAAGCCGGTCCGTCGTACCCTCCTGCATCCAACGATCACATATCCGCATTACAGTTGTTTGGTTTCGTCCAACACGACTACCGATTTCCCTGAAAGATAATCCACAATCTCGGTAGGCCACTATCCTTCCTCTGTCGAACTCGTATACTTGATCAAAAGATGATCGCTGTTTTCGACGAGGCATAATGGATCGTTTTTTTTAAATAACCTCAAGAAAAACACAATTGCCGAACTTGAAATCGTCGAAATCTCCAAGCCTTAAATAGCGCTTTGAAGTGGCGCCACAGGCGCGCGTGATGTGCGTCTTCGCTGAAATTCTAATCATTTGCATATCTCACCTCCGCTAATACATGTTGTAAATTTCATGTTATTTGCATGTTTCCTTTAGGGTGTTGCATTTACAGTGGCCAGCAGTGTATATTTCTTTGCATATCATTTTGTGAACAAATTTAGTTGTAACTAGTTGCATGTACTTGTTATAAGTATTTAAAAAAAAGGGATTCTGCATTAAGTGCGGTACACCTTTTAACTATGAAAATAATCACATAGGTAGTTGTATTTATTGATAAAATGGCTTGGTACGATTCCAATGTTATGAACATGTTCCAATGTTATGAACAATGTTAGAAACATGATTTTGTACATATTTGCTTCAATGAGTTAGTATCAATGTATATTTTATTATAGTTTTTTGAGAATTTAGCTTCGTATTATAACTAAGAAAATGGTATTGCATATTTGTTTATTTTTTTATCTTGGAAGTGTGTCTATTATTGGAACAAAATGGTGTTTATGTCAAATAATAATGCGACTGAAATATGTGTAAACTTGTATAATAATGTAATTTAAAATAATATTAAGTGTTGTAAAGCCAGTATAAATTATTTAAATATATAAAATGCCGTATAAACTATTCGCTGAGGTCTGTGTAACTTTCGAACTTGCACTGAAATGCTAAATATAACATAGTGAAGAGTAAATCCAATCATCTAATCCACTTAAGAACTTTGTCAGAATAAGTGTGAAGGACCTTTCCAAGATATGCTGAGTTAAAGAATGTAACTGTCCGAGATGGTTGTTGAAATGCTGGTCAGTCGATCTTCAAGAGATACATTCTCTTTTTCTTCTGTCTTTTGGTTGAACCAGATTTTTACAATACAGGGTGTCCGGGTTAAAAGTATCCAAAAGTTATGGCTTATTTTTACAGCAGTAACCATTATAATTAAAATAAAATTATTTCAAAAAAAATAACATCTCGACAAGTTTTAATATCAATCATAGTATCTTGGGTTTCGAGGTGTGCACCTTTTGTAGCACGACAAATGTCTAAATGGTAATCCAGTTCTCTCCAAGTGTTTCGTAGCATATCAGGAGTTATTACACGAATTGCTTGAATTATACGCTTCTTCAACTCATCCACAGTTTACGACGTGGAGGTTACGACAGACCGGCGAACACGCCGGTCTGTCGTACCCTCCTGAAAGATAATCCTGAAAGATTTCCCTGAAAGATAATCCACAATCTCGGTAGGCTACTATCCTTCCTCTGTCGAACTCGGATACTTGATCAAAAGATGATCGCTGTTTTCGACGAGGCATAATGGATCGTTTTTTTTAAATAACCTCAAGAAAAACACAATTGCCGAACTTGAAATCGTCGAAATCTCCAAGCCTTAAATAGCGCTTTGAAGTGGCGCCACAGGCGCGCGTGATGTGCGTCTTCGCTGAAATTCTAATCATTTGCATATCTCACCTCCGCTAATACATGTTGTAAATTTCATGTTATTTGCATGTTTCCTTTAGGGTGTTGCATTTACAGTGGCCAGCAGTGTATATTTCTTTGCATATCATTTTGTGAACAAATTTAGTTGTAACTAGTTGCATGTACTTGTTATAAGTATTTAAAAAAAAAGGGATTCTGCATTAAGTGCGGTACACCTTTTAACTGTGAAAATAATCACATAGGTAGTTGTATTTATTGATAAAATGGCTTGGTACGATTCCAATGTTATGAACATGTTCCAATGTTATGAACAATGTTAGAAACATGATTTTGTACATATTTGCTTCAATGAGTTAGTATCAATGTATATTTTATTATAGTTTTTTGAGAATTTAGCTTCGTATTATAACTAAGAAAATGGTATTGCATATTTGTTTATTTTTTTATCTTGGAAGTGTGTCTATTATTGGAACAAAATGGTGTTTATGTCAAATAATAATGCGACTGAAATATGTGTAAACTTGTATAATAATGTAATTTAAAATAATATTAAGTGTTGTAAAGCCAGTATAAATTATTTAAATATATAAAATGCCGTATAAACTATTCGCTGAGGTCTGTGTAACTTTCGAACTTGCACTGAAATGCTAAATATAACATAGTGAAGAGTAAATCCAATCATCTAATCCACTTAAGAACTTTGTCAGAATAAGTGTGAAGGACCTTTCCAAGATATGCTGAGTTAAAGAATGTAACTGTCCGAGATGGTTGTTGAAATGCTGGTCAGTCGATCTTCAAGAGATACATTCTCTTTTTCTTCTGTCTTTTGGTTGAACCAGATTTTTACAATACAGGGTGTCCGGGTTAAAAGTATCCAAAAGTTATGGCTTATTTTTACAGCAGTAACCATTATAATTAAAATAAAATTATTTCAAAAAAAATAACATCTCGACAAGTTTTAATATCAATCATAGTATCTTGGGTTTCGAGGTGTGCACCTTTTGTAGCACGACAAATGTCTAAATGGTAATCCAGTTCTCTCCAAGTGTTTCGTAGCATATCAGGAGTTATTACACGAATTGCTTGAATTATACGCTTCTTCAACTCATCCACAGTTTACGACGTGGAGGTTACGACAGACCGGCGAACACGCCGGTCTGTCGTACCCTCCTGAAAGATAATCCTGAAAGATTTCCCTGAAAGATAATCCACAATCTCGGTAGGCTACTATCCTTCCTCTGTCGAACTCGGATACTTGATCAAAAGATGATCACTTTTTTCGACGAGGCATAATTGATCATTTTTTTGAAAAAACCACAAGAAAAACACAATTGCCGAACTTGAAATCGTCGAAATCTCCAAGCCTTAAATAGCGCTTTGAAGTGGCGCCACAGGCGCGCGTGATGTGCGTCTGCGCTGCAATTCTAATCATTTGCATATCTCACCTCCGCTAATGCATGTTGTAAGTTTCATGTTATTTGCATGTTTCCTTCAGGGTGTTGCATTTACAGTGGCCAGCAGTGTACATTTTCATGTAAAGCCACTATAGATCATTATTCCTCCCCGTCATTATTTTAAGGTAATTTAATTTTTAAATGCGTTAAACAAAAATCATGTTATCTAGCGCTACATAAGTACAGTGTTGTACAAATGTTTTCCAAATTTATTTATCGTGTTAGAGCGAAACCGTGTTACAGGATACAGTGTTATACGAGGGTTCCTTCAATTCATCCTATCGTGTTAGAGTGAAACCGTGTTGTAAGATGGCATGCTGTAGGAGGGCTACCTGTATGTATATATATATATATATATATATATATATATATATATATATATATATATATATATATATATATATATATATATATATATATATATATATATATATATATATATATATATATATATATATATATATATATATATATATATATATATATATGTGTGTGCGTGTGTGTATGTGTATATGTATATGTGTGTATATTACAATTTTTTTATGTGTAGATATATCTAGCTACTTTTTTAACAGAATACAGAAAATGTATTCCTAAAAAATTTCGACACAAATTCTTTATACTTCATAGTTCTTATGAGATTCATAATACTAATATTAAATAAAATTTTCGAGAAAAAAAATGTGTGTGTGCTGGGATCAATTTCCTATTTTTTTCTTCTTCTTCTGAGAATGGGAATATATCGGAGAAAATATAATTTATATATTTGAGTCAGAGCGAGAATTTACAAATAAAATGGATTTCTTTAAAAGGTAGATACAAATACGGGAATCAATTGTATTATAATATTTATTTTAAATCCTAACTTCTTTTCTCCTTCTGATCTTTACGTCCACAGTAAATTAAAAATGATTATAAAACAACATTATAGAAAAAATTTTATATATATGTATGTATGTATATGTATGTTTTTCATTGATGTAATATTGATATTTAAATTCATAAAAAAATAATCAACATTAAAATAGGATAAAAAATGTTTCCATTTTCGCAGACGAATGGAGACATAAACACAAAAAAAATTGTTCAAATTTACTGGAGATTTATAAAATTCTGAGTTTATGCATAGTTGACATATAATTAGGTACCGACACTTAGAGCTATGATTGATTGAATAGTTAATTTATATAAATATAAAATATGCATTTCATTTATATTGTTAAAAATTTGTTAAAAACAGTTTAAAAGGGAGAATATTAAAATTGCCGAAAATTCATTCCTCTGACATTTAATACTTTGAAAATTACGAGTATTACTCTGTCCAATTGGGCAAAATCCTATGTGTATCTGCATTTAACAAAATTACAATATATTTCAATACTTGTCCTGTTAAAATAGATTTATCATTTTCATTCATTTTAGTTTGTAGATTTATATGTTTCATGACTCAGTGATGATATTATTGTTCCTATAAATGACTATCTAAAGAGGTACTTTTACTAAATAAAAATCTCTACTTTTCCATGTTAAGTCAAAATATACAGAGTGATGTAATATTTCCAATTTGTTATTTTTTAGACTGTATACGGAAAAACATTCCAAAGAAATTGTAAAACAAATAAACGGGTAGTCTATGAAAAACTTTCCAACATTTTGCATGTATATCATTAATATATTTACAAAAACAAAAGCACACTTAATTTAAAGGCTGTTGGAATGCTTTGCAGCAGATCCTTAAATGGAGACTACTATCTATATTGCTGCCAAATCTAGCAATATCTTATATATTATCAGTAATAAGATTAATAGGATTCGGTAATATTTCCTCAACATGAAAATATATATATATATATATATATATATATATATATATATATATATATATATATATAATGATATCGGCTAACGCGCACGGTAAACTTTATCTTAAACTATGTAGAGGAGATGAAACACAAACATGTTGTAGACGTAGTCAGAGGGTCAGGAGATGAAGACCATTTCACGAGAGCTGTTGACACATCGGAGAGGAAAACCACACACTGGACAGGCATTGGAAGGATGCACACAACAGATATGCGACGCATATTAATTTATTCCGGATTCTAATGTAGACAAATATTATTCAGAAAAACATAGGTATCTTGACAACTTGTCACACACAATAGCAACGCCACCGGTCCCTGCCGTGCGCATTCAGAACACAGATTTTAAATCATATTAGACAGCAGCGGAGCAGCGCGTAAACAGGACAAGACATCGACAGACAGTAAAAAAGCACGCCATAATCTTTCACAGAAGGTTATAAAGTGTAGGGATACTGACCGCGGGGAAATAATTTTACTGGCTAGAATTGAGCATGTGACTTGATTACATAAGGACCGTATGATGTTCCGAAAAATGCTCCGAGGCGAAAACATCACGTGGTGCTGAATCATGTTTACAAATATCTTTAACGCGCGTGCACTAAGGGGGGTAATCTGGATGGTTAGTTGGTCAATTCCTAGGTCGCAATTTGAAGAAAGAGGCTGTACTTTATTGAGAAGAAACAAGGATAATTTAGAACACGCATTAAATAAAAAAGGTGGGGCGGATCAGTTTATAAGGATGGGGCGTTATTATTACACTATCCCCCCCCCCTTCAGGAAAAAGAATTTCGAGAGGGGCCGGGCCCAGGCTCCTGGAGCAAGGCTTTCCTTCAGGTGAGAACAGTTTAAGAAATTTAGAAAATCAGTTTAAAATTTAAGGGTGTAAATTTTTCGAAATAGTATTTTCTATGTCCGCATAAATTTACAAATTGAAGGGGGTAAATTTTTCGAAATATTATTGTCATTGTCCGCATACTGTCCTTAACATATTAAAACACAATAAAGAATACACATTACATAAATTCACTAAACAAAATATAACAAAGAAGAATACAACATAATTTTTTTTCTTAAAGTTAGTGGACATCAATATTGAACAAGGAGGTTTCGAAAATTTCATAATATGGAAAAAATATAAAACAATTTATAATATAAAATATTAATAAGTCAAATATTAAACGTGATAATGTGGAAGAATCTACGTTGTAATATCGTAACTCTCAACATCTCTTGGGAGAAATATGATAAAGTCTTAAGGAAATGTGAAGCTCAGATGTTAGTTTATTACGCTGGTGTTCTATCCTGATTAAACTATATCATACCCGTCCTTAGAAAACATATGGGAGTAGTTATGCAACAAAAGAATTAAGTTCATAAATTCACTCTATTGACAATCTGGAAATTCTCAATCTTTTTTTCGAGGTCAGAGGAATATGGTCCAATTCAGTTGCTGCATTATTTTCGTTTAAATTTTGCAAGAATATTTAGATGTACTCTAACACACGGGTACATGGTACGTGGTTAACAAAATAACAATCTTCGTTTCAAATTGAACTTCAATATTCTTTATCAGTTGCAATAATTTAATTTTAATATTCAATATCCAATATCCACAACAATATAATATCCACAAAATTACCCTTCTATAAAATGACACTGATAAACCAAAATTTCTTTACGATACCTGTTATCTTTAATTTCTAATGTAAACACTAATTTCTATTAAGTAACCAGAAATTATGTTATTTTTATTCTTTGAATATTAGTACTTTGGTATGAATCCTCCTGTTATATAACTTCTACATATTCTTATCTTTATTCAATATATTTAAACACATCTCTCTTTATACTTTTTTTTCTATTTATTTATTCTCTATTCTTTCTACTTTGAGAATTTTCTGGAGTGGGCGAACATTTATTAGCAGGCGGCTGTGAAAAATCATCCGTGTCTTATTATGGTACCCTAGCAGCTTGTAGAAGGACGCTCCGTTTATATGAAAAACTACGCCTTGAATTTCTACATTTTACACCAGAAAATCTCTTACAGTACTTACATTCTTGACTAACCTTCAACATACTATATTCACGAGGATTCAAAATCATACATTAATATTTCAATATAATAAAACAAAATCTTAAATTCTTATGATTTCTAAAATATTTTACAAAGATGAGAAAATATTCATGTGGATAATAATTCAAATGCAAAGATTTAAAAATTCAAATGCAAAAAACACTGATTAAAACATGGAAGAGAAATTAGGAAAGAAAATACTCTACTTATGTTTACAGAAGCTCCGACTTATTATATTTATTTATCACTTATTATTGAGGGGAGAAAAGAAAAAGGAAATCATTAAAAAATTGAAAAACAATTACAATTCCGCAAAACACCCGATTCATGTTTAACGAAGCTATGGATGACTAAACGATATTTATTGCTCTCCACTCCCGAGTAACGTGACCTTCGACCCATGTTTATAGTAGAGTTGACCTACTTTACTCCGTATTTTATTAGAGATTCAAAACTGCGTGTGAAAAACAGATACTTAAAAGAACGATCTGCTCTTTTAGGTTCGAATGGGATAATACCAATATTAAATTTCTGAAGAAAAGCATGATTAAATTTACGTATATAATGGATTTAGCTAACCCTTACAGTATCAAAATAACTTCAACCATTTGTACATATTGATTATAATTTCACATACATAATTTATGCACTTTTATAAAATTTTTCATTATAACTTTTACTGAAGGATCATTAATTAATCATAAAAACAACTATGTAAAAAATTTACACACTTTTACAGACAATTGGTCTTAGCTTTAAGAGTCCCAATTTAAATATATATTTATTTTTGTTTATTTATTTATTTTAATAATTTTTTTTTCTTCGGCATAACACAAATTTAATTTGATGGAAATCTGTCACCGATAATTACATAATTTCAGCAAATCCAACATTTAGCTTCATAGGGGAAGAAGTGGGAAAATGTCGGCTCCGGAACAACTTGTTGACGCAGGAGAAAACAATTTTCTTCTGTTTGCAGCATGACAAGAGGCAATGAAGGACATAAATTTCAAATATTAGAGATACATTCTGGCACAAAATTCTTTTAAAGGAACGGAATGCACTAAAGGAACAAAATGCACAAATCACTTGAAGCATCTCCGTTGTAGACAATCTGCGATGAAAAATATAGTGGCTCACACCGGAAACAAGACGGACGTCAAAAACAAATCGGTGAAGAACGCGTAATTATTTTACACTGGACACAAATTTTGGTGGCGACGAGATGATCTAGGACGTAAAGTGTTGGGATACACGCAAAGGAGCACCAATCCTACCGACTCGTATAATGATATCGGCTAACGGGCACGGTAAACTTTAACTTAAACTATGTAGAGGAGATGAAACACAAACATGTTGTAGACGTAGCCAGAGGGTCAGGAGATGAAGACCATTTCACGAGAGCTGTTGACACATCGGGGAGGAAAACCACACACTGGACAGGCATTGGAAGGATGCACACAACAGATATGCGACGCATATTAATTTATTCCGGATTCTAATGTAGACAAATATTATTCAGAAAAACATAGGTATCTTGACAACTTGACACACACAATAGCAACGGCACCGGTCCCTGCCGGGCGCATTCAGAACACAGATTTTAAATCATATTGGACAGCATCGGAGCAGCGCGTAAACAGGACAAGACATCGACAGACAGTAAAAAAGCACGCCGTAATCTTTCAAAGAAGGTTATAAAGTGTAGGGGTACTGACCGCGGGGAAATAATTTTACTGGCTAGAATTGAGCATGTGACTTGATTACATAAGGACCGTATGATGTTCCGAAAAACGCTCCGAGGCGAAAACATCACGTGCTGCTGAATCATGTTTACAAATATCTTTAACGCGAGTACACTAAGGGGTAATCTCGATGGTTAGTTGGTCAATTCCTAGATCGCAATTTGAAGAAAGAGATTGTACTTTATTGAGAAGAAACAAGGATAATTTAGAATACGCGTTAAATAAAAAAGGTGGGGCGGAAC
This sequence comes from Dolomedes plantarius, assembly GCA_907164885.2. Lineage (NCBI taxonomy): Eukaryota > Metazoa > Arthropoda > Arachnida > Araneae > Dolomedidae > Dolomedes > Dolomedes plantarius. The sequence goes on along the minus strand of OU015497.1, from coordinate 57,265,191 downwards.
AGTTTATAAGGATGGGGCGTTATTATTACATATATATATATATATATATATATATATATATATATATATATATATATATATATATATATATCTGTGTGTGTGTGTGTGTGTTCATTACGCTATAATTATTTAGCATAGTTGTTGGTAAAGTTTATGGTTATTAACTCATTTCATGTGTTTAAAATTTAATGTCTTTCATAAAGCTTATAATGGTTTTTTTATGCTACGATTATGTTAAATTGACTATTTTATTTATTACGAAAGACTAAACATTAATGAAAAGATTTACGTTGCTTTTGATTATTTGAGAAAATTTCTTCTCTGGTGCTATTTTGTTCAATAAATTCCACTTTTACGCTCATTTTGAAAAGCAAATGTTTTCGGCTTTTTTATTACATACGTATAAAAAGGTGATTCAAAAGTATAATGAAGGAAGTGTAATTATTTTCTGTTTTACAGAATTTTTATGAAAAACCAATTTAAAATGCACAGATGCAGTAATATTTTTTTGATAATGCCCTTTTTTAATGAAATTTATTAATGGATTTTTAGCTAGTTCTAATTATTTTTTAAAAATTTTATTTCTTCTGAACTTCAAAGAGAAAATTAAGTTATTTCGGAGATAAATAAATTATTTATTAATTTGGAAAATCTTCATAAAAGACGCCTGAGGAGCAAGAAATTTAGTTTCACAATATTAAAGTGTTGTTCTTTATATGTTATTATCAATTTATTTTTCCAAAACTTATTTTACTCAGAAATTATGACCATTTAATTTCCCTTTCGTCTATTGTTACATTATTATTGGAAACATATACAAAGTATTCATAAAAAATAGCACTCAACAGACTTTTTTAAAAGCAATAAATTATTAAATATTTCACCTTATACTTCTACCTAAACGTATAAAAAAGGGTAGCCCTGGGGATTTAAAACATTCTGTGGAAACGAATATGACTTAATAAAACAATATATTTCCATTTTAAAATAAAAATGTATAATTAAGTCGCTGAAATAAGAGAATTTTGTTGTTATATATTGGTTTTTACAACGGTATTTCTTACCTATTAATATCATTCTGAGATTGTTTCTCCAAATTTAATATCAGACTGTAATCTAAAGATCTTGAGGACACTATCGTTAGATTGAATATAGATCAACGTATTTGTTAATTTTTATCTGTATTTTCAAACTAGTTAGCAGCACTTTGATAGAGTATAGTTTATACAACCCTGCTTGCATACAAAACATAACTGACTTCATTTCTATACCTTTTTTATTCAAAAAGGGTATTTTAATTCTCTAGATGAAAACCAAACAGAAGATAGCACAAGGTTGAGTTATTGTAGAAAGTTTGATAAAGGTACCAAAAAACTAAATCAAAAGGATGTTCATTCTGTATCAATACAAAGAATATTACCTATAGATTGAAAAAAATCCTGTTACTCATAATTTTTTTAGCCTAATTTTAGGTGAATTTTTGAAAATTGTGCGAAATGTACATGCATGAAAAAAAAATGTGTTTACAAAAATCCAGATTTTTCACAGTTACACGGAACTTTAATTCAACTCATTTTGATCTTCTAGTTAGCCATAAGTGCTGCTACTATCTGCTTTATAACAGAGAAAAATAAAATTGTATTATTAGAAAATTTGACTTAGAAAGCTAGAGTTTTTATGTATTAGTCAATTATAATAATTAAATGATAAATAAGAAGACATAATAAAAGATAGCTTGTAAAAAATTAGAATTTTTTTTACGTTGGAAAATATACATTATTTTTAGTGTGCCACAATATAAACTTACAGATCCTTTAGTATTCTGACCCATTTATACTTCAGATTGCAAAAAGTTACCATAGCTCTCAAAATGAACCAACTAGCTCATAGCATGAGTATTTTGTCCAACAATGCATTTATATATCAAGAAACTTTCTAAATTAGTTGATAATTTTATTTCTTGTTCTTTTAAATTGTATCAAAGTATTAGTTGAAGAAATATTAACACGAATTGTACAATATGCTTTTAAAACTTGTACTAACTAAATATTTTCGGCCAAACCTTCTAACCGTAAAATATTATTGGATTATGGGGATGAAACCTTTCCGCAAAAGAATTTATTTGTCCGTCTCCTCGCAATAAATTCGAGGTTTTTTTCAGATTTACAAGTTTAAAAAATAGAAATAAAAAAAACTATCAGTCCCTAAAAATCAAAACTCACTTGCTACACAGGTAAAATCACTTATCTGCAGACTGAAATCTCGAAACAAACTTTACAAGACACTCTTGAGCGCAAATATTTTTGGACCCTTGGGACTTTTTTTTTATTACTGTTTCACATTTTCTGTTACTTTTGCACTTATCCTTCTGCTTGAGTATTTTTTTACTATTTTTTTTTCTCCTAGATAACTATATTTGAAACCAAATCTAAGGAGTATTAAGAACTTAAAAAATATTTTTAGCAATAACTCGTAAAAAAGGTAATTTGTTGGCAACGGAAAGGTAACACGTGCCGCCATTTTAGGACCTTTTTTGCGCTTTAGAAATATTTTGTTAAATCTATTCCTTTATCTTTTTCGAATTATATGTTCAAAAAAATTCAATGGTTTTTGGCTAGAATTTTACATCTTGAGACTACGCATTTTCAAGTAATTATTCCTACTGATAACTTTTAAAGTTAATACGAGCAAGGCGTAAAGAGAGTTTCCCTTAGAGAAAACCACTTCTGATTTTCACTGACCTAAAAGATGATGAGATTCATTAAATCGAATACTTTTACGAGTTAAGATTTTTTTTCTCTTAAAAGCTTTTACCATCAACGTGTTCTAAGTTAGCATTCAGGAAAAGCAATTGCATTTTCATTATTTTATTAAAGTATAATGAAAAAAATTGATCTTTTGAAATATAAAACCCAAATTTTGTAAAGCAGTGATTCTAGGCCCTTTTAACTTTGTTATTAAATTGTGATTTTAAGAAGTAAAACATCGTTTTTCCTGCTATATATCTCTAAGTATTTACGTGACTGCTGTTTTTTTTTTGTGGTAATAAACTTTGAGAAATACTTTTCGTAATATATTGAAGTTAAATTTACGCATGTGTGTGTGTGTGTGTGTGTGTGTGTATGTATATGTATGTATGTATATATATATATATATATATATATATATATATATATATATATATGAAGCCCCGTGGCGTAGTAGTTAAAAGCGTCAAGCTGCCATCCCACAGGTCCAGGGTTCGACCCTGTGACTGGGCAAGGTCGACTCAGCCTTTCATCCCTTGAATGGGTCGATAAAAGGAGGACCAAGCATGCATGGGAACTAAACTCTGGGGGCCCCACGTCAGGTTGACCACCTGACTGAGACATATGCTGTATGGCACCCCAAGCCCCAAGGTCAAGAAAACGGAGATGGGTACCGCCGGCCCTGGCCCACATCGGACTGTAGCGCCGTGAGTTTATATATATATATATATATATATATATATATATATATATATATATATATATATATTTATAAATATACAGGTTGATTTTTATTACAGTGACACTACTCAGAGCCACCTGTAGAGCAATCTATCTGCCAGAATTCCACCAAACTTGAAAGAGGTACTAAGGATGCCATGAGAAAGAGTTTCCATGAAGAAAAAAAATTAGTTCCAAAAGTCGCCGATAGGGGAAGATATGGGGCTGATGTTGTGGACGCACCTGAGAATTTCCTTAAAACGCAAGTAAAACATCAAAATGTAAATTCCTGACTACGTAGTCGACAGCAGCGCTAGTATTTTGGGCTATAAAGATCGGTGCGGAATCTGTTGTGCCGTCACTTTACAGAAAAAAAGTGTCATCAGTCGCTTTTTTCGACTTGCATTTCCACCACGCTTCCCGGACCTAACCCATGTGACTCCTTTGTGTGGGCTTAAAGTCCAAGGTGTATTTTGGTTGAGTCTCTGACTTGGCGGCCCTAAAGGCCAACATATCTCGGCATGGGATGAACATTCCTACAGTGGCGGAACTAAGTGGGGGATAGGTGGAGCGGTCCGCCCCGGGCCCCACTTACTAAGGGGGCCCCACTACAGCGGCCTTTTTTTTATTTGAATGATAACTTTATGCAAAAAAAAATTGCATACATTTAAATTTTTTTTAATCAGACGAGAACGGTATTGTTTTTAGAAAACATTACGGTTTAGCATAAAGTGAAAAGTCATCAACCTCATTGGCCTGCGAATCCTTCTTTTCCTCTTTCGAACCGTGGATAAGTGAGACCTTGGCTGGCGTAAATCAGGGATGGTATAGATACTCGTAGGTCAACCGCGGGTAAGCAAACCCTCGTAAGACGAGGGATTACTGTAGGTTTGGGGGATCGGCAAAGTAGCGGAGGAATCATACTATGCACTTTTGCTCACTCTGTCATCGTTTCTCTCTCTAACTCAAGTACTCCGAGTAGAAAACCTTTTAAATGTTTGGCCTATAGATATTTAATATATATCAAAAGCGATATTATAGTACTATACTTATTATTTTCATATATACTGTCATGAAGAGTAAACAGCCTAGTGGGGCTCAAAAGAGGAAATTGAAAAAAAAACAGAAGAAAAAAGAACAAATCTCAAGATCAATTTTTAATTTCGTCCAACAACAATAATCTTCCACTTTCAAAACCAAAGAAGAGCATACTAGTTCTGGAGATGGTTTGGAGGAATTAGAATATGTAGTGGAATCAGTGCCGCGTCAAACACAGGAAGAAAGTTTCAAGATAAGTCAGCAAAACTTAGGGGCATTCTTCCTTTTCGAATTAGTTCCAATGAATATATAGGCCTAGACGAAGACGGAACATTACATCAAAAAAGAAGGTGAAGCAGAAGAGCCCGATATTGAAATTTCAGACGAAATAAGTAATGTTCCTCTTTTTTGTGATATAGGTAACTGGCCAACACCCCTATCGGATGATATGAAAACTGATTTATTTAAAACGAGGTAATGAGTTTTTCCAAGAGCCATCTTTGTGGCATGTGCCAATCACTCACTCAATTTGTGTGGGGTGCACGCTTTTAGTTGCACACCAACCAGTGTGACAGTTTGCAGCACACAACTTCTTCTCGGGCTCAACTCACAGATGTGAAATTTTGACTGCCGTTGTGGGAGTAGCGGTTGAAAGTCTGTCCGAAAGAAGGTGGATTGCACAGCAAGCAGCTGTGGAACCAGTAATGAAAAAAATTGAAAATTTTATCGATGCAGGGAAGAAGCTGTTTGACGAGTCTAAAAAAACCTAGATGCAAGAGGATCAGCTCAGATTATAATGGCAAATGTTTGGGACTTTACGTTTTTAGCGTTTCTACGTCTGTGGTCAGATATTTTGGAAGAAATCAACCACACTGAACGCTACCTGCCAATTGAGTGGATATCCTTGGGCAAGGCTTAAATAAACGAAGAGAATAGGAACTTTTTATTAAGGAAAATAGAGAACCTTTAGTTAGTGATGCTTTGGACTTCGCTTCCCGAAAATGTAAAGAAATGGGAATTGATATTGAAAGGAGAGGAGAAAAAGATTTTAAAAGATGATGCCGGGTGAAAAAGCTAAAGATGAAGGTTTATCTTTACAAGAAGAACTAAGGAGGACCATGTTTCAATGTGTAGATAGGTTGTATTTGGAACTCCAAACAAGAACAAAATCCATGGAGAACATTCATAACGAATTTGAAGCCTTTCATCAGTCGGTTAATTTTATCATAGCTCCAGATCAGAAATTGCCAGAACTCATTTCTCATCTAACTGAAAGTTACGATGAATTTTCTAAGGACGAGGTTTTGCCAGAAATAAAAAAGACTAAAACGTCATATGCAAGCTTAAAATATTAACGCAGAAGAAGTAAAAAATGGTCAGCAGTTCAGGTTTTTCAGTCTATTGTTGGTGGTTCATTGTTCGTTGAACTTTCAAGAATCCGTACCAAACTTGTGTTTAGCACTAAAGTTGTTTTTGACGATTTGAATTTCCGTCTTAAATTGTAAAAGAAGTTTCTCAAAGCTGAAAATCATCAAAAACTATTTGCGCTCAACAATGAGCTAAATTGGACAAAATGGACTAGCAGTATTATCTATCGAGAACAATTTTACTATGAAAATAAACTTTCATGGAACAATTAGACAATTTTCTGTTTCAAAAGTTAGAAATACACAAATTTAAAAGGAAGATTTTACCTATTCGGAATAAATACAAAATTGTTTTTTCCCTTAGTTTTGTCTTCACATTAGATTGTGTATAGAAATAGGGTATATATATATATATATATATATATATATATATATATATATATATATATATATATATATATATGCATGCTATACTTTGCTAAACTTGATTTTACATATGTCTTATTTTGAAAAAAAGTTGTTAATATTATTTTTTTTGTCCCCCAAAAACTTCTACTGTATTCACCTCTACACGAAATGATTTTTGACGTACCCCTATTCTATTTTATTTTTCATACTGATACTGTAAAAGTATATTACCTTGTGAAAAGTAGAATTTTAAGTTGAATTACCAATAAAGTTAACGAAGATCAAAGTGAAGTATTTATTTGGTTTTCCTTGAAGCTACCGTAATATTATAAGTATGTATTGGCTCCGAAACGGCTCCTTTTGTTTTTATTGTGAATTTTGTCTTTAACTATTGTTGCTTTATTTAATCAAACGGCCAAGCCTTTTATAGTCCACCTTGGCCAGAGGAAAAATTCATACAACAAATACCAGCGCCGTATAATTGATTTAATCTTGTACCAAACCGTAAGTTAACAAGCTCATGGCTCAGGCGGTTAGAACGTTGGTCTCCGAGCTGTGCCGTATGGAACGTCGTTAGTTCAATTGCTCGAACCCTGGTCTTGACGTAATATATATTTTTTTTCAATTTAAGACTTTAACAGTAATGATCATTGCTCACCTCGTACTGCATGTGTTCGCCCCCTTACTCTGTCTATTTTTTTCTCTGGACAGGTCAATAGCCTGTGGATACGGTCTGATTAAGGCAATGAAAGGGTAGCTGTTATTACAAAAAGTTAAAAATTTCGGGTTTTTTTTTTTTTTTAGGGGGCCTCAAAAATAAATCTGCCCCGTGCCGCAAATGGTTTAGGTATGCCACTGCATTCCTGGTGACATGTTACGCTCGGCCGTTGAGAAAGTTGTGTTCAGGATGCAATGTGCTGTCGACTTCAATGTGTCGGTGGTCACATTGAAGGGGGGGGGGAGAAGTGAATTTTTCTGCATACAACGGTGTTTCAGTGAAATTTTTTTGCTATTCATTTGTCTGCTTATTACAGCTTTTTTTGGTATTCATACCTTATCTTTATAGCCCGAATTAGAACGGCCGGCCAACTGATTCGTCTGGTTTGAGTGTGTTTTTACATCTTTTCGGATATCATTATCAGGACAATCTCCTGGACAGAATTGTGGCAGGTAATGAATCTTAGGGACCATCACTTCCGACCAAGAAAGCAAACGACAAAATCCACAGTTTAAAGCTCCCCACCACGAAAACGGTCCAAGATGGTGCAGAGTAGTGGCAAAGTCATGCTGGCGTGTATTTTCGATCAGGAAAGACCGTTTTTTCTTGAGTTCATTGAGAGGTTTTGCTGCATGATAAAGCTCCGCCACACATGGCCGCTCTTAAACAGAGCCCATTGACGAAATTTTGGTGGACAATGTTGCATCACCCCTGTAGCCGGGATCTATCTCCATGTGACTTTTATATCTTTGGTCCTCTGAAAACGCAGCGAAGGATCGCCATTTTTACTCGGACAGCGAACTCATGGACAATCTTCGAAACTGGTTCCGATCTCAGCCAGAGGATTTCTATAAGAAGGATATTGTATTCAGAGATTGGTAAAACAGTGGGACAAGTGTTTGTGTAGCTTTGTAGATTACGATTGAAATAAACTGTGTCATTTATTTCTGACTCCTATTCCGTTTTCATTTGCTCCACTCTTATACGAGTAAATGTATGTGCTTTCAACTTACGTTTAAAATATCGTCAACATTTATATGAAATACAGCGTAGTTCTATAATGCATATTAATAAAAAATATTAATTTTTATGTAAGTAAATTTTTATCTAAATTATATATAAATTTTCAAAACAATTGTTAGAAATTCTGTGGCTGGTGCTTCCTTATTTTATCAGAATAAGTGTAATTATAAGAGATAGCATAAATATTTTTATGCATAGTATGGGTGGTTTTATATCAAGCCTGAAACTGTGAGGATTTTTATGATAATAGATCATTGTTTTTATTCGTAAGTTATAGAAATATCATGAAATCTAAAATAATAGCTAATGAAGAATAAAGAACAAGATTATACAAAGGCATGCATAAGTATTCAGTTATTTTAAATGAAATATTCTAAGTCATTGCGAATTCCGGTGACGGCCGAAAGGCTAGGTTGCTGTCATTCATTTCAGATCCTGTGGGATCGAGTCCAACTGTTGGCAGGGATGTTTGTAGCTGTTCGTATTCGGCTTTAACCCATTAATGCCGATTGGTACGAAAACGTACCAGCTTAAGAATATTTTTTTTTCTCTGCACTAAATTGTGTCTAGTTGTCCAATATTGTTCATGTGCTTCTAGAATAGTTCACTGATAGAGGAAAAAATAGATTTTCCACCATTTGCTCTCAAGTTCTTGTTGTTATTTTACGTTATGCTCAGGTGAAAGCGTCGTGAAACAAGATCCCTCTGACATCACATAGAAAATAGTAAGTTTAGAGTTTTGGATTTATCTCAAAATTATGTATTGACTATTAATCACTGTTTTAAAAGTGTATTTTATAAATTCATGCCACTCGAAAGTCATGTTTTGCTTTGTATTATAAAATATAAAAACTTACATATCGTTGGTACGAAACCGTACCAACCGGCAAATGTATAGTCAAGTTTGAATTAAAATCGGAAATCTTTCACGTTTGAATTAAAATCAAAAATCTTTCAGGTATGAATTAGAATTTTTTAAAATAATATTTTAACTTTTAAATTATTGTTATAAAAGTGTATTTTATAAATTGTTGCCCCTTGAAAGTCATGCTTTTATGCTGTTGGTATAAAATTTTGAGTGTAGATGAGTCTATAATTCCATATTTCGGGCACCACGGACTAAAACAATTCCTAAGTGGTAAGCCAATACGTTTTGGCTTCAAACTTTGGACTATATGTTCTTCTAATGGTCTTTTATTGCATGATGAACCTTATTGTGGAGCATCTACAAAATTTTCAAAATCTGATTTAGGCCAAGGTGCCGATGTTGTTCTTGGATTACTAGACAAATGCGAGATCCCACCTGGGACACATGATGTCATGGACAACTTATTTACTAGCATTCCCTTGCTGAAAGAGCTATCCAAAAGAGGCATAGCAGGAACCGGGACATTGAGAGAAAACAGGCTGAAAAATGCTCCTTTATCATCCAAAGAAATCTTTAAAAAGTCGGCAAGGGGGACATATGAATACATATGTCATGAAGATACCAGTATCGTCAAATGGAATGACAATAAAGTTGTTACTGTTGCAAGTAACAAAGTTTCTACAAAATCTATTGCATCTGCTACTCGATGGAGGGTCGCAGAAAAAAAGAAAATGAATGTTTCCATGCCACAACAACTAAAAATTTATAATAAGCATATGGGTGGTGTCGACCTTGTTGATCAAGCTGTGGCAAATTATCGCGTAAGAATTAGTTCTAAAAAGTGGTGGTGACCATTGTTTTCGTTTGTACTTAGTGCCAGTGTTATAAATGGATGGAAATTGTATAAAATGAAAAATGATATTGATGAAATCCCACTTCTTGAGTTAGTACGACAATGCGCACAGGAACTGTTAGGCACTTACGGAACATTGCCTGGAGGGCCAGGTAAGCCAATTTAATTTAGGTATAAAGCGCCCTCACAAATAAGATTTGACAAGAATAGTCACTGGTGAATCAAATCAGATCAAGAACATGTCCGTTGCAAGAACTGTTCCGGGAGAAGCAGCTACAAGTGCGAAAAGTGTAATGTGCCACTGCATCCTCAGTGCCATAAAAACTATCATGTTTGCACTCAATAGACATTTATTGTTTTATTCTGTCAGAAAATCATCTAACGTGCTTTTCATTTAATTGTGGTATTCCCGATTTTGTTATTATTTTCATTAATAAATAAATTTAATATTAGCTTTTATTCTCGATGTGTACTACACACGAACGCCGATTGGTACGAAAACGTAACAGTAAAAAAAACATAGTTAAAGTGCAACTAAAAATATAATTTTAGTATAATACACATTAATAGACATAAAACATACAAATATGAGAGAAGTAGCAAAAATGGTTAAAGAAAACGAAGTCGGCATGAATGGGTTAAACTGTAGGCCCCGGTCTAATTAGCCCTATTGTAGTAAAAAGTTCACAGTAGCGCTCCAGACCAAACCATACCAATCTAAGTCAAAAATAATTATTTATTTAAATATTCCGAGTACGCTTTAATTAATGACAATATATTTCACACATTATGCGCTTTTATGATCTCACATCACAGATATTGTATGAAAAGCCGATTCATACAAAAGCATACATGTTTAGGAATGTTCTTGATGTTTTAGATATCAGGTATTCAGAGTAACCGTGATTCTTAAGTTTTAAACGCAGTGGTCAGAGGACAGAATCTGAAGTAAAAATAATGTAATTTAATTTGATACGTATAAACACAATAGGATTTAGAATTTACGTGTCATGCACTCTTAAGTAGTAACTGATACCTTAAATTTTCCTTTTAGGCTACTGACGTTACAATATTTTCAGAAACATTTAAGATTTATAGTAATAGAAAATCTAAACTGCCGGTGCGAAAAAAAGGAATACACGATTCTTACTTTGATTAAATCAGCGAACTGCTGACGTCAGACTTCAAAATCAAGACACTGTTATAAAATATATTTTTTTACCCAGATTTTTTATATAGCTGTACAGAGTTTTATACGACTTTCGGAATTCAAATTCTCGTTTAATTCCTTTTCTTTTATTGATTTTCAAAATTCCCTTGTAACCAAATACAAAGGGAATGTTACAAAATTAAAAAAAGATACTTTTGAAAATAAATAAAAACATAATAAATGATTTCAAAAACTTATACTATATTATATAATTAGAGTTTTATTGCTTTTATGATACTGATAATTTAAAATGCATTTCGCAATGTATTTGTTTTTTATCTGCTAGTGTGTTTCTTTCTAGTTTCAGAAAGCTTATTATAATACTATCAAGTGTCTGATAAATATCATTAAGAGTTTTTATTGGAATAATTATTTTTTAAAATAACAGTTTTGAAAAAAAAAACATTGTTGCATTTTTTATCTTACATAGTTAAGAAAAAAACCTATTTATCGTTATTTTTTCAACCAAATTGAAAACAAGGATTTAATATCTGTTTTGAGAATAAAATTTATTTTTCTACATCACATGCATGTTTGCTCATTCTTGAAAGGGGAATATAGGCACATCTTGTTCGTAATTAAATTAGCATATCACCAGAATATGTCAGTTGTTAGAATATTGTCCTCTAAGCTAAGAAAGGAGTATTCCTTTCCTTGTTTAGGCAGTCAAAATTTACAAAGGCACTCACCGGCTGAAAACGATAATTAATCAAATACTGTTAATTACTTTCTTCTAAAAAGAGAAAGTAGAAGGGATATTCTAAAGCAAATATCTAGGTCAATATTTTTTATGGAACGTTTTTGAGTTTTACTTTCCCGTTTGTTAAACAGTGCGAGAATTCCTATTTTACGTAGTGCTACATTGTTGAGTAATCTCTCTGCTATACATAGTGTAAAATTTTCATTTACTTGTAAAGAAGTAAAAGTATATAGATATGATCATTACCCTTCTAATACTGTTTTGCAAATTTAATACTCGAGGAAATTCCTCAGTACATTGTAATTTTATTACTATGTGAATTATATTTTTATCTGTGTTAAATCTGTTTTAGTGTAAAGCATCATGCTTGATTCTGCTTAGTATTTTGTTGTAATATTGTAAGTAACGTTAATTCTTTAGAGTGCTTGAAGATATAAAAATGCTTGGAATACGCCTTTATGGGAGGGGATACGGCTTTATGCTTGGAACACGCCTTATTTTGCACGCCTTTATGGGAGGGAACTCTTATGATATGGTTTGTTTTGGTTTGGTTTGAAGCGCTGCGGTCAACTTTTCGCTACACGTAGGCTACATAGATAGGGACCTAAAGTTTACAGCCGATTCCTAAAGGCTACAAACATCCATGTCAACAGTGGGACTCAAACCCACAGGATCTGAAGCGAATGTCAGCACCCTAGATGGTATACAATTCTAGAGCACTTAGCAACCAAGGACCTAGAGCAATTTGGAGTCTGAACTATTCTAAGTTTTGTACTCCAATTCGTGATAATTCTTCTGTTACGGGCTAAATGAATGCACATCATTAGTCACCAGTAAAAATTTAGAGAAATTACACAGATTGGTTTCTTCTCCTCCAGCGTTATTTTTTCCCTATTTGGTCCTGGTTAGGGCCTTTTTTTTAAATTGCAGTTCCATATGACCTCGAATTCTTTAAATCTTAAAAAAATCAAAAACATTAAAAATCCCCAAAAATTGTAATATAAACAAAAACACATAAAAATACTTTTGTATTCTTACGCTTTTCTGCTTTTTTGGGACTTCTTAACTTTAATTTTTTTTCGTGGATAATTAGTCTTTTCTAATTTTTAACTTAATTACTCTTACCTTGTAACTTAATTTTTTTTTCTTAGGCTAAATTTTGTTTTGATTTTTCTTTTCTGTTATTTTTTTCTTTAATTTGCGTATTTTTACCTTAATATTTAATTCTTTCCTTAAAATTTTATCTACTGAGCACTCTCACCTTGATTACATATAACTTGCTTACAGGAGATAAAAGTCGACTCGACCTAAGTACTCCCCTTCATAAACCAAATTTCACTGCGTCCGTTTTTTTCCCTTGGGCATTGGCTATGCCATGTCCAGAAGTCCATGACAGGGATAAAACATAATCCATGGTTGCTCAGTTTGATGGAAATGCTTTGAAAAGATTTCTATGGGGGAGCATTTCATGTCCCTTAAGCCAGAATCCTTTTAGGTAGATAGGTCGTTAGTGTTATCTGGACGATCTTTAAAATACACAGCAAAACTTTATGGGGAATTAGATTCGACGTTGTTGGAAAATATGAACTAATTAAATGAATGGATAAAAAATGACTTTGTGAGCAAGTGGTGTAGTTGGCCTGAAAGAGAATAGGGTGGAAATGCGAGATATAGAACTAAGACTAAATAAGTAACAATCGTAAAATGAAATTCCAGAACTTCCCTGCATCTGTATACTAACGACTTAGAAAAACTGGAAAAATCCTACACTACGAATTTCTGGCTTGAAACAAAAATTATTCTCTCTGAAAATATAGATCTGTAAAGTGCTGCCATCTGTTGTCGCTGAAGCACACTTATGTGTTAAATGTTTACAGGAATTTACAGATAAATTCAGCGAATGATTTAGCTGTTATAAAATAAATAACACCGGTGGTTCGAAAATGAACCACCGCAGCTGAAGGGGTTAAACAGCTGAGTTTGCTCAGCAGATAGAATGTCGAGTTAGCAGAAATGGTTTCTCTATAGTTCCATTTGGTCGTTACAATATTGGTCTCCAAATGTTTGACGATATAATGGAATGGAAGTTATGTTAACAATATGACGAAATAGCATAGAAAATACTTGCTCAGTAGTAAGTGCTCTTTGTTAGTTCGTTTATTTGATGGAAAATTTTTTGAGTGCATACGGTGTGGTTGTAAACTATCAAAAATGAAGTGGAATTCTAAATAACAGCCGAATATATTACAGTATTTGTAGTATTGTTTTAACGACTCTAAAGTATAGGTGATTGCATCTGATTTAAAATATTTACGTGGTAATATTTCTTCTTAATAATCATTCTTTAACTGCCTGACATAGTTTCATTTCTCATTAGTATATTGGACTTTAATATATTTGAACTGGACTATTGAATAAACTATTATCATTTATAACAGTTATACTTTACTAGTGATAAAAATGATCATTTTTGAATTAATTTTAACTTATATAATTAAATCTTTTGTCCTTACTAGAAAAGAAATGCTATACATTTAAAAAAAAATATATTACAATAAAATATTTTTCCATTTGATATTGGGAAAAATTTCTCGTTAAAAGGGATATCCAATATCGATTTTTAGTTAAAAAGATCACTAAATCTCATATTTCCATTTCTTTTCAAATTTCCTCAAAAAAATTAATCATCTTTTAGATTTAGAGGGAAGGAAAAAAATCATCAGTCCAATGAAATCAGAACATCATTGAGTCACAAGTAAAATCCGTTTACTTGCTGACTGAAATCTCGAAACAAACTTTCTAAGTGAACAAAAACTAAGTGGAAAAAAAATTAGATCCCTAAGGAGACTTTTTTTTTTATTGCGTTTCACAAATTTTTCTTACATTCGCTGTTAAACCATCCATCTGAACTGTTCCTTTTATTCCCCAGTTTTCCCCGCTATTTCTGGATAACTCTGCTCAAAACGAAATCCAAGGTGTAATAGGAATTACAAAAATATTTTTAGAAATACCTCGTAAAAAATCAGATCTCTTAATGTAAAACGAGGGCACGGAGGACTTTTCTTGAGCAGAAAAAGACGCTGTATATCAGATGTTTTAGATGTTTATAAAAATTTTTTTCCAGGGAATTTCAGCTGCATCTTATATCGCATCTTTTATTTTCTTACATACATTATTAATTTTAGATCTTGCATATGGTTTTTCAAATACTTATTTTAGTAAGTAAAATAGTTTTTAACGTAAATCATTACAAATGGGTTTTAAAAATAATGTGATTTTGGCTTAGGTTACTGCGGAATTTTCCTACCTTCTGATTATGACCTTTGTAGAGGGTGTTGACGAATACGACCGACACATTTAGAGGGGTGATAGTAGGCATCAAGACGAGCAAAAATCACATAGGAATGTATGACCGGAAACGCAAACATGGTCAACTAGAGCAGCGGTTCTCAACCTGGGGGGCGCGCTTCCCTGGGGGGGGGCGTAGAAGAATTTCGAGGGAGGCGTGAGTTAATAAAATAAAAAGTAAAACGAACTCTAATTTAAAAGTAAAACAACCTCACCTAGATCTTTGATAATCTCAAATATACACTGCTGGCCACTGTAAATGCAACACCCTGAAGGAAACATGCAAATAACATGGAATTTACAACATGCATTAGCGGAGGTGAGATATGCAAATGATTAGAATTTCAGCGAAGACGCACATCACGCGCACATGTGCCGCCACTTCAAAGCTCTATTTAAGGCTTAGAGATTTCGACGATTTCAAGTTCGGCAATTGTATTTTACTTGTGGTTTTTAAAAAAAAAAAACGATCAATTATGCCTCGTCGAAAACAGCAAATCTTTTGATCAACTATCCGAGTTCGACAGAGGAAGGATAGTGGCCTATCGAGATTGTGGATTATCTTTCAGGGAAATCGGTAGTCGTGTTGGACGAAACAAACAACTGTAATGCGGATATGTGATCGTTGGATGCAGGAGGGTACGACGGACCGGCGTGTTCGATCGCATCCACCTCAGCGCACTACTTCACGTGATGACAGGCAAATTGTGCGCATGGGAGTGACGGATCGCTCAGTCACATCACGAACCATAGCACAGCACATGCAGTCTGTAACGCATCATCCAGTGTCTGCGCGTACCATTCGACGCCGTTTACAGCAGAGTGGTCTGTCCGCAAGATGCCCATTGCTTTGTCTACCCTTGACGCAGAACCACAGACGTCTCCGCCGCCAATGGTGCGATGACAGAAGGATGTGGACGGCAGAATGGAATGAAATTGTCTTTAATGACGAGTCACGCTTCTGTCTGCAACACCACGATGGTCGCATTCGAGTCTGGAGACACCGTGAAGAGAAGATGCTGAACAGCTGCGTTATGCACCGCCACACTGGTCCTGCACCGGGTATTATGGTATGGGGCGGTATTGGATATCACTCTCGCACACCTCTAGTACGCATTGCCGGTACTTTAAACAGCCAGCGCTACATCTCCGAGGTGTTGGAGCCAGTTGTCCTTCCTTACCTTCAGGGCTTGCCCACTGTAGAAGTGAAAATAGTGTAATTCCCCACGGTGTGTGGACAATAAAGAATGTATCATAAAGGATGCAGAGGCAGGGGCAAATACAGGATTGTAAAACAATAAAAAATAGAAGAATAGCTGTCGGTGTGGCCAGTGATAGCGATCTGAAGTTTATATTTTACAAGATGGATGGTCGTTATTTTATGGCCCACAGTAAAAACGTCAGAGGAGAAGAATCAAAGTTGTTTTACAAAATAAACGTGTGTAGGGGGAGGTACTATATAGCCTATGGACAGAGGCGACAGAGGCGGTATAATAAAGGACCAATTAGGGATAGGAACCACTGAAGTAGAAACAGCCCACTGCCCCCAATGAAAGTGAGGGGCGTGATAGAATGGCCCCCTGAAAACGGACAACAGCTTCGCTAAGGACGAGAGGAATCAAAAAAAAAGGAAGAAGGAGACGGTCTTCAGATTGGGTTCCTGAGAGTTAGATGTCGGAGGCTCTCGTCTGCCATATAGCCGTGGAGAAGTGCCAATATACCGCCAACGTTTTCATACACTGGAGATGATACTGGGTCCCGGTCGCCGATGCTACGATCATCGTTGCATACATCCGTTATAGTAAGTGCCTCCCCGTTAGATTCTAAAAATCATATTTGACTCTATAGTTTGCCTCTGCTTCTGGGTATTGTAAGTCAAAATTGTTAATATAAAACTGATTGTAATACTATAGCTCTGTCATGTTAATTGAAATTTGGGTTATCTAATAAATGTATGTGTAAGGTCAATGCGTTGTATTCCTTGCTTATTCCAACCCTTGCATGCATCTATTGCTTCTAGGTGATTCACTCCTATACCCACAGCCATATTTCAACAGGATAATGAGCGACCACACGTGGCACGCATTGTCCAACGGTTCAATCGCCAGATTGAATTGCTTCCCTGGCCGCCTCGC
The DNA here is from genome assembly GCA_907164885.2 of Dolomedes plantarius. Classification (NCBI taxonomy): domain Eukaryota; kingdom Metazoa; phylum Arthropoda; class Arachnida; order Araneae; family Dolomedidae; genus Dolomedes; species Dolomedes plantarius. The sequence continues at coordinate 57,248,056 of OU015497.1, read as the reverse complement.
TCTCCGGATCTTTAACGATAGAAAACATGTGGTCCATGGTTGCTCTTCGATTGACCCAGATTCCATCTCCAGCTGCCACAGCAGATCAACTTTGGCAACGTGTGGAAGCTGCTTGGTCTGCTGTACCCCAAGAACTCATCCAAAGTCTCTTTGAATCAATGCCGAGGCGTGTGGCAGCGGTGATCTCCAACAATGGCAGCTACTCTGGCTACTGATTTTGGCAGGAACCACACTTCACAGAAGTCTATAAATTTAATCATTTGGTGCTTGGTCAACATGTTATCTACAAAATAAATTTTGTTGTGATATCTCTTGTCTTTCTTGGTGTTGCAATTTGGGTGGCCAGCAGTGTATTTGATCTGTGTTTAATTCTTTGATTTCATATGGTCTAATAATAATATGTTCCAGATTAAGATATATGTAGTAATATTAAACTTTGTGTATGGAATTATCTATTCTATATTTTCATTTAATAACTAGCTTCAGTTTCAAATTCCGACTGCATTTACTTGTATTGTGCACCACATATGTTGATGGGGGTGGGGGAGGCGTGACCTCACATCAGTGTTCAAAGGGGGGAACAGAGACTGAAAGGTGGAGAATCCCTGAACTAGACGATAAAAAATAGATCCAGAAATGTAGACTTTTCATATCTGCATCTTTGTTTATCCTTTAGCTGATCAGGTTTGCGTTTCCGGTCATACATTCGAATGTGATTATGTTTTGTTTTGAGTTTACTAGCTCCTTCAGAAAAATGCTATATTTCGTGCCATCCAGTGAGGTTAGTAAGAGGTATTGTCCTATTAAGTAAAAATCGCTCTCCAGCGTCAAGCGTTTCCGATCATACAATCCTATGTGATTATTGCTCGTCTTGATGCCTACTATCACCCCTCTGAATTTGTTGGTCGAATTTGGCAACATCCTTTTTATAAGAATTTTTTTAAGTTTCAATAACCATTTTTTATGAACCTATGAGCTTTTGTTATCACGAGTTTCAAAATTAAAGGCTAACCATTAAATTATCAATATTGTCACGTAGATGTGTGAGATATACCGAATAAACCAACACGCTGTTACGGTCAAAGTAGTAGTTTATTAGCAGGATGCTAGCAGAAAGCAATTCCACTAATGAACTGCCCTCAGCCTGAAGAAAGTCTCTTAAGACGCAATTCCACAGAGGCAACACTGAACGACATGAGGCATGCTACTTGTTTCCTAGTGTTGCCTGACCATAGGTGTGCGACTGCGTGCCACAAAATTCAATATGTCGCATGCGGAATTTGTCTCCCCCTATCGCATGCGTTTTGTCGTCTATGCGTGTAGCATGCGACTTAAAACGATTCCATTTAGGCAACTATTTCAAGGCAACTTTTCAAGTAGCCCTTTAAAGGTAACTTCAGTTTGGTGCATCATGTCTTTACAAACAGTCGCGGCAGCTGCTTATTTGGTAATAGCTTTGAATCGTAAAAAAAAGAAGAAAGCCACGGTGGTGGAGAAGAGAACTATATGTTGATGGTCAAGAAACTCAGTATAATTCATATAAAAAGTTGGTTGCTGACGATGAAGCTTTATTTCGAAATTTTACACGAATGAGTAAAGAAGATTTTGAGTACTTGCTTGAAAAAATCTCACCTACTATAAAAAAATATGATACCAACTTTCGGGAAGCAATACCACCTCGTGTGAGGTTGTTAGTGACATTGAGATATTTGGCTACGGGTGATAGCTATCCATCACTTATGTATCTGTTTCGGATATCTGAGCCAAGCATTTCTCGAATTATTCCAGAGGTATGCAGAGCTTTGATCGACGTTCTACATGATTTTGTCAGGGTAAGTGAAAATATGAATATATTAAACCATTTTTAAAAACATTTTTATTTTAAATTTATTAATTTATTAATTTATTAGTATATTAATATATTAATTTATTAATATATTAATTTTAAATTTTTTCAGATGCCATGCTCTGAAGACGAGTGGAGAAAGATAGCAAGAGATTTCGAACTTTCCTGAAATTATCCGCATTGTGTTGGAGCTTGTGACGGAAAACACGTTGTCATCCAAAACCCCAAAAATAGTGGCAGTATGTTTTTCAACTACGAAGGGACTTTAAGCACTGTTTTGATGGCCATTGCAGACGCAAATTATAATTTTATATACGCTAATGTTGGCTGCCAAGGCAGGATATCTGACGGAGGTGTTTTTCGAGAAACGTCCTTTTATAAGAAGTTGGCCAAAGGAAAGCTAAAATTACCTGACCCAGAACCCCTTCCTGGTAGTAGTAAGTTATCGCCTTATGTAATCTTGACGGATGATGTCCCTCTACAGGAACACATCATGAAAGCCTTTAGCGGCTACCACGACAAAGGCACTTGTCAACGACTATACAATTATAGGCATTCACGCGCTCGAAGAGTAGTGGAAAATACTTTTGGGTTGCTAGCAAGTGTGTTTCGTGTATTTAGAAAACCACTAATGATTAATTTGGAAAATGCTGAAATTGTCACAAATACATGCATTCATCTTCATAACTTTTTGCGAAGGAGTAAAACATCCCGATCACTACACTGTCCTCAAGGAACTTTAGATATCGAAACGCAAGATGGAAATATTATTCCTGGATCATGGAGGGCAGTTGTCCAAGGCGATACTGGTCTGCAGGATTTGCCACATATAGCAAGAAAGTCAACTTTTGAAGCTAAAGAAGTGAGAAATGAATTTACTAGATATTTTCAATCAGATGAAGGACGTGTGCCTTGGCAGGACCATTACGCTTAACTTTTATATGTAATATTCAAATAAATATTTCAATATACGAATAGTAATATAATATATAATTTTTATGTACTTATTTTTATAAAGACTCACCTAATTTTGTATAAAAATTATACAAAAGGTTAAAAACTTAAAGATTAACTTGAAGTTGGAAATTTTTAATGAGCAGAGAACCGGCAATGCTATCTGAAAGTGAATAGCATCAACATTAACTCAAGTATTTGCTACTAGGAGCTAAATTTGGAATAATTAAATCTTGAAATTTTAAATCTCAGCATCCTACAGTAGATATGTTTTACCTGTAGTGTGAATAAAGACTGCTTGGATTATTTTTTCCATAACAATTAAGTTTTACCTCTCAAATTGTAATTTAATCTTGTTTTACTCTTTTAATATGAAGAAAATAAAATTATAATTCATACAATAATGGGAATATCAATCACATATAGAAGGGCTGTCATTAAAAATTTTAAAAAAAAACTTTAGTAGTTGGGCAAACCATAATATACTAATTCCATCTTTACAGAATTATTTGATATTTATCTTTCCTGTTTTATTTAAAATAATTATTCACTTACCTTAACAGATTTCTTAAGCAGACGTTAAAACAAAACAGCAGAAAAATATGAATATATTAAACCATTTTTTTATTTTTTATCATACAAATACTTATACAAGATGTATATTATTACCAGATTTCAAGTCACTTTGTCAGAATTACCAATTAGGTATTCAGAAAGTACTGGAAAGACCAAAATATGTTCTGAGTGCTCGGATGTTTCTTCAGATTGAGCAAACGTCGTTGCGGATGCCTCAGAGGGTATAACAGTGTAACCATGAGTTGCTGTGAAGAGGTGTACTCGAGGGTGTACTATTATGAGTAGGCATATTCTCTGTTCCAGAAGATAGAACAGAGCCACAAGTATTAATTTCACAGCTGTAAAGAGGTGCACTGGCCCGACTACTATCATCATATTTGCCCATGGCTGCTTCAAATAATGTAGTATTTATAATGTGTTTAACCATTGTTCGTGCTCTAGAGCTTAAATTTCGCAGCTCATTACCAACATGTTCTCCATATGTTGAGCAATCATCTGTTTGACACGCATTTTTTAAAATAGTATATGCCTCCTCTTCGCGATCCGAATGGGATAAACCCTTCCGTTTCTTTTTGGGGGCTATATATATTTCACTTTTCTCTTCACAGCCATTTCTGTCGCGTTTGTTACTCTCTCCATGTAGCTTTCCAGACTCATTGACCTCCACTTTATATTGATTGTCTTGGCTGCTTTCTTGTTCTTCCTCCTGCAATTACTAAATGCAATTACTAGATAAATATATCAATTTTAAATTTCCTGGAATTATCCTCCTATTTTTGCTTAATATATTTATACATAGTATATTTATACATATATATAGCATAATATATAATATTTGTACATTAAATTGAAATACACGTGCAAAATTTTTTGCACGTGAGTAATTTGTATGATTTTTTAATCTGGTTTTCTTTAGTTTATATAATTTATTTTTGCTTAATATATTTATACATAGCATATTTATACATTTATATATAGCATAATATATAATATATGTACATTAAATTGAAATACACATGCAAAAATTTTTTGCACGTGAGTAATTTGTTTGATTTTTTAATGTGATTTTCTTCAGTTTATATATTTTAATTTTGCTTAATATATTTATACATAGCATAATACATGAATATATAATATATTTATGTTAAAGTGAAATAGATTTAATTATTTTTAATTGAACATTTTTAATTATAACATCGGATTGCAAAACAGCTAATACTCTGTAAAAATTTCTAATATTTTAACAAGGTTATGAACCTTTTTTTTATTGGAACTGTTCAGTTATTTACAGTCAAGTTTTGACGGGTACTATCTAGTATACTAATAGTAATAAAATATATAATTTGTATGTACTTATTTTTATAAAAACTCACCTCAAAGTCCTCGTCATCACTGACAGCAGTTGACAGTGTTGATTTAGGCACATTGACGTCCACTAAAAAACTTAAAAGATCAAATGCAAACCATTTCTTTTTTTTTTGCTTGGACATGAGCCACTCTTTTTTGATTGCAGTTTTTTTCGCTCACGATGAAATGCTGTACGCAAATTCTTAATTTTCTTTTTCACCTCAACCACCGTCAATTGTTTTTACTAGCTAACTGCTTTAATTTATCATTTTTTAGTCTAAGATCTTTATAATCACTACTTTTGTTGTTCCATAATTCGGGTGAATTATGATAATTTTTAATAAATGACGTGGTTTTTTCAATATTCCACTCCATGTCGCACGCTACAAGCCACACTGATCCGCTGACTGTTGGATAACGGCAACACTGTTCAACATGTTGAAAATGGCGAAAGGTGACGCATGCGCGCGGGCAACAACAATCAACTTGTAGCATGCGGCAGGGAGACTTTTTTTTGTTGCTTCGTGTTGCTTCAGTGGAAAGACTGTGTGTAGCATGCTTCAATGCCGCATGCTACTTGTTGCCTAAAAGTTGCCTCAGTGGAATTGCGCTTTTATATGCAACTTAAGAACTTTCTAGAAATAAGGTAAATTAGCATAACAAGTTAAAATAAGATAAATTAGCATAAACAAGAACTTTCTCGAAATTTTGAGAAAGGTAACATAAATTTAAAGTAAAGTAAAACAAGAAGTTACTGTCGACCTGTCTGTCAGCAGTCCAGTTTTTCTAACCATCTGGCCTTGCTGCTACTTGCAGTTACCTTCAGAGTGTGGCAATATTTATTTGATATATTTCTGACCGAAAACTAAAATTGTGTAATTTATTCAAGTCCTGGTTTCTTCATCTGGAGACACCGAATCATATGGTTTATTCAATCGAATCTGCAAATATTTCCTTATTTTTAACAGCATGTGCCTAAATCAATGGTTTGAAGAAATACTGAAATTTAACCAGAGTATTTATTTTGTGTAAATTTTAATAACAGTGTATGAGTTAAGGCAAATGAGTGTATCTCTGTAATAATATAGTGAAAAGGAGGGTTAAAATTGAGCAATGTGATATAATAATTAAATATGCAATCATTTATTTATTGGTTAATGTTCCTCCTTTTAATGCATTGATTTATTTCAGAATTTTTGAAATCTTTTATCATTTTATTTAAACCCTTCCTTCTCGCTCCCGTCAAATTTACGGGGTGAGGTTTCGCCTTCTATTTCTCGTGCCCGTGATTGTTCCGGGCTGCAGTTTAAAAGTAACGTACCAAACAGATTAAAACAATCCATTTCATTTAACCTGAAAATTTTTTATTTCTTATTTTACATACTAGGTGGCAGCACCAGAATATTTATAATACAATTGGGAATGTTGCTTTTTTTTAATAGATGTGGAAGATCAAGAAATAAATGGAATCCTCCGGAAGAAATAAGCACTTTTACTATCGTTTTCTTGAAAATTATGCTATCGTTAAGGGGTTTAAAAATTACAATAGTTTAGTGTTTTCTTGTCTGCCGAAAAGCAAGCAAAAACTTCCAACAGCTTAATATTTATCTTCCTACGAGAATAATCTATTAATTAATGCACATCATAAGCTTGGAAAAAAACAATAAAGGATACCGCTATACATTTTCTTTGCCTTATTATAACATCACATGTTATTTCAAACTAAGGCCGAGAGAAAATAATTATTTTACGCATCACTAGTTCGTGAAATTCGAAACTGAATTCCTACTCGAGTGAAATTAGTTACATACGGAGTGCTGTCTTGAAGCCAACGTTATATGACTATCGTCAGAGCAAACACTTTTTTAACCCTCAGGGTATTTTTCGGAATGTTTCTCAATATCCGTGACTTTTCGCAATTCGACTTCCAAATTATTTAATTTTTTTATTGTTTTTATTTGCGTTTATTTCTCTATAATTCTTTGAAAACGCAAATAAGTATATTGATTTGAAAGTACTTTTTGGGGGTATTTTGTTTTGAATTCTTATAAAGAAAAATTGTCACGTTGTATCTCTTTAGCCAAAGAAGTTACATAGCTTTTCATATATTTATGATTAAAAGAATGTTTTGTTTAGAAAGTGCATGAATATCTTTTGTTTTCCCTTTTAGGAAAAGATAAATTCTATTCTTTGTAGCAATAACTAGTATGATATATATCTAGTTAATTATTCTTTACATTTTCAAATGTGTGTACCATTCAGCTTAAAATAAAAAGAAAGATAATTTTTTCAAGATAAAAATGTAGTATATATTTAACATGCGTTATATGGACCTTTTATCTTTCGTTTCATCTATAAATTACTAACTGAAACCAAACTAAATAGGAGTTTGGTGTGTCAGAAAACGTGCCTTTTGACCAAAAAAGTTGAATTTTTTTTCAATCTAAAATATTTATCTAGCAAGTAGATATATCGAGTTGTAAGGTATTTCATGCGAACAAAATGCATTCAAATGGTACAGCTGTTATACCTTAGTTACTAGTTAACAAATTTTTCTTCCTATTTGTGATTAAAAATTTAATATACTGTACTGTTGTATAATTTCTTAAGTCGTTAAAAATTAGCATGTAAAAATTAACATACGTGTATGACGGTTAATATGATAAGATAAATCATACCATACACAAAATTTGTTAAAAATTTAGTAAAGATTCATTAATATCGTGGCATCAGTTTCCTTTAAACCAATAATTTAGAAAAAAAATATTCATTACTTATTTGTAAGCCGTTTCAATTTATTATTAACATGTACACTTTTGCAGACTATTTAAACATGATTGATAGCATAAAATATTAATATTTACCTTTTTAATAGACATCTTCATAAAAAAAGCAAATATCTTACTTTTTTTAACTAAACTGGATACTATCTAAAAAGTTTTTTTAAAAAATTTTTGTTGAAATGATAATGTGAGACTCTACTTGATTACATGTGATATTTTTATTCAGTATTTATTTTACCTAAAAAATAAAAACTGATTTCAATTTAATTTTTTAATGATTTTCCCTGCAAACAAATTATTTTTTATCTTTAGTACATGACATTTTTATATTTAGCAAGTTATGATAACATAGTTGTAACATAACAGAGTGAAAATGAAAACGGTGTTTGGTAACAGGAGAAATCTTTAGTAATATGTATGTTTATAAAAAAACAAATATCGTAGTTTTTTTAAAATAAAATGTATACTATTTAAAAAGCTTAAACAATTGCTAAAATAGTTATGTAAGACTCTTCCTGATGGCTTTGATATTTTTATTCGATATTTATTTTGCTTAGTATTTCCATACATTTATTGAAAAAAATACTGATTTCTATTCGATTTGCTGTAATTATTGTCCTAACAAACAATTTTTCTTTTTTCTTTTATTTTTACTCTATGTCAAACATTTTATATTTAGGAAGTTACGATAAGATAATTGTAATATAACTCAGTGAAATTGAAAACACTATTTGATAACAGATGAAACCTTTAGTAATACGTATCTTTATAAAAAGTCAAAACAAATATCGTACGTTTTTAAAATAGATGGGATACTATTTAAAAAGCTTAAACAATTGTTGAAATTGTAAGGTATGACTCCACATAATAACATTTGATATTTCTATTCAGTAATTATTTTACTTAGGATCTCCTTACGTTTATTGAAAAAATAATTTATTTCTATTCGATTTGCTGTAATAATTGTCCTAGCAAACATTTTTTTTAAACTTTACTACATGTCAAAGATTTTTATATTTAGGAAGTTACGATAAGATAATTGTAACATAAAACAGTGAAAATGAAAACACAATTTGATAACAGATGAAACCTTTAGTAATACGTATCTTTATAAAAAAACAAATCAAATATAGTACTTTTTGAAATAGAATGGGTGCTATTTAAAAAGCTTAAGCAATTCTTGAAATTGCAATGTACGACACTGTATGATGACATTTGATATTTCTATTCAGTATTTATTTCACTTAGTATCTCCATACGTATATTGAAAAAAGAACTGATTTCTATCCGATTTGCTGTAGTAATTGTCCTAGCCAACATTTTTTTTTCCTTTAAACTTTACTATATGTCAAAGATTTTTATAATTAGGAAGTTACGATAAGATAATTGTAACATAACACCGTGAAAATGAAAAATACTATTTGATAACAGATGAAACCTCTAATAATACGTATGTTAATAAAAAAATATAGTACGTTTTTGAAATAGAATTGATACTATTTTAAAAGCTTATACAATTGTTCAAACTGTAATGTAAGAGTCAACATGTTGACACTCGATATTTTTATTTAGTATTTATTTTATTTAGTGTATCCTTACATTTATTAAAAAAGTATTGATTTCTATTCGATTTCCTGCAATAATTGTCCCAGAATTTTTTTTCTTTTACTTTTACTATATGTCAAAAATTTTTATATTTAGGAAGTTACAATAAGATAACTGTAGCATAACACAATAAAAATGAAAACACTATTTGATAACAGATGAAACCTTTAGTAATATGTATCTTTATATATATATATATATATATATATATATATACCGGGTGCTTATAATTAAACTTCCCCTATAAACGGCATCCTACAGCGCAAACGGGTGAACGGAATGCAACGAAATTTTGTATACAGTCTATACACGAGATACGCTCACGGAATTTCGAAAACAAATTTTAGTTCCAAAATGTCCACTTGAGGGCGCCTTTTCGGGAAAAACATTAAATTTAACACAATAAACGACCAAAACGGAATGCTGAAACAATATTAACAATCCAGAACCAGAATTATGAGTATTTAAATGTAAAACCGGGAAAAGCTGTCAGTTGTAGGAAAAAAAATTCGAGATTTGCCTGCTTGGGAAGAAGAGGAAGCTTTATGCAAAACACGTTAGGGTATAAAACGTTTGCATACGTTGTCATGTTTAAGTCGATGTTTCCGGCTGTACTAATGACCGTCTCTTTAGTTGAACGTGCGTTATTGGTGAATCAGTTTTACGAAAACAAGGGGAATGCTTCTGCTGCAGTTCGTGAATTTCGTCGTAGAAAGAACCTACGGCGTGGACCAATGTCTACTGAAGGTATCCGGGCCATGATTAAGAGATTTGAAGGGGGAATTAGGAGTTCAACCTGGAAGAGGTCGTAATCGTGTCACACCGGTACTTGTTGATGCCGTCAAGACAGCTGTTGACGCACAGTCACAGACATCAGAGTTTGGGAGCAGAAGCGCGCGTTCAGTTTCTCGACAGACCGGCTATTCTTACAGCACCGTCCGAAAAGTACTCAGAAACATAATGTATCGTGGCGGTGTTGCGATGTTGAATGACGTAAAGAACTCCATAGCGCTTCATGTGAGAAGCATCACAACTGATCAGTTACGACCTGCTCTTGAACACACTGTCCATCGACTTGAAATATTGCAGGTGAATGAAGGTGGTCACGTAGAGCAGCTTTCCCTAAATCGTCCTGGACACAATTAACAACTGCTCCTCTTGTGCAATTTCGTCCTAATCTGTTCTTGTTTCTGCAAACTGAACTGTTTTTGTTTCTCCCTTACCTTTACTTAATGTGGTTCGATGACAAGGTGATCAGAAATTAGTCAATAAATGTTAATATTGTTTCTGTATTCCATTTTCGTCGTTTATTGTATTAAATTTCATATTTTTCCCTAAAATGCGCCATCTGGTGGACATTTTGGAACTAATTCTTTTTTTCGAAATTCCGTGAGCGCATCTCGTGTATAGCACATATACAAAATTTCGTTGCATTCCGTTCACCCGTTTGCGCTGTCGGATGCCGTTTATAGTGGAAGTTTAATTATAACCACCCGGTATATATATATATATATATATATATATATATATATATATATATATATATATATATATATATATATATATATATATAAATATATATATATATATATATAAATATATATATATATATATATATATATATACTAGTTGATACCCGTCAAAACATGACGGCTAGATAGTAAATAAATGTACTAATACACAAACTATACTCAACACATCATTGCCAAATGTTGAAAATCATAATAATGCTCATAAAGAAATTGATGTGTTTAAGCGGTCTCGTACTTAGTATCTAAAGCCAGATTTAAAAATGTCACCGAGCATGCGCAAAAAGTAATTTTTTTTATTGTAAATTATCGCAAATTAAACAGCACGAAATAAACAATTTCCATCAGGTATAATCTTATATTTCAAAAACATAATTATCATAAAAATAAAAATGGCAGAGTGAGATCTAGCCAGACTCCTCGGAATAAACGTGTTTATCATTAAAACATGCCACTGAGCATGCACAGAAACAGTGAGTTTCTAAAGACAGATTTAAACATGCCACTGAAAATCCGTAAAATTCAATTTTCAATTGTATATTATCGCAATTGCGGTTACAAAAACCAAATTTGACAAATCTACATTTTACAGTCTTTCGTTTAAGACCAAAATGAAGTAAATTGATGCAGTAGTTTTCTCTCACGGACTGCCCAAAAAGTCTGCTTAGCAACTTAAATATATATATATATATATATATATATATATATATATATATATATATATATATATATATATATATATATGTATATATATATATATATATATATATACAGTACGTTTTTGAAGTAGAAGGGATACGATTTAAAAATCTTAGCAACTTTTGAAATTGTAATGTACGACTCCACATGATGACATTTGATATTTATATTCTGTATTTATTTTACTTAAATCTCCTTAAATTTATTATTGTATCTCCTTAAATTTATTGAAAAAAGTACTGATTTCTATTCTATTTGCTGTAATATTTGTCCCAGCAAATATTTTTATTTTCTTTTACTATTACTATATGTCAAACATTTTTATATTTAGGAAGTTATGATAAGATAATTGTAACATAACACTGTGAAAATGAAAACACGATTTGGTAACAGGTGAAAGCAGCTTACTTGTAGACTGAAATCTCAAAACAAACGTCAGACGGCACTCTGCAAGAAAAGAAAATTGTGATCACTAGGGAGATTCCTTTTCTGTGTTTTTTTTTTCCTTATAGTTTCAGATTTCTTCTTACTTTCCCACTTAAACGGCACGTTTCCGCTAGAGTTTCTCCTTTTCAATCTCACGATTTTTAGTGGATAATTATACTTGAAACTAAGTAGAAAGAAGAATTATAAAAGTATTTCTCAAAATAATCTAAAGTCGGTAGGACTCATTTTTGATATCCGTGGTATATCCCAGTGGTGAAATTTATGAATGCTCTTGTAGAGGTATCGTGTAGGGTAAACATGTCTTCAAAGGCTTTATGTAAATTAAAGAAAAGATTTTTTATTTATTAATTTTTTCTTACAAATGCCAGTCGTTTGGCCACTACTTTATTAGACCACAGGCTCTACAGTATTTCCAAACAAGGGACATAAAAAATTAAAGAAAATATGTATGATTCGTATTAACTTTTTCTATAAAAATGATTTATTGGGTAATTTTTAACAGCACAAAATATTACTCTTCCTTTACTAATGAAGGTATTAATATTATTTTCTAATAGAATTATATCCTATGATTTTTTTCGGGGGGGGAGGGGGGGGGGAATAAGAATTTTAGTGTCATATTTTATCAAAGCTAGAGTTCTTAAGAATATTTTAATCTTTTATAATATTCCTGCTTTCCTCCTTCCTTCTGGCAATTACTATATTGAGATTCAAGTACTGACATTATGAAGAAAATCACATTTTATTGAAATTTCAATACCGTGTGTATTTATATTCTGAATCTCAATATACAATTTAACAGCTATCGCATATTACACCTCTTAAAATTAGAATTACAATGGTTGTAACGACAGTCTCATAGGAACAGGTATTGAACCCTGATTATCTAAACTATAAGGTCCTGCACTCTGAACTAGTCTGGATATGCATAAACCGATTTTTAGAAGTATATTTCTAACAATGGTTTTACATTACTCCATTCACTAGATGATGCAGCGTAGCTGCTTCTAAACAATTTTCTATCAAGCACGATTATTTTCTTCCATCGGTTCAACGACGTACGTAACTTTCTCCATGTTTATTATCTTAGGCAGACGAGTTGTTTTTCACAGCCTGATACAAAGCCATAACTGCAGTATAGAAGCACGTAAGGATATACAATTATTCGTTTACAATATGTACAAATAACATAAACACACAACTCCTTAAAATCCGTAATAAAAAGTGAATATAAAAACAAATTTTCATACGGATCTACATCAGGTTGGATGAAATTACTTGAGATTCTTTTGATGAGCCATTTACAAATGCTCTATTTGTAAAAGAAATATAGTTTGAAAGTAAAAAAAAAAAATTTCCTTTATATTAGGTATTTTTAGCAAATAGTATATCAATAGCATTTTTAGCAAATAGTATATCAATAGCAAAACTATTTTACATTATATGAAATTACCATTTGTAACATCGGCATCATCACTCGGTAAAATTATCGGTAAAAAGTCCTCCTACCGCCACAACATTGTTTTTATAAACAGAACCATTTTCAGCATATAATATATCAATAGTAAAACTATTTTACAAAATACGATATTACCATTTGTAACATCGACATCCGGCACTGGTTACCACGTCAAAAATTCATTTAAGAAAATTTATTTAATCGTATGTATTCTCAAAATAATACATTTGCTATCTTCTTTTATATATAAGGATTCTTCAAAGATATGTAATCCAAGTTGAACTCTGTTTGCCTTTTTGTGTCTAAAGATGCTTTATTCTTTTCGACCACCTCTGATAATGGAACTTTTATATTCAAGTTCACTATGTTTGTAACTTAGTAATTATGACATCTGCTTTTATACTGCTGAGTTCATTTTTCAGTTTTATTTAAATAATATTTTTTTTATTTCTATGTTGTTACTTGTGTATGTGTGTGACTTATTCCACCCGCTATAGCCGTTGGCTAGACCAGGACCAAAAAGTCAAAAGTTACAATGAAATCCGAAATAAGCAAAGGGTCTCTATAAGTATCCTCCTTGGCAAGCCCCATGCAGTTTAAAATATGATCAGGATAAACTTCAGCAGTATTACAATTTGAGCAAAGAGGGTGTGACGAAAAAAAATTACAGTTATCCTTTAAGTAAAACAATAAAAACTTTTATTCATATTTAAAACGTCAAGGGATATCACCTCAATAGCACACACGTACACGGTACCGAAGGATAACAACGTTAACTTACGTTAACAACCCTTTCATCGGACAGCCGGATTCATTTACCTAGAAATAAACTTTGCGCTTTTTAGCCTACTTGAAACTTCTATGTAGGTTTTATATTTGCCTACATAAATTTCTAAAAGACAAACTGGTCCGTAAAATTACGCGATATAATATATACACTTCTAAAGAAGCTTTACCAAGAGAGGATGGGGCACGGAAGTAAAAGTGAAAAACAAGTTCAACTACACTGAAGTGCCACTGAATTAGGGATACCTACCTAGTAACGAGTTGGGCCTCCTCTGGCCTTGATAACGGCTGCCATACGACGAGGCATAGATTCAACAAGTTTCTGGAAACGTTCCACGGGAATGGCTTGCCAAATATTGGCTAAAGCTGTCCATAATTCAGTAAGGTTCTTTGGTGCTGTGTGATGGCCTTTCACGTCTTGTTCCAAAACATCCCAAAGATGCTCAATAGGATTTTAGTCTGGGCTTCTAGGTGGCCAATTCATGACAGAGAAGTCAGAGGAATGCTCATCCAACAAGCCAGTAGCCAACCGGGACTTGTGAGAGGTACAGTTGTCTTGCTGGAAAACTCCATTACCGTGCGGATAACAGAAGAGCATAAACGGATGGAGGTGATCACCCAGCAACTCTACGTACCGAATTGCATTGAGGGAGGTTGGTACACGCAGAAAAGATCCCAAACTGTGCCACGAAAATACACCCCAGACCATGATTGAGCCACCATGCCCTTGTACAGTTCCAGCCAGGCATACAGGATCCATGGCTTCATGAGCCTGACGCCATATTGTCAGCCTCCCGTCGGCGTTAAGTAGTCGGGATCGAGACTCATCACTCCATGCTACTCGTTTCCAGTCCTCTACACTCCAGTCTCTGTGCTCTCTTGCCCAGGCAAGACGTGCAGCCCGATGGCGAGTATAGAGCAATGGTACTCTCGTAGGTCGACGGGTCCCGAAACCCATACGGTGAAGCTAGCGTTACTCAGTCCGTTTGCTGACTGTACGACTGGCACCGTCATTAAACTGGGTGGTAATTTGAGCTAATGTTTGGCTTCGCTGACTACGTACAATACGCCTGAGCCGTCTCTCACCACGCACTGACAAGGCTAATTGTCCTTTGCAGTTTGCCCGATCGCTAGTTTTTTTTCCACCATCCATGTATTCTTGGTATACTCTTGACACTGTCGACCTTGAAAATCCTTGGTGTCTGACGATTTCGGAAATTGAATGGCCCATGCGTCGCGCACCTACGATTTGTCCGCGATCGAAGGCGTCTAAATCAGGCAGTTTACCCATACTGGCAATTCCAACAACTAATTCAGAACAACCACAGTACGCGCTATATATGCAGTTACCACAGCGCCCTCACTTGCGCATACATGATGCGCAGCGCTACACAATTTGCATAGGCTTTGCTATCCCTAATTCAGTGGCACTTCAGTGTAGTATTACCTTTACAAATGTAAAATACTTTTGTAACGTACCTCGACATGATCGTGAAATTTTTGAAGTTGCAGTTTCTCAGTAGGTACCCGGTTAAATATGTCACATTTTGTATCGAATTGGACAAGAGATTAAACTCGATACACCTAGTTTTGAACTTTTGGTCTAACAGCTGAAGCCTTCCAGCAATGAGAAGAATACACGTACAAGCATACGCACAAGCACGCACACTAACACTTTATATATATATATATATATATATATATATATATATATATATATATATATATATATATATATATATATACTATAATACAAGTCGAGTTCAATGGGATAAAAACGGAAAACTGGTGTAACTACGTTTCATGGGCCACGCCCTCCAACGTAGATTTGAACAGTGATTTGACCATAGGTTAGAAAGATAAAAGCAGAAAGCTGATAGATTTAATTTGGATCCGGGAGTTCTAACAAAACTGTTTGAAGCTCCTCATGGTGTCTACATATGAAGGCTTAGTTGAATAGTGGTCCAATTCCACTTTTAAAAAAAATTGGAGTTAGCCTCACTTTCAAGTTTATAGAAGTCCTTTCAATTTTATTTTTAAATTGGTACACCTCTAGTGTAAGGCTCTTCTATAAGGCTTCTATAAGGCTCTAAATCCCAAGATGAACAAGAATGAAGTTGGACCACTGTTGAAATAAGGCCTTCATGTGTTACCTAAAACAAGTTTTTTTTTATACAACTTACTTGGCTCCACTCGATTTTGGATCATTCTTTAAAAGGGATATTCCGCATGTAACGTATTAAACATTTTATCTCAGATTTTCACAGTCTCAGCCTACTTGTAAATTTAATATTTAAATTAGATTTTCTTTAAACCAGCATTAAATTTTAATGGAAATCGGACACAACATTATCAAAATTAGTATTTTTTATTTACTTGTTGTAAGACATGTTACAGAGCTTTTAGGAAATAAAACAGGTTTCTTCGATCAACCCAAAGACTGATACATTTTAACGCTACTCCGTCTGTCTTAATGCTGTAGCAGATTGAAGCGAAACGTGTTCAACTGGCGTGGTAGCCGAGTGGTCTAAAATAGCAGGCCAGAAGTAACGAAAAACGTAACATTTATGTAAACAAACGTAACAAGAGAAGTGTTGGTAAGTGCAGTTTACAGAATCATCAGAATGGTGCAAACGATGTTAATAGCGACGACTCAGGCTTCAGGGAGCAGAAATCTCCGCAATCTCTCTAGCCCAGATGTTACAGGGGCTCTCTCGAAACAAAACAGAGTCTCGCCTTTATCCCCAGTTTGAAACCTCCGCCGGTGGCGATTAGAGAAAACACCAGAAATTTCGTGCTCGCAGGCAGTCTTGGATGCGGTGACATTTTTATGAGGGAGGGAGGCGGCGTTTCGCCGATTTAGTCGGTGAAGATCAAACTGAGGCTTAACCAGCAGAAAACCAGGCACGACGACTCTGGCAGTGAAGATAGCCTTTTAATCCCCACAGAATTTTGATTCTACGATAATTACACAGCTCGACACTTTTTTTTGCTGTTCTCTCTAGGTGTACCCAAGGATATCTCTGTGATATAAGTAAAGGTAATTTCCCCGAATTGTTATTTTTGAGAGAATACATCTATTCATTATATGTCCTTATAAGAAATTGGTATAAAATTTCCTCCAGAGTTTCTGTATATTTACATTCAATTATTATCAGAATTTGAATTCAATTATTTTGAATTCAGCGAAAAAATTTTAAATATACGTATCTTTCGAGAAGAAAAAATCATTCTAAAAAACGAGATTTTTGACCCTTTTGTAAATTATTTTCTTTCTTCAAAGTTCATTTAAATAAGTATGACAAGTTATTTTGTAACATATCATATACAATACACAAAAGCGAAAAAAAGATTTCCAATATAGTGATTGGTACATACATATATCAAAAACAAAAATTGCTTAGGTTATTTTTTCAGAAAATTAAAAAAAAATAGAATTTTTTTATACTTAAAGGTCTTAATACAAAGACACATTTGAACATAGTAAAAATAAGTGCAATATATGAGAAAAAGTAAAAATTTCCTGTACCGTGCTATCTGTAAATTAGATTTCTTCCACCTGTCTAGTCTGACGGAGATATTAATAAACTGGATGATAAGTACATTTACAGGATTTTAGATTTTCCAAGTTTTTATTCATTTCAGGCGTAACTTACAAAAAGTAATCTTAAAGTATAATCATGTTGAGACTGGAAAATATATATTTCTGCTCGAATATGTACGAGTATTTTCAACACATGCGGTTTTATTACAGAGCTTGAATTAATGCTGAATCTCTCTTATTTACATATCTTTCATCCTTATTAATTTAAAATAAACCAGTTATGCATGAATCTTTTATAACGGAACACAAATGTTCAAGATTTATTTCGTATTATTAAAATTCTCTGAATTCAAACATTTATTCCTTGCGATAATTATCTATAGAATATTCTACTATATGTTACTACCATAAAATTAAAATACATTAATAGAAATATTCTAAGCTATTAACCAGATGCTGTGCTTTACCACTAGTTTCTAAAATTCGTTTTAAGAGGATTTATATCATCATAACAATATATCAAGATACCGTTTATCTCCATAAATATAATATTATACGAACGTTCTAACGCTTAATAAATGTTTCATTAGTGTTTTGTTTATCACTATATATCCGAAAAGTTTTAAACCTATTTGGTAGCTGTAAAAATTGATTTCGAGATTCTTCACACAAGTTGTATGTAGCATTATAATGCTAGATTTAAGTAAAATTTTATCCAGCGAGTCTCACAAAATAAAATTTATTAATTATTAATTATATCTCAAACTATTTGGTAGCTGTAATAATCGAAATCGGGACCTTATTGATTTCTAACAATTTTTATGTAGCTTTATAATATCAGATTTAAGCAATATATTATCAAAAGAGTCTCATAATAAAAAAAAAAATTATTAATTATTAATTATATCTCAAAAGTTTTAAAACTATTTGGTAGCTGTAAAAATCAAAATAGGGACCTCATTCTTTTCACACAAATTTTATGTAGCATTATAATGTCACATGTAAGTAACATTTTATCCAGCGATTCTTACAATAAAATAAAATTTATTAATTACTAACTAATTATTAATTTACTACTTATTATTTACTACTTATTAATTTATACCACAAAAGTTTAAATACTATTTGGTAGCTGTAAAAATCAACATCCTTATTCTTTTCACACAATTTTTTATGTACCATTATAATACCAGATTTAAGTAAAAATTTATCCAACGAATCTCGCAATAAAATAGAATTTAATTTAATTAAAATGAAGTAATTAACATTTATATGTGATAAATGTATTAATTATTTATGTATGTAATTATTTTAATTAAATGTATTTTCATTTTATGCAGCAGTTTAATTTTACGTATTAAATAACAAATAATTTCCTACATTGGAAAAGGAAAATATAAGAGGTTCCCTATAAAGTAAACTTTCTTCCACAAAACACGTAGAAAATCCATAAATATTGTATGATTTAGAGTAGCAAAATAATAATCAAATAATTATGTTAGAAACCATTAATTTTACCTAATTATGTTTGCACAAGTTTTTTTTTTCGAGTATTCCCACCGTTTCCAAAAGATATTTTTCTCTATCTTTTCTTCCACTGTTATGTTTGTTTTCTGAATAACTAAGTACTTTACACAAAGAATAAATCAAGCGAGAAGGAAAGTAATAGAATTCTAAATTCTGAAAAATAAAGAAGCAAAAAAGAATCGACGCACAAAAATATATGCGAAAGAAAAGGTAATTTGTCCCTTGTCGATATTTTCCGAAACAGCGTTTCTTGCATTTCTCCAAAATGTTTACCGCTAAGAAGGTAATGAATGACGCATTTTCATATGTAAATTCAGTCTCTGTTTCTTCCTTATGCTTTCCTAAAATATTTAATATCGGATAAAAATTCTGCAGGAAACGAGAATGGAGTTATACTTTCAGTGCGGAGTTTTGAGCTAAATTACACTAAAATCTTCTACTGAAATTGGTAAGCTATTTAACAAAATTCAAATGAAGGATGATATTGTAAATTTTAAAATTCGGCTAGCATTAAGAAAGCAGGAAGAAGTTAAATTTAAAAACGATAAATGAGTTAGAAGACTGAAATGGATTGGCAATATTTTTACTTCCAAATATTAGAAATACGCAGCAAGAAAAAATTGCTTTGCAAATGTGAATATTTAAATTTGTTTAATTAAAAAGTTAATATTTAGCAATTAAAATAAGCTGCATTCTTCTAGCTTGGGGTGATTAAAATTTTACAGCTGAAGAGACGTAGATAGTCTTATTTATCATTGCATTATATTTGTAACGATTGGTATGCTCTATTCCAATGGTATAGAAAAAAAGTATTTAAACATTTGAAACAAGAGGTTGAGAAGGCAAGAACTCAGCCACCAGCGATGGTTCATTCTCAGTCGGTAGATTACTCCCATTTCTATCTATTCCTTTATTCCTTTTTTTTGAGTATATGAAAAAAAACAATTAGAGAAATACAAAATAATTAAAAGGGGGGGTACACTTCTGTTCACCTACGTCGGTCCACCTCCCACTGGGGGGGTCACTCCCCTTTCTACCTATTCTTTTTTTTGTGATTATGAAAGAACTGATGTAATATTTGAGAGAATATAATAAGTTAAAGAAAAATGAAGCACAGAAAAGGTCAGGTAGTCTTTTCTAACGAAACTTCCATGGGTTATTAACGTAGGATTACTTATCGCTGCTTACCTCTTTTGTATGCATATATATATGCATGTGTTATACATATATGTATCTATATATATACATATGTATGTACGTATGTATATATATATCTATATATATATATATATATATATATATGTCAAAATTTTGAAGCATTTTGGTACTTTTCTGTTTATCTGTTAACTGCTTGTTCAAGCGATACAGACTAGGTTTGGCACGCTGCCAAAATTATAAATCGCGAGGTTGGATGGACGGTTTTAGCGTCTGAAATTTTTGCTTTCCTGAGGACCGTTAGGGAGGTACGAAATCCTACGTTAAAAGGGACACAAAAATGTCACAGATTTGAGCTAATCATTTTATATATGAAGGAAATATTTGTTACGTTAAATGCTTCTCTAAATAACCACATTTGTTTGGGGTTAATAAAATTTTAAAAATTGTAATAAAAAAGCACCAATTTAATCTTTAAGTTATAGAATGTGGTAGACTGAAACAATTATACACTCATGGACAAAAAAATTAGCGCACCAAGAAATAATTCGATCGAAACGAAACTTGCAATGAAGGTACATGTCGGGGAGATATGCAAATGATTAGAAATGCAGCGTGATTGCGCATTACGTATAGCCGGTAGAGGGCGTTGAACATCGTATTCTGTGGAGTATAAAACAGGTAACCAAAGCTTGTTTGAGTGTGCTGAATCATTTACAAAGGAAGAGCGGAGATAGACATGCCATTACGCCGTGTTCGAAGACAATATAAGCAGTTGTCGCAGTTTGAGAGGGGGAGAATCGTCGGGATGATGGAAGCTGGGTGGTCAGCTAGGCGAGTAGCTCGTCAATTAGGCCGCTCTGATTGTGTTGTGAGGAGGTGTTGGGACCAGTGGACCCGAGATATGTCATGTACACGAAGACCAGGCTCAGGAGGCCCTCGACAGACCAGTCGTCGAGAAGACCGCCACATCGTAAGAAATGCACGCGTACAGCCAACTGCTTCATCGGCCGCCATCCAGGCACATGTAGCACCTTCACTAGGGGCCTCTGTGTCTTCTCGAACAATACTAAGGCGCCTGGCTGAAGGACAGTTGGTATCGCGGCGCCCATTACGTGTGCTGCCCTTGACGCCCACCCATCGACGCCTCCGTTTGGAGTTTTGCCGCGCACGAGGAAACTGGACTGCAGCGGAATGGAACCAGGTCGTCTTTAGCGACGAATCCAGATTCAATCTCGGCAGTGATGACAATCGTGTTCGTGTGTGGAGAGCCCGTGGTGAACGCTTCAATCCTGCCTTTGCTGTACAGCGACACATCGCTCCCACAGCTGGTGTGATGGTATGGGGTGCCATTGCCTACAATACACGGTCACCCGTAGTATTGTTCCGTGGCACCATGACAGCCCAGCGGTATGTTCATGAAATCCTGCAACCGCATGTGTTGCCACTCATGCAACGGCTCCCAGGAGCCATTTTTCAACAAGACAATGCTCGGCCTCATACGGCAAGGGTGTCACAAGACTGTCTCCGCACTGTTACTACCCTTCCTTGGCCTGCCCGATCCCCAGATTTGTCTCCAATCGAGCATATCTGGGATCATTTGGGATGACAAGTTGGGCATCCCACGAGTTTGAACGAACTAGAGGCAAGGTTACAGCAAATATGGAACGATATGTCTCAAGACATCATACAGAATTTGTATGACACAATGCCCGATCGTATCGCATTGTGCATTCGCGCTAGAGGGGGTCCAACGGAGTATTAACTCCTCCGTTCTTTTGCTTTTTTCTCTGAAATAAATTATCCTTTTTCTTTGATTTTCTTATCATTTACTTAGATCAAAGTAGTCATTACGTATGTAAAATTTCGTTTCATTTTGACGACTTCTTCTTAGTGCGCTAATTTTTTTGTCCATGAGTGTACATTTCGATACTCACAAATTAAATTATTACTCTGCACATGCAAGTAAATTTAAATATCATTTATGGAATGTATACCCTTGTTGGATTATTGCTGAAAATATTAAAGTGATACATTTTACTGAAATAGAACTCTAAAACCGAATTTTTGACTCATTATTTATACATAAAAGTCTGGACTCTGAGCTTCTCTGGGAATTCAAACATTTGTAGTTTTGCATAAAGCTGATATTGCAGTCGCATGTATTTACTTTGGACGTTATTTAACAATCATGAAAATACATTTCAGAATTTCCCAATACAAAATTTATTTTATTTTCAATTTTTATTATAAAATTCTTCTCATAACTGAAGAACTGTACGGATTAGTATCTAATAAAAATTTCCTTAAGTCATTATTGATATTATTCGAAAAATGTGTTCAATATTCAAATTTGATAGTTTTTAATGTTATAAGTTTGTATCTTGAAAGTAGCAACTTTCATTAGAAGCAACGAATATGCAGGCAATTAGTTTCTCGATTATCAATGAAAATGTGTTAAAATTTTCAGTATGTTTACCTATCATTAACACTTTTCATGTTCCAAAAAATTATGCTAATGGAAAAAAAAATATAGCTTAAGACTGTTGTTGTTGTTACTAGTCCTGTCTGATCTAGTCGATAGGCTAGACCAGATCCATGAGACCAAAAACATTTAAAAAAATCCAAGACAAGGATGGGACTCTGCGTCAAATCCTCCTTTTCAAGTCCCAAACATGAAAGAAGATGGTCAGGGGTGGAATGATTGATGTTTCATTTTTCACAAATGGGGAAGATCTTATTGCCTTGATCAAATTTAAGGCACTTCAGGTGACCACTTAGGAGTCTTGACAAAGCAGTCTGCTGAACACGATTGCCCACAAAAGCCATAGCTCCTCCCGGATGTCTGCTACAATACCAGTCATGTGCTGGAGGCGATAGCCATGAAAGGGCGATGACATATTTCACTCTTGAGCAGATACCCCAAAAGAATTAAAGTGTTAGAGGTCAAATTCATTGTAGTTCCCTCCTTAGACCAGCCATCAGCCGCTTCGTTGCCGCTGAGACCAATATGCCATGGGATCCACTGCAAATGGATATCATGGTACATTGAGAGCTCTTGCAGTAAATGTAGAACAGAGATTGAAGTTCTATCACCAATATGAGACCAGTTCGGAAGGCGTTGGATAGAACTTCGGCTATCAGTCAAAATCCAGATATCTTAATAAGCAGTGCAAGAAGCTGCAGCCTTGAGATCCTCTCCAATAGTATAACTTTCAGAAGATCTACGGCTTATGAAAAGAAAGGAGAAAGGTACAGCTTCGTCTATTGACATGGAGCACACATAGGTAGAAGGCTGACTTCCTTCCGATTACACCTACTAGCTTTAGTTGGGCACAATGGAATGGCCTTCACGCCTAGAGTGACCCTACCAGGAGAAAAAACTCCCGACGTATTTCGACCATTCCGCCCAGTGCCACCACGTCGCCACTGTAAGGCAGCTAGTAAGACTTGAGGGGGCATCTTAAGACTAATTGTTTTAATTGGAGTTTTCTGATCAAAACATAATGTTTGAAGTGATTTCTGATGAATCTAGACTCATATCTTACAGTTATCATAGACGAACTGATCAATGTGAGTCATTGTGTAAAATAAAGAATGCTCGATAGAACTACATAACACACCTACCGGAATCTTGTACTGTAACCTGAGTTTTAGGATCAACATTTATGGTTTGAATTCAAACATTTTCCTATTTCAGCGAATCCGATTATTTTCACAATTTATTAAATGCGTAGAGTATTAAATAACCACAAATAGTCTTAACGAATATTTCTTTATATCATTTGTGTCTAAAATTTAAAAAATGGTCATCTGCACTGCAAAAATTAATTGCTGCTTCATATCAAAAAAGCTATTTTTTTCAGGGTGTAATGTTTGTGGCTAGTTAATTTACCTGTTTTGGATATTCCACTTTTGTATCTTAAACATACTTTCGTACCCTTCTAGTTCTGCTCCTATTTCTTTAATATACCTAAAACAGAATTGCACTTTTGCAGTGCATAGTTCCTTACAATATAAATGCGAGTAGACCTTAAATAGTGAATTGGGAGGATTTACCTTAACATATTCAACGACAATATTAACATTACCACATTTATAACAGGATTGATAACAATATCATAGTTATTCAACGGATAACCCATTAGAGGTCTATATTTCATGCAATTCACAACCAAGTCTTCATCTACCTATGTCTATAACCGTCTTAAGTAGGCTTGGTCCACTATCTTCCAGTCTATTCCATCTTCATTCGATATTGCTGTAGTAAGACACCTAATCTATTAATAAAACTTTTGTCCATAGTATTCCATAAAAACAACAATAAAGCCAATCCTAAAATAGAAATGAAATTAACAGACAAGAAGATTAGGTGTAGCATTATCCAAAAAAAAATGATTGAAGTGCATAAACGGAGCCCAAGAGGAAATTACCGGATTTTTTTCATAATTCATAGCTTTTATCATTATTAAGCGAAATGTATCATTCCTAATTTCATCTCTGCTTTCTGCCGATTAAAAGAGGTTGGGTTCTTTTTCTTCAGTTAAAACTATTATCTTTCTGGAAATAAAACTCCAGGTTAGGTTAGTAGCGTATCCCTAAACCATGTAAAAAAATAATTTCGAGTATATATTTAGGAAGATAAATCTCTATAAAATATTATGCTTTCGCAAGCACAGAGAAGTAAAAATTAATACAATAAAAACATCTAAATAGTTTTTTTTCTGAAATTACAATTTACATTTATCAAATAAAACATTTTATTACATTATATCACAGCCTTCAGTTCGATATAGTACTGAAATTAGCTTAGATTCTTAATAGCCTGCACTGGTATACGGTGTTTGTACCCCAAACTTATAATCGACTTTACCGAAAGTCAAAATAAACACAATTCAAGCCTCTTTACATATCTAAAATTGAGTAAACTGAGAGTACTCCGGTAATCTATTTCAACACGGGTCCTAATGGGATGGGGATCTACAGCTTAGAGGTCAGTTAATGCAGTATCCATGCCTTCTGCGGTATCTGAACACAGTTAGTCTTATTCCGAGGTCTAGAACCTTATCCGTTACATTTTCCTCCATAATTTATTAATCTAAAGGAATATATTTATACCAAGGGAAAATTAAACGATAAACTGGATGAAATATTTATTATTTATTCTTTTCAGAAACGTAGGTTTTTAAATATAAAAACAATTCTGTTATCACACAAAATTTCTTCCCTCCCTGTATTGTATTAATAAAGGTATGCAAAAATAAATGTTTAATGCAAACTAAATAGCACCGTTAATGAGTAACTTATTTTTATTTACAAGTAATTTAATTTTAATAAAAGACGTGAAAAAAGACGCTTCTTTTTTCACAAGCGAAGCAAACTGAATTAAAAGGATACTTTCTACTTTATCAGTTTTACGAGGAACTAATTATTTTCAAATCAACTTGGAAATAAATAAATGTAGAAATAAATCTTTCAAAGGCAACGAGAGAGAAAATATATATATATATATATAATTACGGGTATCACGTGATTTTTAAAACAAGAATTTAAAGAGTGACAATGGGTACAATGAAGTGACAACGGAAAAGAAATAAATTACCTTTTTCTATTTCTTAGTGATTTATTTGAACTATTTTTTTTTTACAAAAGCTACAGAGTAAGTCGTTTGTTTAATCAATTCCCGGAAAGCAAAAAAAAAACTTGGAATGATAAAAGAAAATCCTTTAAGTCAAGACACAAATTCAACCATAAAAAAGAGAGAAATTGAAAAATATAGATGTATAATACTGTTATCCTATTTTCGATTAAAGCATCTGAAGCTGAAACAAAATCCGATAGCAAAAAACAGATATCTCCAAAAATAAAACTTAATGTCGATATATTGGAAATGGTGAAAGAGATGTATGGAGCTATTTTTTTAACAATTCTAAAAGAATAGTTTTATAAAAAAATGCATTTATACTGGGAATTAGGAATTTATGAATTTTATATTTACAATTCCTCCATTTTGATTTTTTAGTAACGCGTAGTAAAAACAGTAAGTTTAGGTTTTGTGGGATTAGCTAGGACTAGAAAATGTACAATACAAATGTCCCTGAAGGAATATTTATTTTACTAATGTTAAAGAAATACCAGAATTCAAATTCGATATGCCAGTATCCAAAGATTCTGTTTCAGGAACATCATTCTCGTTATTATAACTCACAGAATTCTATTTAATACTTCATAGACATACACTGTAAGTATAGAACTTACGAATATTTAAAATCTCTCAAAACATGCAAATATATTAAGCAGAAATTTATTGTGAAGATAATAGTACATGCAATTTATTATTGAAATATGTCTTTGATATAATAAAAACTGGAAAGACAGATCACTTAAAATAAAGGAAACATAGTAATCAATTTTTATTATAATGCACATTATTAGCTTCAAGATAGAAGAAAGATAAAGATAACCTACTGAATTTTACTGACCTTTTCAATGCATACATTTTTACACGACTGTGACTAGCAGCTTATTACCTACTGAATATTACTGACCTATTCACGCTGTCGTAGGAATCAAGTATAACATAGGCGGCAGTTCGATACACAGAGCGATACACTGTATACATTTTTACACGACTGTGATAAACAGCAGACTTATGATAAGACTTTTGAAATATGATTAGACGGGAATGCCAGAGGACTCAAATTTCTAGGTTATTTCTACAGGTACATTAAATTGCTCGCAAGCAAGATTTTGGATTGGAATCTGGTTAAAGCAAAACTGCTAGGTAAACCATTTTTATGGAGAATAAGCAGACAGTTTTGCGGTTAAATCTTCAAAGAGAAAACAATACTTAAGACATTAATAGGAAGAACAGGAAAACTACAGAAACTTTAAAAAAAAGTGTTTTGCCTAAGATACATGTTCTATAAAGTGATCGTCAAAAATGTGTTGTTGCAACGAACGAACATTTTTTGTCTCAATAAAATGTAAATATTAAGCAGGTTAATGTAGAAGTGAAATGGTATAATTTCCCCCGGTGTGTGGCCAATAACGAATGTATTATAAAGGATGCAGAGGCAGGGGTAAATAGAGGCTTGTAAACCAATAAAAAATAGAAGAATAGCTGTCGGTGTGGCCAGTGATAGCGATCTAAAGTCTAAATTTTACAAGAAGGATGGTCGTTATTTTATGGCCCACAGTAAAAACGTCAGATGAGAAGTGTCAAAGTTGTTTGGCAAAATAAAATTATGGTTGGGGAGGTACTTCACAAACTATGGACAGAGGCGACAGAGGCTGTTTAATAAAGAACCAATTGGGGCAGGAACCACTGAAAGAAAAACAGCCCACTGACCAATGAAAGTGAAGGGTGGGCCAGAATGGCCCCCCTGTAAACAGACAACAGCTCCGCCAAGGACGGAAGGAACTGGAGAAGAAAGAGTTCGATCTCAGACTTGGTTCCTCAGAGTTAAATGATAGAGACTCTCGTCTGCCTCAGAGTCTTGGAGAAGTGCGAATATCCCGCTAAGATGTTCCTATACTGGAGATGATTCTGGGTCCCTGTCGTCGATGCTACCATCATCGCTGCATACATCAGCTATAGTAAGTGCCTCCCCAATAGACTCTAAAAATCATCTTTGACAATATAGTTTGCCTCTGCTTCTGGGTTCTCAATGTTAAAGATGTTAATATGAAAGAGATTATTATACTAATAGCTATGACAATTTAATTGAAATTTGTGCATTATCAAATAAATGTATGTTTAATGTCAAGGCTTTGTCTTCCTTGCTTGTTCCAACCCATGCATGCATCCAGTGTTTTAAGGTAATTAAATAACCTACAGTTAACCTGAAAACAGAGTAATTAATAAAGAATAATGTAGGTTTAACTTGCAGGGAGTCCAAATATCAAATATTAATAAATCAACCCTGCATTTAAGGCCCATAAATGTGTAATCACGTCCTCAAATTCATGTATTGTAAACAGGACATCCTTGTTTAGTAAACAGAAAGATGCTTCACTTCTTCGAGGATTCATAGCAGATTGAGGTTGTTTATTCCTTTTACTTCAACAAGCTCTTAGATGCTTTTATTCCAGGGTTGTTGATATTTCTTTTGAATAACAGAGGGAACCAACCATTTTTATGATCGATTTTTTTATGCACGCTTCCCATTTGGGAAATCATTTCCTCATAGTTTTCACTAAGTGTTGAACTTTTCAGATTCACATATACATTCAATAAAAATTGCACTGATTAATTTAATAGTACTGCATAATTACATTTTTGTTT
This sequence comes from Dolomedes plantarius, assembly GCA_907164885.2. Classification (NCBI taxonomy): domain Eukaryota; kingdom Metazoa; phylum Arthropoda; class Arachnida; order Araneae; family Dolomedidae; genus Dolomedes; species Dolomedes plantarius. The sequence continues at coordinate 57,219,512 of OU015497.1, read as the reverse complement.
TGCAAAGCATTTTGCACCTATATTGACGCTTGTATTGACTAGATCAGAAGTGGCAACCTTTTTTAATAGGAGGGTATATTTCAAAAATGCGAGTGTACGGCGGGCACCGCTACATGAAGAGGAGGAGTGGGTAATGTTTAAACATGAGAAGAATATCTAATGAATTTTTAATACCTAAATTCAAATTTTAATTTTAACAAAAAAGTCTTAAAATTGATAATTAATGCGATATTTGACATTCCAAATCTGCCCTAACGCATTGTAATGTAAGTTTAATTCCTAGTTCTCAGGCTTTGGTCCAAATGAGTGTTTGATTGAGGCTTCATAGGTACTTTAATTTTATGTATTTCATATTGGAAAACAAAGATTCACAAGCATCTGTCGACGCGCAAAGAGAGTTCAATTTGAGAGCAGGAAAAAGAAGCTGACTCACAGCGAGGGGAGAGCGACATTGTCGAGAAAGCATGGTGCTCAGTTTTTGATTTTTACGGTTTTACGATTTTTAATTGTTTTACTAAAATTATTCATTAAAACTACGAGTGTTTGTTGTTCAATATCTAAGATATTTGAACTGCGGGCAGTTTAAAATTTGTTTCGAGGGCACCTCGTTGCCGACCCCTGGACTAGCTACTTTGTTGCAGACTGTGGACCTAAAACAGGTTGCAAGGAATTACACTTACAGTATGTCAAGATTTTCTAGAAAAAATAGATCCTACAACTAACAAGGTTATAGTACCAGTTAAGTTGATTCTAATTAGGAAATACCTTTCAATTTACCTACAATTTATCATGTTAAAAGGGAAGACATTATTGTTACGCTGTCATCTGAATACATTGCTTTATTATTTTTCTGAGGATTTAAAGATATTGCAGTTAAATGAAGGGGATAAAACTTTTGAAATGGTCTTATAATTGATCTACATATATAAATCATAGCCCTATCAAGAGATGTTCTAGATAACTTTTTCCTTCTTCTATTAATTATTTCTCGCTTTGATACAACATTAATTTCAATTATATTTTATGTGGGAAAGTACAAAAAAAAAGGTTAAGAAAAGGGACCTTGAAAGATAAAAGCTCATTGCAACATAACCCACATAGTGATAACAAGTTGTCACGGAATTATTAATTATTACCAATTTTTAAGTATAGGTACATTGAATAAAACTAAGAGATTAAACAAAAATTTACTTTTTGCTTTTGAAAACGTCGGAAATCTTTAAAAGGAACTAAAAACCTACTCACATCAACTACCGTAAATGATGCCTTTTTGGAATGACGTTGTTTTATTGTATTCAAATCATATGCAATAACATGGCATCAATAGTTTCAATGTAAAACTGCGGTTACGGTCTCTATTCCTATATCTTATTTCCAAGGGAGAAGGAAGAAAAAAGGTGTTTCTAGTATATTGAATTCAATATGAAATATAACTTCTCATGGTAAAGAAAGTAACTTACACATATTTTAAAAAAATTGTCATGGGTTTAAATATTTCTTTTAAAAAAACATGTTATAAAACTATTTCGTTATGAAAATCATTTTTGGAGGGGTCCTAAACAAAATTACTCTGAGTTTGTTGAAAATCCTCTACCGGTCATTGTCTTCATATCACCTTTCCTCGGGCATATCATCAACGGTGTGAAAAGACTTCTGGGGTTATTTTCGGATTAATTTTTGTGCGTTAGGAAATGACTTTTCCAAAGTCAACAAAAATCTTTTTGGCGTGAGAAAATATTAAAACCCGATAAGCATAATAATTAGCTTATTCAAACTCCATATATTGTAAGGTAAATAAATAGCAAAGCAAAATGTAATTTATATGCGTCATTTATTTATTTACACTCAGGCAAGTATACAGTGTTTCCTTTTTCAATGAATTTGTTTCGTAGAAACTCGTGAATTTAGTGAATTAAATCTCCTCCGGTCACATAATTATGCTAAATTATTTTCCTTAGGCAGTGACAATATATATGAAAATAATTGGAAAATTACTGAAGGAGAAGAGCATTTATTCTTAAGGCTTTTGTTATTCGAAAAATTCTAATAAGGTTATATTACTTTTTTTTCGTTTATATTCCTTATTAAAAGAATATAGAAAATGAAACGTTTTAAAAAAAATGATAGATGACAAAAAAATATCTCATTTAATATCTCCATGCTAGTTTTCTCTTAAAAAGTCGAGGAAAAATAAAATTAAATTTCATTTCATTTTCACCCCACAGCCGTGGGATTATTATTATGTTTTCCCTTCATCATATTTATCTGAATCTGCCGATAACTTTTTTCTTCGATACATTTTACGTGGTGTTGCACAAAAATAATAAAAGAAGAAGTATACCAAGAATGTGAGGTGTTAAAGATAAATCCTTTAATAATGAAACATATTTTTCCTTTATTTCAGCTTTTATTGAAAATGTCTCTCGAAGAAACGGAATTCTTCCAATACTCAGTTGAAGCTTTGTATTATTATGTTGAAGCTTATATATATATATATATACGTATATATATATATATATATATATATATATATATAAAATACATAAGTACATATAGACATACAAAAGAGGTAAGCAACGATAAGTAATCATACGTTTATAATACAAGGTAGTTTCGTTAGAAGAGAATACCTGATTATTTTTTTATTAACTTTAAATTTTAATTACTGAGCACTTGTACCTTGAAATAATTACCTTGCTACAGGAGATACAGTCGACAATACCAAGGAACTCCACTTCTAAACTTCATTTACGTTCGAATAAGAACATATTGTAATAACGAGTAAGAAGATAATTGGCTAATTTTATGTCATTATTCCTTTATTAGTTGAACTGTTTTATGTGCGTTAAAAAGTAAAAAGTCACTTAATAATGTGCACAACATCATAAAATCGGTTAATAATTAGATATACAACAATTTATGCCAACTCATGTTCAATATTAGCTGTAATATCGAATGAATGGGAAGGGAAAGAGGATAAAAGTAATCTCATAAACATAACATGACTGAAAGAGAATCAAAATTTGATATCAACTAAACGGTTATATTGGACTTTTAATTGTGTTATGTACTTAATCGACATGTAAATAACTAAATCAGCATAATCATTGACATCACTTTGTGCTGTGAATATTAAGTAAGAGGTTGTTGTTTTACAAATTATTGTCTTTTCATTATTCAGATGTATCTTTTTCCGGGGAAACAGAAACTTAAAAAGGCTTAAACCTGCCGTGGACAGGAAGATCACCTCTCTCTCTTGACTTGAGAATGCTGCAATATTTACATATGCATTTCCATTCTATAAGTTTGTCTTCTGTGGTACATGTAAACAGAAAAATATAACATTTGTTTCAAGACACGTATATCTCTATAATCATATATAATTATCATATAAATTCCCTCTAAAAAGTACTCTTTCCGAATACACTCTTTTCGCCTATTGCAAAGGCTTAAAAAACTCTTTTACTGATGTCAAAAAGATAAATAGAATAGTGCCTTCCCCACAATAAAAACTGATAACAGGAGAGAATGCCATTGATGACACCTAATTGAGAATAGACATTAGGGAATGCATGGTATACATGAAAAGAAGGGAACAGAAGAGAAACGAAGAAAATGCGAAATAAATAAAATAAAATCACATTAAAATAGGAAAAGTTGGGTAGTTAAATTTATAAAATAAATATGAATCTATAAATACAATAAATCAATAACTGGCAAATAAAAAAATAAATTTATAGGTTTTCAGGCTTATGAAATACGAGAAAAAGAGCTGCTGTCATTGAGCAAAATGTTGACGGTCTTACACATAAAGAAACATTCTACAGTTAAAGAATCATTTGATAAATAAGTTCAATTTATTATTTTGCCCTGAATATGCGTTTTATTTACTTTTTTTATTCATATTCCCTTGCCCTTTTTTTAAAATTTCTTTCTCACTTTATGTTTAATTTTTTTTTATTCCTGTGTCTTTTCAATTTCGATTTTTTCCCTAATTTTCATGTTTTTTGAAAACATTTTTCCCTTGGTTTTTCCCTCTCAGATTGCTGTATTTTTTTACTTTGACATTTTTTTTCTACGTCAGTATTTTGCCGTTGAAAATGGCACTGTCTGATCATTCCTTGGCTTACTCCTGTACCCCTGTTGCTGCTTTTACGACTCCCGAGGTAGAAATCTATTTTAAGTCTTTTAGCTTCAAGTAGAGGAATTTATATCCATTTTATTGAATATGTATGGTTATTTTAGATTTTTTTTATTACTCTTAGTAGTTTTTGGAGTGTTTATATGGTTTTTATTGTAATTTTACCGATTGTATAAATATGAAAATTTGAAAAGTTGCTTAAGGTGACACCCTACATTCGGAGCCAATTTTTTAAAAATCATTTTTTAGGGATTTTTTTGTCTTTTATTGTAAAATAGCACTTGAAAATTAAAAAATGAACAAAAATTTACCTGTAAATACCATACTGTTTTTTGTAAATTGGTCAATATGAAGTAGTTTTTTATTAAATTTATCTAAAACGCCTATCACTCTGCAGAAAATTCTAATGTTACTATTTTAATTTCCTTCCCACACATGATACATATGACAGTTTTCTTCAAAATGACCTACAATCTAAGAGAAATTTTAAAATGCAAAAATAATGTAGGCAATTTTATGTTGCAATATGAATTTTTTCCCCGATTCGTCATTCCTTTCCTTATAAAAAAACCCAAATAAAAAACTATTTATTATACATCAATTATTGTACGTCATTTCATTAACAATAGCATCTAAAGTATTTCCTGAAAAATTATCAAATTATATGCTTCATTATGCGAAATATCATGATAACGGTAGAGATTTGTGCTAGAAAACATAATTCTGAGAAAAACGCATTTAAAGTTGTTTGTCACTTCAATTTTTTAGCAGACGATGTTTTTGAAAATAACTGTAATTCTGTTTCTAATTGATGTAGAATGAAAATCAAAACGGTTTTGATAAGATTAAATTGCACGATTCTTTCAAAAAATAAAATTGACCAAAACAGTCAAAAAATGACATTTTCAACGTAGGCAGTCACCTTAAATGTTAGGAGACAGAGTATACCACTTATGAGTTTAAATATCCTATTATCCCTCTAACAGATTTACCATACCAGTTATTTTTTTTGACTTTTTATAGTTTCAATAAAAAAATGTTTTAAAAAAATGTAAACTACACCAACAATTTTTATCTCACGTAAACACTAGATGAGGGGTTTTCCATCACAATTTCTCTCTTTGGCTTGTGTTTCTTACGTGGTTTTCCACGTCTGATCTCAGTTGTCTGAACTCAAAGATCAGGCTATTTAGAATCATATATGTCAGATTTTTGACAATTCAGTTTATGGCAAGCATTATTAAATTAACTTGTTTTTTGAATTATGTATTTTTTTTACCCAAGTTTACTGAACCTTTCCTTAAATATAAACACATACTATATATGATAGGTAACAGTTTGTATCAGAAAAAGGTAAACAATGATGGAGGAAAAGTTAAGGTAAGGGAGCTTTTAAGAATTAAAGCTAATTTGATAAAGCATATGTTTCGAGATTTGAAGATGAAAAGAGATCTGCGTTCCATTTCCGTTCCTGATAATCATTTGTTAGACTGCTTCATAGATTCCAGTGCTCAATTCTTTGATTTTTACACAAAGATAATTTGCCAGAAAAATTCGCACTTTAGGCCTTTACCTTACTATAATTCACATTTTAATTACGTAATGAAGATGTGTAAACCTACCGGTAAAAAAAAATTCACTTTATTTTTGTAAATGAAGCGGGCATACTCTTTTAATTCCTTTCGCAAGCAAATCCGACAACTATAAAGCAGGTATGAAAACGTAAGTAGGGTTATCACAAGCTGATGATTATCCAGTATTTTAGAAAAACTTTAAAAAAAAACTATTATTTGTTTGTAAACTAGTACATGCTTCTTCCGAACATTTATTTTTTGCCTAATTAGAATAAACTGTCGGCCATTAGGAAGATATTTTTCCGGGCCCGTTTTTATCATTAACAAACATTGTAGAAACGTTCCGTCCTACTTCCGTAATTCAGTTCTCGAAAATCTTTCTTAGATTTATATCAATTCCTGTCATTATGAAAGAATGGATGTATTTAAGGTAACGATTTCTAGAGTGCGAACAAAAGCAGGACGTTCTTTAAAGAGAAATCGATTTCCTAAACCTTGAACTGTTTTTCGGGGTATTGAAATTCGAAGAAAGATTGCTTTTTTTTTCTTTATTTTCATACTTTTCTGCAAGTAACATATTTGGTTTCAACAATAGTTAGCGAAAAGAGATGTTTCAAAAGTCCGTAAATGATTTTGAAATTTTCGATGTGGTTTATAGTATATATTACAATATAGCCCCTTGAATAGAAAAATAACATTCCAGTGCTCGCGGTTTCATAACAGAAACATTTCTATTTATTTATTAACTTAAACTAAACAATTTCTATTGAACATTTCTTACTACCAAATCCATTTAGTTATTTTTTAAACTTAGTGTCTTTAAAACATGTTAAATTCTACTTATTTAAACTTAGTGTCTTTAAGTAAGTTTAAATAAATTAGAATTTAACATGTTTTAAAGACACTAAGTTTAAATAAGTAGAATTAAATAAGTAGTCGTAGAATTAAATAAGTAGTAGACACTAAGTTAAATAAGTAGTTTAAATAAGTAGAATTTAAACTTAGTGTCTTTAAGTAAGTTTAAATAAATTAGAATTTACCATGTTTTAGTGTCTTTAAAACATGATAAATTCTAATTTATTTATTTAAAACGTCGTCAATGATGTAATATTCGAGATAACATGGTAATATCCCAGTGGGTTCGTTTTGATTTTTGGCGAAACAAAGGAACGAAACCAAATTTGCCATTTAAATTTATGAGAATTATTATAGCTGTGTAATTTAGTGGAATGACATAGCTTAATTTTTGACACTGGTCTCTCAAATTTCTATTGAAAATATAGAAACTGAAACACTGGGGAACGAACTAATGTTGTCTAAAGTTCTTGAAAGTGTTTTGAAATTTTAGGGACTTTACTAGTTTTTTGTCTATTTTAAAATACAGTCGATTCCGGTTAATCGGACAACATCGGGACGCGATCATTTTGGTCCTAATAACCGACTGGTCCGATTACACGAGCACGCCCTATTAGGCTTATGCAATAGGGTTTGTTTCGGTCCTATTAAGCGGCTTGTCCGATTAACCGGATTCCACTGTATTTCATATCTGTGGCGTTATGGTAGATGTTGATATGTCCGAAAAATTCAATTTTATGTTTTAAGTTTATATGTCACACGTACAATTGGTTCTTTAATGTGGCAAAAGCTGATAGTGGAATTATGGAATAATACTAAGTTATTCATATTAGAAAGTGATGTTATGCATAAAAGAAGTAATGCTTGGTTCCTAATTTAATATTTTAGTCCCTAACTGACAATTGTCATTGAAGAACAGCCATATACTTGAGGTTAAATATGAGCATTAAATAATCAACAATTGAACTGAAAAACTTAATTGAGCTATTTTATATTTCACAACAAAAGTTACTTTTTAAATTTTCTGAAAACGTGAAAAAATTGCATATCAACATCTGCCATAATGCCACAGATATCTACTTTTCGAGATATTTAAAGCATTTTGTGACGGATATTCTTAGAACCTATGGTAAAGAACTATGTTGTAAACAAATGTTCATTCTAAATCTATAATGTTCCTTATATCAACAATAGGTTATGATAATTAAGCAGTTTTATTAGGTGAATAGGTGTTTTCATTCAACAGGCTATGAATGAAATTAGGGGCGAATGTTTAAAGGGACTTATCTCCAAAAAATCGTTATTAGTGTATTTTGGTATGGGAGACACTCTCGCATGTAATGCTCTCTTTGACTTGTTTATCAAAAACTAATAGATATTGTACATTATAGTGAATTTCAAACGCTTAGTTTTATAATTATATCTAAGATTAATTGAAGGCCTTATTTGAATAGTGGTCCAACTCCATTCTTGTTCTTTTGAGATACAGAGACTTAAGCAATCATTTCTCAGCACTCATTAGACTTTAAGTCTGATTTGTAATGCCCTCTGTTGGAAGGAGAAATAAGCTGTAGGTGTATCAGTTTAAAAATAAGATAGCAATCACTTGTATAAACATGAAAGTGAGGTTCACTCCCATTTTTAAAAAAGTGGAGTTCACTATTCAAATAAGGCCTTCAATCTTTACCGTGTATTCTTCTGGATGTTTATTTTAACTGAAAAGCATACCTTTTCAGATAACAAATTACAATTTATTAAAGTTTACTACAAGTATAACTGTCATATTTTGTGGAATGTTCAATTTTTAACGTTAGTACGCAAAAATTTATTCCTGTATATCACTTATAAATTGATTTGTGTTCATTATTTAAGTTCCAACTTACAGTCCAATATCAGATGACAAAAAGGGGAGGGGGGCAGCAGCAAAGTTCTCAAAGAACATTTCGAAAAGAACATTTCTTTTTTTTAAAAAATTCGGGCTTTCTAAAAATTTAGAGTCTTGATGCACAATACAGACTTATTAGGTGTAACAATGTTGAAAATTTTCATACTTAACATTGAAGTGCATACTACAACTCTCTTTGTCAAAAAATGTGGAGATCTTTTGAAAAATAAAAACTGAATGCGTTTCTTAAGGGGTCACATACCCTTTAAAGACCAAGAGACTCGACAAACATTTCCATATTTTCAGTTATCAGTAGTTACTAAAATAACTTATTCAGGATTATAAAACTTTTACTGTGAGTTAAACACTCTTTCTTGTTTATAAATATGACTCTCGATTTTTTTCTATGGCAAAGGTAAATAGTTTATCTTTTTTTAAAATTCTAACCTTATTTTTTTCATTGTTATGTAATTGCACTCAGACTTTCCTCCATATATTAATGATTATACATATATTTTTACTTTTAAAATTAAGTTATATATTATATCTTTAAAACGACCAACTTTGAAATAAATGTTTTAGTTCTTAATAGAAAGAAAGTTTTTTAAAAAAATATTTTAAATTTCGAAAAGAATTTTACTGTAATTAAAATTTTTATGCCAACATTAACATAATAATAGGTCATTTTAATGATACATGCTCATATAGCCCTTGTATAAAATTTCATGGTATTCTAGACAACTGTTTTGGTGATATCATGTGTGCAATGACATAACAATGAAAAAAACAATGGTTAAAATTTTAAACATTTGAAAAATTTATCTTCAATGTAGAAAAAATGAGAGCCATAGAATAAAAAGTGTTTAACTCACAGTAAAATTCATGATAATTATGATTTCATCATGAAACACAATCACATTGAATACAACAGTTACTGACAGCCCTTAACAATATTACTTCTATTAAAGTTAATTTTTCAGCAAATTCTATTATATGAATAGCAAAGTATTCTTATTTCTATTTGGGTTGCATTTTTTGACGCTATTTAACACCTCGCGTAGTTTTAATATCGCATCTTAAAAAACATAAAAATTAAGAAAATGGTGACTTCTGAAGTTTCAAACTGATTTTCACTTATTTTATTCGCATTTTCTCAACCTTAAATGAATATCAATTTGAAATTGAACTAAGAAAAGTTCAGACCTTGAGTCAAGTTCTGCTAACACTCGTATTCACTTATAATACCACTTCCGGAATTTATTAAATGATCAAGCGATTTCACGGTTGATTGATATAACCACATGAAAAATGTCAATACAAAGGTAATTTTTGAAAGAAGCATACAGCGTGCTCTGAAATGCGTCATTTTCATTGTTAACTATCCAATTCCAGATGTAACACGATATCCTTATATGCAAACACTTCAACTAGTTAGTGTTTTCTCCGTTCCTTTTCCAGCTCCGTTCTATAAAGACCCCATAAAAGCCCGAGAGTGATTTAGCAAGATGCTACCTCAATTTTGACCGAGCAGCCCCAAGGCCGACCTCTGGGGAGGGATCGTACCCTCTCCCCCCTCTCTGACCTCATACAGGGGCTTTCCGGTCTAAGAATTTAACGTGCCCATTTCCGGCCTAGACACGGAGGTATTTAATGGCCCTTGTCGGGGTTAGATCTGAGCACCCTCAGCACCAAAAGCCGAAGCTCTACCTCTAGGCTACCATGGGCCCTTCCTCATTTATAACAGTTGGTAGCATTTGTATAATATTTTTATTCTCATGGACAGTAAATGCATTGTGATTAGAGAGATTTCATCAAAAATGTACATCTGCAAATAATTCGCTTACAATCTCTACAAAATAGGCACCATTATCAAACAATAAGTTAAAAATATCAAAAAGTATAACCACTAGTACTTTAATAAACAATATATTTTTAGCAAATTCAATTTTTCATACGCTTGTACTAACATGTGTTTACAACGGTTTTGTTCATGCATTTTATAATTTCACTGTTATTCATTTATTTTTATGTTTAAACTTATATAGCAGTAAAAAAGGGAAAAAGGGTTTTAGAAATAAAAATTCCATTCCGTACATCATAATGAACTAAAAATTTTACTTTTTTTCAATTCGTTAAATTTATTCGTTAAATTTATTAATACTTCAAAAAACCGTAAAATGTTTTGAATTACGTTTTAAAAAAATAAATAAAAAAGAAAAATACAGACACACCAATCACATGCGCAATTTTCAATTTATTTATTTTTCAGAATAATGGATTGCACAGTTAACATAAATTTTCAGAGTTGAATCTGGGACAGATTAGCTAAGTGCTTGTTTAACCTCGTGGCAAATTAGGAGGCAAAGATTAAGCTATATAAACGCTTCTAATCAGAGCGCTGATGTGAAGCAAATGGATGTACTGGTTCATTTCATCTTTGTAATATTTATTACGTCTAATTCACTGTATAAGCGACTATACAGTAAAGTGATTTCAGAGTAAACTGGAGAACATTAGCTAACTTAATGGAACTGGATATATTGGTTATATCAGAAAGTAGTAATCATATATAAACCATGCATTTTTCAAAAGTTTCATTCAAGATTTATTGAGTTCTCACAGAAATTATCGGAAGAAAATCTTAAAAGCCTTGCATCGAGGAAAACTCGCATTAAATAAACATGTGAAATAATATTTATTCCTCAACTGTTCATAATTTGAAATTTCGTCATTTATTTGTACAAATAGTTTTTAGTTAACCAGCCCAAGAATTTTCTTAAATATTTTTAAAGGTATTTGGGGGGTTCGAGATGGCCATGGGATAGCGCGCAGGCTTTAACTGCTGAGGGTGTTCAGATCGAATCCCGAAAACGCGACTTTAAAAACCTCCCTGCCTAGGCCGGATACGGGCACCGTAGACCGGAAAGTCCATCTATGCGGTAATTGAGTGTGATGGAGGCTTCAATCCCTCCCAGATGTCACCCCTGGGGTCGCTCGGTCAAAATTGAATTGACAACTAGCTGAGACGGACTCTGACCTTTGTGGTGCTATATAAACCGGAGCTCCACACATCTGCCCAAAGGCCTATTTGAACCTGGTCTGGAAGCTCTGGACAGGGAACATTAAAAACAACAGCAGCAAAGATATTTTGAAAAAAAAACTTTAAGCTGCTAAAAATATACCAAAATCTATAAATATTTTCCTGTATTATCAGTATTTAATATTTTATGGTTTTTGGTTTGTTTGTATTTTTAAGCTCATCACAAAGTCTTGTTGTTCTTGTTGTTGTTGCCTATCCTCCATTGTCTGACGAAGTTTAGACGAGATCCATAAGTCCGTTGACTCGAGCACAAGAAGAGGATCACGATAAATTTCCTCTCTAGAGAGGCCCATGCAATCCATTACATACTCTGCTGAAATCTGGTGGTCGTGGCATTTGGTCCAGGTGGCGAAATCTTCCAGTCCTCATTGAATGAGAGGCACTTGATGTGACTGCTTGCAAGTCTTGAAAGCAGAGTCCGGGAGCCTCTGTCACACGGGAGGTCTAGACAAAATCCCGGCTAAACACCCATATACCATTGATGGGTGGGGGGGGGGGTCTCTCTCCCCTTTGCCAAAATCTTTTATCTTAATTTTGGCCAAAATTTTGACAAAATCGTAAAATTTGTTAAAGTGGATGGATTTTAAAACTGTACTTATGCGTCCTCTTCCGAACTAAGACTGTTAATGTTTTAGGATCTCTAATATTAGTTGTTGTAAAAGTACACATAATATTGCCTATTAATCTTAGTTCGCTGGAACAAACAGGGTATGTTCCCATTCAATTCGTTAAAATTATAAAAAAAAATTTAAATATTTCACCAAGGGTGATGATGTTGGCGATCATCATTGGAATTATATATTTTAAAACAGTCACTCATATATTTTACACAAGTAGGCTTGGAACAAAAACACGACCATTTTTTTAATCTCAATTTTCCTTTATATTAAAAAAAAAATCCTTGGTCAGGCATGAACTCGAGGATTTCAGATTTCGACACAAATACAATGTTCAGTCATTTCCCTACGTTCATATTGTTTAGACCACCTATGATCGCCATTGATTAATACTATAGACTTCTAGATAATAAAGGGTATATCTATAATACAGTATAGCTCTAATATTTGAATTTCGAGTACAATATTTAAAAAAAAATATTTCGTCTAGAGGGAAAGTTCTTAAGAATGTATTTCGATTTATGAAAAAACAAAGCAAAGGGGGAACATTATAACTGCAAGGAATTTAAACATTTAGGCAAAAGGAATAACTATAAGAAGCATGTAAAGAAAGATAATTTAACTGGAAATCCTTTTGAAGTATAATCCCTTGTTTATTGCAGGTCATTATACAGTATAAATTATAATTCCAATATAATTACAGGACATTATAATTAGATAATAATTACGTTATAGCTACATTATAATTGCAGGAATTCAAAAATTTAGGAATTCAAAAGCTTATGAATTCAATAACTATAAGAAATATTTCAAACGTTGAAAGATAATTTAAATGAAAATCATTTTGAAGTATGTTCCCTTGTTTATTCCCTAATAAGGTCCCTAGGAGATAGGGTTTTAGGGAAAAAATTATTTAGAAATGCTAGTTTTAACGTTCGGAAACGATTTAATGATAAAGAGACTACAACAAGCATTTTAAACGTTTTAAGTAAAGTTAATTTGCTACAGAAAATAAATAATTATAAACTAAGAAGATTTTTTTATTTCGTTTAAACTGAGTTACATTTCAAACTCTGGAATAATTCTCTATTTTCATTTCGATTTTTAATTAGAGGCAAAACCCTTAGCAATATTTTTTGAGATACAAAAGTATTTATCAGAAAAATTATCTTATTGGTCGTATCGGAAAAATATTGTAGAACTAGATGGTCCGTGCTACCGTTTCGCATGCGATTCAAATACGATAAATTTAATAGAAATTATTAACAATTCGTCAGAATCAGAGAACTTAATCTTTAAAATGGTACCTCATTTATCGATTTTGGCTAAGTATGAAGAGAGAGAAAGGGATCGTCACAAAAAATCACCTTCTAGAAATAATATATATAGATTGTCTTTGAAATATCTTATGAATAACAATTTAAAACATATAAAAGCATCGTTTGAAATGCTGGTCGTTTGGGTATTTATTATCTAAATAATTATCAATAAATTTATTTTTTAAATCAGCTTATGGAAAACAGTACAGTTTTTTTTTTGCATTTCTTTGGAAACTATTGAAGCAATTATGAAATTAATGCTCCGAATCTGACAGGGGTGAAAGATTAAATAATTTCATTATTCATAAATATAAATAAATATTTAAAGAATATATTCACTCTTAAGAATCGTTGATAGTGAATACTGAATGTTTAGGTGAAATATCATGAAATATCATGGTATCACCCAAGGGAAAAGTTAACTCATATGAAAACTTTACATTACTTAGGCAGATAAACTAACTGTCTCACTTCAGAATTTGGACTTCGAATAATATAGAAAAAGGTGGGGTTATATACATTGAATTTAACTAAACACTATACTCTGTGGGACTTTTTTTAAACAAATGATTTATTGTTCATTGACAAAGGGAATTAATTTTTTTTTAAGTCAGGTAACATATCATTTGTTCCCTTTAGAAAATTCACTTGAATTACTATTTCCAATCTTAAGCTAAACATTTTTACTTTACTTTCTTATAACTGATATATTATGCACAACTATGTTTGTATTCAAAATTATTGCTACGTACATGAGAGGGATTAAGTAGATCCCTCCTATGAAAGTTTTGTCTTTAACGATTAAGGATTTAGATTTCTGCCTCAGTTCAGATAATTGACTTAAAATTGTATTTTCAAACTAGAGTTTAATATATTAGCTTCAGAAAACAATGTACTCTGCAAACATTCTTTTAGTATAGAAATTGTGCAGCATTTATTAATGCCACACTAAACAGCATTTGATAGCTCCCATATTCTGGATGTTGGTACATAGAAAATGTTTCGCTTTGAATTATCATATCTGTTTTATACTTTTCTAAATTCTTATTGATTTTTCAGAAATAATGAAGCTACTTTAAAACAATTGGATCAGCTCCAACAATTGAAACCTACTTCAAAGCAATTGGATAAAGTGTATCACACTGTGAAATTTCATTTAATTATATATATGCATGACTCATGAGCATGAATACACTCGCTTTGATTAATACGAGTCATGCATATATATAATTAAATCAAATTTCACAGTGTTATACACTTTAGCTAATAAAAATTACCTTGGAATTAACCCTTTAAATAAATCACTATGAAAATTTTCCTTTGTGACAAATCTTAGTTTATTTATAAATATAAAATCCCTATTATATATATATATATATATATATATATAAAACAAAAGACAGCTAATAACACTTATTGTGTACTAAATTTTGCTAACCATAAACTAAATAATATAAACTTCAATAGTATATTTGATAAACTTCATGATATGTTTCCTATAAATGACATAAAAATAAAACGTGCCTTTAAATATACTCTGCCTATGGGTAGACGTATATTTAACTATAATCAGGTATAAAAATGTTTTTCTCAGTCAATAAATTTAAAATGTGTTTGTCATCTGCCCAATTACAATAGTTATGTAGATACGACACATGGTCATGTAACAACAGGCAATTTGGATATTGTGGATGATGTAGCACTGCGAGAGTTGATGAGTTTGGGAACTAAGTTTAGATTACCTAGTACTAATAATAATAAGAAAATAATAAGTTTCTTAAATGCTGATTTAGATAAATTTATATACAAAATAGCAATTAATTACTCTATACCTACAGAAGCCCTCAACCCATGGAAAATTAATATACTAAAACTAGTACATGCTAAACTACCCAATAATAGTTATAACATTAATAATTCCTATAAACACTTTAAAGCTGCTATTACAAAATTACAAGATGACTTTATAGTCACTTATGTAGATAAAGCAGCTAACAACTATGCAATAATTTGTAAAAAATATTTTGCCATAAGTTTAAAAAAACAGCTAAAAAATAGTGATCTTTTTCAGCCATTAAAAGAAACTACTAGTATTATAATTAAGAAAATAATAGCAAAATATAAACTACTAGGTATATCATCTAACAATTATCTTTTTCCTTATATTACTTTAGTTCCTAAATTTCATAAAATGCCTATTGCTTTTAGAGCAGTAACCTGTGGTCACAACACTTATGCTACTAAAGCAAGTGTATTATTATTAAAGTACCTTAAATTAATCTATAAAAACATAACATCTGGTGTTTGTGGTATAATTGATAATAGCTTTAGTCTAATTAGAAAACTACAAACATTAATAACTGTAAAAATGTAGTAACTTATGATTTTAAAGATCTATTTAATAATATCGATATAATTGATTTAAATAGAATAATCGTAATGTTAGTACAAAATAATATTCAATACTTTGGCAACGAAATTAAACTAACTCGTTTCAATAGGCTCCTAGATTTAGTAACTAAACATAATTACATAGTCCATAATAATAGTATATACTTACAGTCCAAAGGTGTACCACAAGGTGGTAATGCTTCAAGCATGCTAGCTAATTTATACTTATATTATTTTGAAATTAATACTATAGAAAATTGCAATTACAATATATTTAGATATATAGATGATATAATAGTAATTAACAAAAGTAATAACCCTATAGACTTAAATTTTTACCCTCCTAATCTGGAACTAATTAAAAGTAGCTATGATAATATTAATGTAAACTTTTTAGATATTAATATTAAATTAAATTCTCACAGCAAATTTACTTTTGACTTATACGACAAAAGATTTGACTATTATTTTAATATTGTTAAATTTCAAAATTATCTAACCTGTTTACATAAATCTGTTTTTAATAACATTATTGTAAATCAGTTAGTACGTATAAATAGGCTATGTTCTAAAGACAATAGGATTAAGCATATTTTAGACTTGAAAGCTGTGCTAACACGGAATAATTACCCAGAAAGTCTATCCAAAAACATAATTGTTTGTTTTTGTTTTAATGAATAGTTTGTTCTGTTGCATTAAATATGTTAAACATAACAATAAGATAAAATAGAAAAAATAACTACTAAAAATAAAAATTAAAATAAAAATCATAAGTAAAAATAAAAATAATAATAAAAATAACTCTTAGTAATAATAATAAAAAACTAAATTATTAAGGGTATAATAGTCCTAAAATACGGTAACCTAAGTAAGTCTGTAACTGAGAATCCACTACCTCCATGGTTGCATGATTTTTGTGACGTCAGTCATCTTGCGGTTACAAGTTCTTAACTTCCACTCTGTCTGGCGCCAGGCTTGGTGTTCTTTGGTTAAGTACTATTTTTCAATCTTTATTCAATTTTTAATCAATTCTTCTGTTTTTCATGGATTGTACGGTGTCTGAGTGTGTTTATTGTATAGATCATACTCATCGGAAACAATCCATTGGTTTTTAGACAGTATTGACACCGCTGATGAAGAAATGCTGTCTAAAACCTCTTTCATACTTTTCTTTTCATGCTATTTGTTCCTGGCTGCAAGTAGCTTTAGAGCTATTACTGGTTTTCTCTATCATCTTTTTCTTATATATATATATATATATATATATATATATATATATATATATATATATATATATATATATATATATATATACATGGATGGATGGATGTGTGTGTATAAGTTAGGCAGGGATTATTTTTTTTATAAATATACTAAGATCATGAAGAAAGGTAAATATTTCATTAGGGTTTATTAAAAAGGTTAATTCAATAATTACAATATAATTATTAATGATTGAAATCCCCCCCAGAGGGAAATTCTTTACTGGTACCATTAATTCCTTACTGGTATTCTTTACTAGTATCGTAAATAAAAATTTGAACAACGCCAGAGTCATAATTTTGTAAAATGAAACTAATCAAGAAATAAAATGCGAATTGAGACGAATAAAAGTCCTAAAATAAGAAGCATTTTAAAATTTAAAATGATTTTCGTATAATGTTAAATATCGGGCACTTTAATTTCCCCTGTACTCCGAAGTCGTGAAAATTAATTTATCAAAATATGATTCATTTGTGTAAAATAAAAACCCAAAATTGTAATAATCAATTTGTTCATTAAGGTAACGATTGTTCTCAATTAAAACCTCACATTCTTCTGCATAATTGTTACTTTAGTCGAGGAAACACTCGTGTCTATTTTTACCTGTGTTTCCGCGGATATTGTCCTTTCTCACGATAGAGCCATTTTCTTAAACGCTTTAACTTATCCCTCAATCTCTAATAAAGCCCTTGAAAATCACGTAATTCTTCTGAACTTTCTACAAATTTTCGATTCTCATTATGACTATATTTTAATTAAACTGTATTAGAATCTGATTGAATTCTTAACCATTTCGTTTGTTTATTTAAATTAATCAAAGCGAGCGCATTCATATGAATTCCATCCTTAATGGGGGAATTTTTAAAACAGCGCTATTAAAACTAAAGCATGTTTAGCGTAAACAAACACTTTGTCGTTACTTTTGAATTAATGAAATTAACCGGGGAAATGTAAACAAACAGGGCAACTAAAAGATTAACAACTGCCGTCGCAACCCAAAGAACAGGGACTTTTAATTATAATTATTGCTTCGAGTGATATTTATCCCACTTCTAATTAAACACGTGATATTTCCCCTTCCTCCGTTAGGGCTGTTGAAGGTAGAGGTGGAGTACAGAAAGAATTCACGTATTTAAACTTCATTACAGACCTCTTAATTAACTGGAATATTTTCAATTGATTTTGTAACATTCTTCATAATACACGCTGTCTCCCCCTACATTCCCTAACTTTTGGCTTTATGGAAGCCTTGTGGAACTAAAACCTAAACAAACTGGTACATGGATCCGTAGTTTTATTTGTTTATCTTGGTTTTTGTCGCCAATCGCACGTCGTGAAATGGAAATGAGAGGATTCCATCTTTATCATTTATTGTGGAACTTTTATTTGTGTTTGTTATCGGCTGGATGGAATTTAATTTTATCAGCGATAATGTAATTTCTGATGCAGGAACAGAAATTTTTCTGTTTAATGCTTTTGTCAAATGGCGCTTTGAGAAATGATTTAAATACTGGTTAACAACTTATATCGCTTAGTATTGAAAATTCTTAATTTTCTTTGTGACTGAAAATATGCAAGGTATTTTACGAATTCAAATAAGCGAAAATTTCTGTTTAATGCTTTTGCCAAATGGCGTTTTGAGAAGTAATTTGTATAGTGGTTAACAACTTATATCACATAGTATCGAAAATCCCAATTTTCATCCCGACCAAAAATATGGAAGGGATTTCACGAATTCAAATAAGTGAAAATTTCTGTTTAATGATTTTTCTAAATGGCGTTTTGATTAGTAATTTGAATACTGGTTAACAACTTATATTACTTAGTATTGAAAGTCGTAATTTTCTTTATGACCGAAAATATGGAAGAGATTTCACGAAATCCAATAAGCGAAAATTTCTGTTTAATGCTTTTGCCAAATATCATTTGAGAAAGGATTTAAGTACTGGTTAACATCTTATATGACTTAGAATTCAAAATCGTAATTTTCTTCATGACCGAAAATATGGAAGAGATTTCACGAAGTACAGTAAACGAAATTATGGGATAACACCCTGAAGAAAGTTAACTGCTTGGTGAGCAGGAGGTGTAGGTTTAATTCCCAACCAAAAAAATAAATAAATAAAATGTGGGTGTGTGTTTAGTGAGTTTTTAAGACCAAGTCGTTATATCTCCTTGAATGATTCTCTTTAAAAAGAGTATTGAAAAATAGTTGAGCAAATAGTATTCTGTTAAGATTTATATTGTGTTAATATGTAAAAATTGCATTATGTGTATGAACAAGGTTTTTCCTGGAAACGAGATTACTTCAAACACAACAAATATGGTATTATGTGTCTAAAATATTTAAATATTTTAAAAATTCTAATTTTAAATTTGTGCTTTAGAATTTTAAGAATTTCTCTTCGAATTTTATTCTTGAAAAAAGCAAAATTTATTTTGCATGTTTTTTTATATACCATCTTAGAATTAAACTGCAGCTAGATCAATTTATTCATTAGTTTCTCAAATAAAATGAGGCCCAATCTGAGCAATATACTTTATGCGCGTTTACAAATATCACCTCCATGAATTTACATATCAAATACATTCATTAAAATATGAAGTCAAACGACCTTAATTTATATATATAAAACAGTTCCGTAACTGACTCATTCATTCACTGACTGACTGACTGACATACAACGCACAGACCAAACCGCTGGACCTAAAGGACTGAAATTTTGCATGGCGATTCTTCTAATAGTGTAGGGGTGCACAAAGAAAGATTTTTGAAAAATTCTTCTTAGATTTTTTTAAATTAAATTTTTAATCTGTTTTTTAAACTTTTTTACGTTTGCATTTAAAATAATACATTGAGGGTTATAAAATTTATATCACGAGAAAGATCATAAAAATTCCTTCAAAATGAAATTTTTTTCGAATTTTTACCTCCATTTCCTGAATTTTGGTGGATTTTTAAAGATTAATTTTAGAATTTAATTTATAAAATGCTGATCACGTGATTTCTTTTTCTGGTACTTTCAATAAATTTATCGTCACGTGCGTAACAACTAAATAGACAAAAAAAATATTTTTTTTCTTTCTAATGCAGCAGACGATTGGATATTATCCAAAAAAAATGCATATTCCTTACGATTTTTTATAAATATATATATATAGATAGATATATATTTTACATCAATTGTATACATTGATCATCGCATTTATTATAAATATATATATATTTATTTTTTGGCATAAATTGCATACGTTGACCGTTGTATTTAATTTGAATGTACTCCGTAGCGAATCGCGGGTTTTCAGCTAGTATATATATATATATTAGTTCCGTAACTGACTCACTGACATACAACGCACAGACCAAACCGCTGGACCTAAAGGGCTGAAATTTAGCATGGCGATTCTTCTAATAGTGTAGGGGTGCACTAAGAAAGATTTTTCAAAAATTCTTCTTAGATTTTTTAAAATTAAATTTTTAAGCTGTTTTTTAAACTTTTTTTACGTTTGCATTTAAAATAATACATTGAGGGTTATAAAATTTATATCACGAGAAAGATCATAAAAATTCCTTCAAAATGAAATTTTTTTCGAATTTTTACCTCCATTTCCTGATTTTTGGTGAATTTTTAAAGATTAATTTTTAAAATTTAATTTATTAAATGCCGATCACGTGATTTATTTTTCTGGTACTTTAAATAAATTTATCGTCACGTGCATAACAACTAAATACACAAAAAAATATTTTTTTTCTCTCTAATGCAGCAGGCGATTAGATATAATCAAAAAAAAATAAATATCCCTTACGATTTTTTTATAAAATATATTTTTTACATCAATTGTATACATTGATCGTGATTATAAATATATATAATTTTGTTTGGCATTAATTGCATACATTGACCGTTGTATTTAATTTAAATGTGCTCCGTAGCGAAGCGCGGGTTTTCAGCTAGTCTATATATATAAAACAGTTCCGTAACTGACTGACTCACTGATTGATTGATTGATTGACTGACGGACATACAACGCCAAACCGCTGGACCTGAAGGACTGAAATTTTGTATGGCAATTTTTCTTATAGTTTAGGGGTGCACTAAGAAAGACTTTTGAAAAATTCTTCTTAGAATTTTTAAAATTAAATTTTTAAGCTATTTTAGTAACTTTTTTTAAGTTTGCATTTAAAATGAATTTGAGGGTTTTAAAGTTTATATCACGAAAAATTCCTGTAAAATGAAATCTTTTTCGAATATTTACCTCCATTATCTGATTTTTGCTGAATTTTTAAAGATTAATTTTTAGAATTTAATTAATAAATGCTGTTCACGTGATTTCTTTTTCTGGTACTTTAAAAAAATATATCGTCCGTGCATAACAACGAAATATACAAAAACAAAATTCTTGCTAATGCGGCAGACGATTGGATATTATCCAAAAAAATATTAAAATACAGTAAAAGAAATGTTCCTCAAACTGTACTATATTAACTGTACTATATTCTTTAGTATGTCCTATTATATTTAATTTGAATATTTTCTTCTACATTATTTTGTCTATAAAAAATCCCTTACGATTTTTTTATAAATATATATATATATAAATAATTTTATAAATATATATATATATATACTTCTTACATTGAAAATAATATTTTTTTAAAGAGACATAAACAAATTCATCTTTGAGAAAACTTACTTAGGCCCTTTTTGTACCAAGCCACAGATATAGTATAGTATATTTTATATATATATATATATATATACACAGTGCGTCAAATACGTTTTAAGACTGGGTCTGTAAAAAGAAATAGAAACAAGAAATTAATACCTGTTTTGGTTTTTTATTCAAAATAGGACCCTCCGGCTTCAATGCACTTTTTACAGCGATTTAATAATGGATCGAAAGACTGTTGTAAATCACTTTGTGGAATGGCCTGCAAAGCACGCGTCGAAGCTTCTTGTACGGTCGAAATATCCTCAAAATACCACCCTTTTAACCTCATTTTAAGTTTTGGGAATAAGGAGTAGTCACAGGTTACTAAATCAGGTGAATACGGTGGATGGTTCAACACACAGACATTATTTTTTGCCAAAAATCGACTAACAATAAGGCAAGTGTGACTGGGTGCATTGTCGTGTAACAAACACCAACTGCTTTCAGTCCTATAGTCTGGACGAATGCGAAGATTTCTGGCCATCAAACGCTTTAAAACAGCTAAGTACTATTGACCTGTAATTGTTTGTCCAGTTGGAACAAATTATTTGTTTATAATACCTTTACTATCGAAGAATGTAATAAGTATTGTTTTGATTTTGGATGGAACTTTTCTTGTTTTTTTTTGGCTTGTGGTGAATTTGGTGACTTCCATTCCGCACTTTTTCGTTTTGTTTCAGGATCATATTGGAAACACCAGGTTTCATCACCTGTAACAATGGACTTCAAGAAGTTTGGATCGTTTTCAGCGGCTGAAATAATGTCTCCGCAATGTGCACTTCTCATTGCTTTTTGTTCAGGGGTTAAAGTGTGTGGAACAAATTTAGCACACACTTTTGTTTTGCCAAATCTTCATGCAGGACGGTTCGAATTGTATCTTTGTTGATGTTTAAAGAGTCTTCCATCATTCTCAGTGACGCACAGCGATCGTTTGTTACGAAATTTCATACTTTCTCAATAACTTCAGGTCTCCTAGATGAAATTGTTCTTCCACTACGCTGATCATCTTCTACCGTATCTCTTCCGTCCAAAAAACGTTTGTGCCACACAAAAACATTTCATCTACTTAAACAACAGTCACCGTAAACTTGTTTCATGAGTTGGTATGTTTCCGAAGTACTTTTGCCAACTTTTGAGTTAAATTTAATTACAGCTCTTTGCTCCATCTTAAAAAATCAACATGAAAAATATTCACTTCTGCAATAAACGCTCGCCTTATCTCAACTACTTAACGAAATGCGCACAACTTATTAGCAGTGTGCCAGCAGACGATGGACGTTATGACGCATGCGGATTTACACTCACAGCACCTTTACAACCTGCGCTCTGGGACGAGTCTTAAAACTTATTTGACGCACTGTGTATATATATATTTACATCAACTGTCTACATTGATCGTTGTATTTATTATATATATATATATATATATATATATATATATATATATATATATATATATATATATATATATATAATATAATTATTTATTTATTTATTTTTTTGCCATTAATTGCATACATTGACCGTTGTATTTAATTTGAATGTACTCCGTAGCGAAGGGCGGGTTTTCAGCTAGTAACAAGATAAAAAGAACTTTTTATATACCATGTTTTTAAATTATCTGTTGAATCATATAAACTTGACAATTCTATGTATTAATAAATACCTTTTAAATTTTTTTAAGAATTATCCCATCAACTTGAAAGAAAATGAAGTTAATTGGAAGTTAACTTGCGTTTAACTTTTCGTTCCCGTGCCTGTCGATAGATGGCTCCACCAGTCTACAAAGCTAAATTAACTGAAAATGATTTCAATCCTGCTTAAAGATTGCTATAAGTATTAAAATAATGCATTGTCATCGTGTTCTGAGCTATTCTAAAAGGTTTCAAATGTCTAGCTAGTCGGGAAGTTAGTGAAAAATCGATTGCAAGATTTGTACCGGACAAAATAATTTAATTTAAATTACGTTAGTATAAATTTCTACAAATCAAACTTATGAAACTAAAAAATAAAACTCTTATAAAATTCGTATAAATCACCATCAATAAAATTCATGGTGTATGTGAAATACCATGACCGTATACCTAATAACAAAGAATTGTAAGAAAAACGACTTTTGTTTACATTTGCGTGAAACCGTCTTATCCTACAGTATGAGATAAGATGATAAGATATGTTTCAAGCAAATTGATTTCATTTTATATGAGGGTATAAAGTAAATTTACACGAAATACATATAGAAAAAATTTCATTATTTTGAATCGGTGTATCTCACTATACCCATATCATATTTTGTGGTAACAGCGTAAATATGTATATATGGATGGATGGATGTATAACGAATGCGCAGTATTTTGCTGAAAAACAGAAATTGATCGCTGAATTGTTTTTATATTGTAGAGTAATAGAAATATGCATATAAAACTAGTTAATAATTTCATGTAATATAACAGATTTTTTTTCAAACTCCGTGATACTTTTGAATGCAAATTCGTTCAGTAGAAATGAGAAAAGCAATTTTAAAACTGTTGGAAGTCAAATGAAAATGAAGTTTCCTAAGTGCGAAAACACCATCTGGTGCTGACAATAATATGCCTACATAAGAGTTTATCGCAGATCTCATATATTGTGATGCATATTTACTTTTTTTTACTTTCATTTATGTACTCTATCAATAAAGGCATTTAATGAAATTGCTTACAAAAGGGAACGAAGATAAGAAAACAAGGTCTTTTAAGCAGGAAATGAATCAATAAGGGGGTAAGAATTTGTCTCTCTCTCTTATGCATAAATAAAGAATTTAATTTTTTTCAATTCACCGTTTTCTTATTATTTTAAAAACATAAATATAAAGTTGGTATTTATCTCAATTATAAGTTGAAGCAAAAAGTTAAATATCTTAAATTGTGTACATTTTCTACGGAAAATTGCTTGCTTGAACGTCCTCAGTTTTTTTTTTAGATCTTAAAGAATTTGAGAGAGAATAAAATTACATGGTCTTTTCTTAAGAATTAAAAAATAAAAAAAATAAAAATCCTTATTTCAAACAATGTAGTTTGTGGAAATGAGTTTGCACTTCTTATTATGTATTTATTTTTATGTATAAATTAAATTTTTGAATATTAGTGGTATTCATGGTAGAATACAAAAAGCGTAAGTGTTTAAAAGGCGTTTTCAGAAATTGATTCTAAAAAGAAATTTGTTGCGATTGGGAATTTATTATTGTAAAAAATATAATTTAACTGAAACTTTAAAGAAAAGCAATATTGAAGGCTTTATCTAGCCTGAATATGTAGCTCATAATTTTTTGTACTCAGTCAATATCAGATTACCCAGTATTATCATTATGAAGTATAAAGAAAAACGACAGATGTACACCATATAATGTCAGAGCGGTTTCTGCACTTCCCAATAATAAAATCCTCGTGAAATGTAAAGCCCACTATTCCAAAATGCTATAATTAAGGAGTTTTTGTGTATAACAAATTGAACTTTGGGAGACCATCAAATCTATGATATGAAATGTAAATTTTCAGACTTAATTAAACGGTTTTTAGACTTCATTAGGAGGTCATATAATAAACATTTTCGCCCTTGCATTTACCTATGTGATAAAAAACACATTTTCGGTTTATCAAAATAGCATCTGGAAATTTATGCTTCCATGACATTGCCTAATGTTTTAAATTATGAGTGAAAATTGAGATGTTTTATAACTAATATGTAGATGCCTTACTTTCAGACATCACATAATAATCAAACTTTCGGCTATATTATGTATATAAACAAAAAAAAATAAGTCTCAGAACATTTTGATACTGCTACGGAAACAAATTATTACAAATATTAGCGTAATCAGCATCATCATATATATAAACTAATAAAATAAGACTCACAACATTTTGGCACCATCACGGATAGAACTTATACGCGTAGTCGGCAAGGCCATGTATATAAACAAATGAGACTCCCAACATTTTGATACTACCACAGATGAAATTTACTATCGGTATTAGCGTAGTCGAAAGCATCCTGTATATAAACATATAAAATGAGACTCACAACATTTTTACACCATCACGAACAAAACTAATAAATATAATTGTAGTAGTCAATGTTATGTATATAAACAAATGAGACTCACAACATTTTGATGCTACCACAGACGAAATTTATTACGACTATTAGCGTAATCAGAAACATCATGTATATAAACAAATAAAATAAGACACACATCATTTCCATATTACCACGGCCAATTGTTATTATCCCAGTGTAGTCGGAATTATTTAAAAAATAAATGTTTTAAAAAAATGCTAGTGTCATTATTCTTGCATTGCGCTTTAATGAGAAATTTGAGAATGATATTGCAAAACAATTTACTAATCTCAAGGATTTTATCTATAAAATTTACGCTAATAATCGTAACTTTTTACTGTAACATGTCGGAATATTGTTTTTAGAATGTGTTAGAATGGTGTAGAATCTGTCTATTTAGTATACAAGTGAGAAAATGATAACATAAGCAAAGGGAAATACAAAAACTTTATTTCTTCTGACAACATAATTCACTAAGTGCTAATTATGCCGGGAATAACTTAATCAAATTAAGATGTATACCAAAAGTTAAACTGCTTTTCGTAAAATATAGCAAAAAAGATAAAAAAGCTCTTAAAATTCATTAAACATATATTTTTGCATGTAATAAAGCTGATGTTTTGACTGATTTTTTTTTTCTTTTTTCGCAGTAACCATAATAGAAAATGCCAAACAAATTTGCGTCGTTCGGAGTTATTGTTAAAAGTGCTTCCAGTTGAACATACAATAATACGTAACTCAAAAAGAGAACACTCCACAGAAATGATTACATAAATCCACTAGAATCGTAAAGAAATCAATATATAGAACTTAGAATTGTTCTTCTTGAAATAGAAATTAAGTTTCTTACAATTTTTGACGTCTAAACTCCGAAGCTTCTTCTAAGAATTCCTAATTTAATTCGGAGGAGAGTTCTCCACACAAATTAGATTTCTGTCAAAGCTTTCTTACATCCATTCACCACATAATCGTGTTAATGATACTACTTCATCTTCCTCTACTTTTTTCCACCAAAGAGGACACACTTTTGAATAAGTTTCTCTTTTTCAAAGCTTTTTGCTTCAATTTTGAAGGTTCTCTAACAAGTAAATAATGATCCGTTGAGATATCAATTATCAAGGCTTAAATTTTTTATTCAAACGCTCGCAACACACACTGTATATATATATATATATATATATATATATATATATATATATATATATATATATATATATATATATATATATATATATATATATATATAAAGTAAATAAATAATGAATAATTAATCACGATAGTATTATCAATATTTCTTTCCTTTACGCTTCTTTTAAACATTCTAAATTTCACGCATGTTTCCTTAAAAATGCTGTCAATCGAAAATTATATATTTCTGACCAAATAAAGCTTATATGGATATCATGCTATAAACAAATTTTGACATATTTAGGAAAAGAAAAGTGCCCGATTATTTTAAAGGTTAAACTATATATCTCGGTGAGTAATAAATTCGACATTTTTCATCATTTAAACATCATTAATTCCCATGTGTCGTATAAAAATACTAACATATATTAATCGCTTGTCAGTTGTAAAAGTTTCAGTATCCATATGTGACATTTCTGAATAAAACTGTCAAAAATTATTACCAAACTTTCCAAATATTCCCTATGTTTATCTGCTTGTCATCGAAATTGTATTTCACAAATTACACATTATGAAAATATTTAAGTTTCATTTTAACGAATTTAGTTTCTAACAAACTATTCCTAAAATCCTCCATCAGATTTTTCTATTCATTTTTTAATGTGATATATTATTATATATTATATTACAATATTTCATTTGTAATAGTTTTAATTATAGTGTAGAAATATAAAAGATAAATTGATCCCGGTTATTTCAGCAACCAAACGACGCATTTAATATTTCTACTTGTTGGTACACGTCAAAACATTATATCTGGATAGTAAGCAAATATACCAATACACAAATTATAGTCAACACATCATTGCCAATTGTTGAAAATCATAATAATAAGAATAGATAAATACACTTTAAAAATTACCATTGAACCCAATATAAGTTATATGGTTTCTCAATGACAAACTATATACTTGGTATATGTACTCATTAACTTTGTAACTCTGTATAATGCTGAAATTATAATACTAAGAATAGAGAAATACAGATTAAAATATATTATCGTACACAATAAAAACAAATATGACTCTTCAATGACAGTTTATCATAACAAAAAACTGAAGAATAACTTAATGAAGAGTCACACTCGGAAGAAACAAACTCACATGTTTATGTGGCCTCGAGCTTAGTAAGTATCTGAAATCCAGATTTTTACATGTTACCGAGCATGCGCAGATACACATTGGGATTATTTGGCTTCGTTCTTGGAGAATATCCAAATCAAAATTTAAACAAATCACTGAGCATGTAAAGAAAGCAATTTTTAATTGCAAATTACCGCTAATTGATAGAAATTGCAGTTAGAAAAACCAAATTTGTCACATCTATAGATTAAAATCTTTCGTTCAAGACCAAAATGAAGTAATTTTATGCATTAGTTTTCTCTCCCTCACTGCTCAAAGAATCGCCTTAGCAACTTATATATATAGATTTTATCGATAAACTTCGTTTACTGTGATATAACATTCAAGGGTCACAAGATCTGTGACACTTTACTTCAGACAGTGTTTACTATAAACAAATAATTTTCTAAATAATCGCAAATACCAAATAACTACTTTATTAAGGCATACTGATGTACCGACTAGTATTTGCGATTATTCTACATACTAACGTTAGTGCTTATCTAACAGTTTCTTGATCCATTTAAACAAATATCTATATTATACTGTACGCTGGAGATGCTTTTTTTTTCTTTAATCTACACCTCTTTGGCCCGCTGTACACATTTTGCCAATATCGGCGACTTTAAGCTCATTGGGCTTATGGTCGACTACTGTCGTGTAGTTCTACTATGTCTTGAAGCTTACTACTGTACTCAGAACAAAGATAGTACCCCGCTTTTAAGTCGGCTCGTGTGTATTGCCCATCTCTCGTTTATATATGATATCGTTGGTTAAAGTTATAGGTTTAAAAATATATAATATCACTTCCTAACACATAGCCATATATAAAATTTACGCAATAACCTTTCGTGCGTGAACGCACAAGCGATTCTTTTCTGTCAGACTTGCAGGCAGCATGAAAATAATTCCTTCAATATGTCGACTAATTTAATCGTTTTCTCCAGAAGAAGGTTATCATAGAGATCAGTGATATGAATTCTAGTGTTATCTCTGGAAACAGTGAGTTTCTTATCATCACACATTATTTTTAGTTGCATTTTCAAATTAAAAATAGTCCAAAACACAAAATAAATCTCTGTGTGTGTTTTGTATCTTTCTCCACTGAGTTTGGTACTACATAAATTCCTGTTTCATATAAGCGTTCGAGTGTACATTACGTGTCTGTTGTAAGTGACTTTTTCCATTTGCCCCAAGAGGTATTTATAATTTGCAAGCGTTATTGTTGAGAGAGTGTTTGACTGTTTTAGTCGGTCATTTAATCTCCTATCGCCAATGCTTTTGATGAGAAGGACACGAGATGTTTTATTAGAGTCGAAAAATTAATACCTCTCTTGCTGCACACTGAATCTTGCATAGATCTTCACACTACAGTGGTTTACATTATGCCAAATTTGTTGTTTTTTAAAAAATTATCTCCATTATAGCAATGTTATCAGATAAGCCTTATATATATATATATATCCCACATTCATAGACAGAGCACCAATGTGCAAAAAATATCTAACTCCAGACCATTCATGAACACATATTTTGCACATGACTTTCTCGTCATGTATTACCGTATGTATTTTTATAACTAAACAGATACTAAAAATTAAAGGAATAGGATTGAAATTACTTAAAATGGAACACAAAATCCATGTTTATGGTATATTTGGAGTTGGATGAAAATGATCTTTTCATATTACTTTTGTAAATTTTTAAAATGATGATGCAGATAGCTTTGACTATACACATATTTAATTCGCATAGAAACAGAATATTTTTCAAAAACGCTAATAACGTTAATAATCCCCTTCAAGGTTTAATTCTTTCATCGTAAGTTTCATTTTGGGGTGCAGCATCTTCAGTACACTGCACCGACACCACCTTTTAATTTGAGAACAAGAATTTTAACAGTTGTCAAATGTATACATGTCAATCTGGTACTGAAGTTTTTATTGCTAGAAATATAATGATTGGCTGAAGAATTTCTGTTAATATCATAATACAGTAGCGCTCGATTCAAGATTACAATGTCCGTTAATGTTTCTTAATTGTTTATTTAGAAAGCTTTGTTTCTGTCAAACTTACATGTATTATTATTTGAAACAATTTCAAAAGCAGCAGGAAAATTTCATTTTCATTCATTTCTAAAACTGCCATAAATATAAATTTTTAGTTTCGATAAAAAATATTTGCTTGGTGTGGATTCAATTTTTAGTAGCTGTTCAGTTATAAAATTAGAGATGACAGCGCATCATAATCTGGAAGCCATAGATCAGAGAAGCTACCCATTCAAAATATATTTTGAGAGGGCTGGAAAAAGATTTGTTTTGCATTTTGTAGCTCCCTCTTTGAATGTATCTTATACAGAGGCTGTTCGCACATTTTTTAGACGAATTTGATATGCGGTAATAAAAAATCGTTTGCTGTAAAAGAAATAATTGCAATTGTACTATGTGTTTAAAAGTCAAAATTATCGTCTGCGGCTTGAAATTTTTGTTCTTATTCAAAATGGCGTTTTTAACAAAGCAGTGGTTCGAAGGCTACATTTATGCTCTTTCCGAAGAGAAATATGCATACTCCGTTATCCCAAACGATGTGAGAGTCAAGGTTTTGTGATATCTAAAGCGTCGATAGGTAATATCGTCAACAAGAAAGGAAAAAAAAACGTCAAATTGGAGCCTCAAGGGGGACAAAAATTCCAAACAAGTATCCAACGAAAAAACAGACATCTTCGACTATTGCAAAAGTACGTTGTTTAATGTTAAATGAAAATCCCCCTAGTCAAAGGACAGTTGCAAAATTATTAAAATGATCGGTGTCCACTGTAAACAAAATGATAAACGTTGATTTAAATCTTAAGAAAGCGAAAAAACGCAATGTGCATCGTCTTCTTCCAAATCATATCGCTGAACGCAGGATCCGCTGCAGAATACTATATGAGAAACACTTATCCAAAGAAAAATGGAAAACAATTGTCACAATAGATGAATCATGGGTGTATTTAAATGACTGCAACAAAAAAAGAGACATTTATTATCATAAAAGGGGCGAAAAAAATTTAAGTACGTGGTTCAAAGAATCGAAAGAAAGTTTTTCTAAGGGATTCATGATTGTTACTGGTTTTTCTTATAATGGCCGTTAAAAATAAAGAGAGTGGAAAAAAATGTCAAGATTAACTCCAAATACTATCAGGAACATATTTTATCGCCAATTTTTTTGAATGAAATACCATCCCTTTACCCACAGTGCCATCAATCTGTGAGACTCCATCAGGACAATGCTAGCAGTCACACATCAAAATCCACTGTAAATTTCCTGAAAGAAATGGAACAAAACACTGGAATCAAGGCCATACCCTTCACTGATATCCCTACTAAATTTCCCGATGTATCACCTATGGATTTTTCTGCTTTCGGACTTTTAAAATCTGCATTATCCAAACGTCGTCCCAAAACCCTTACAGGACTCTGGAAAGCTGTTCAGGAGGAATGGGATAGAATACCTCTTCTGACACTTCAAAAGGCATTATTATCCTGGAAATTGCGGTGTCGAAAGATAGTTCAGAATAAGGGATGTCAAATAGAACATTTAAATCACAAGAATTTTATGTAATTTAGTTTTGTGAATACAATATACATCGTCTAAAAATGTGTGAACAGCCTCTGTAGATGCCTCTTTCAGATCCTAAAAGCATACAACATCCTGTAAAAATATATCAAGTTTGGAAGTTCTGAAATGTAGGAGATTATCGGTGGAGTCTTGGTTATGAAGCAGGCACAAGTATTTGCAATTTTAATTGAACTTTCTTTTATGATTGTAAAGGAATTGTTTTTTAAGTTGTCGAATAAATTATTTCAAGAATCAGGTGGGAGGAAACAGAACATACATTGAAAAAATTATCTATAGAAATTCTTATATAAAAATGAAAAAAAGCTATTTTAGGGACTTTGTATGATGGGTATCCCACAACAAACGTTAAATATAAATCCTAACCCAAATATCTTACCCATTTTGGAGGAAACAGGACATACATTAAAAAAAATAATCTACAGAAATTCTTAAATAAAAATGAAAAAAAAGCTATTTTAGACACTTTGGATGATGGGTATCCCACAACAAATGTTAAACATAAATCCTAACCCGAATATCTTACCCATTTTGGAATGTTAATTGATAAACACTGTCATGAAAATTTCCGGGAAGAGAGGCCTCGGCTTTTGTCTGTGGAAGAAAGATTTACTTTCACCCCTCAAATTCACTTTTTTTATTATTTACCTTAAATATCAATCTACGTACACATGTCCTTAATAAACATAGAAATTTCTTCCTTGAGTCCGAGTGATAATAAACGCAGACGTTGTGAAATGACGCAAACGAAATGTGACAGTAAATTGAAAATGAATAAAGCAGTATCTTAGATCATCTAAAATTTATTACATGTTTGCTTGGATGTGATTTTTGTATGAAACTTCAAAGGAGATAAAAGTTACAAAATTATTCTGTCCTGAAGTATTTGGGAAGAATTACTTACTTATATTTTCTTCTAGTCAATAAACAAAATTTCTAAGTTTGTTTTTGAACTCACCTTTTACAAAATTGAATACACTTCAGCACTTCTTCCTCTAGTGCAAATAGGGCAAATAGTATGAATCTTTCGTTAAATAAAACACTTATGATCGTCACAGTTTTCTTTAGTTTCGCACATTGTTGAAAGGTATTTAAATATTAGCAAGATAATGAGAAACATTATTTTAATATTTTGACATAAGGGGAAAAACTAACTGCATAATTTACTCGCGGGCTTGTGGCGGCCCTGTGGTACAGCGCACTGGTTTTCAGTACTGAGGGTGCTCGGATCCAATCCCGGCGTCGCGCCACGAAAAATGCCTCCATTCATGTCATCACTTCATACAGGGTAATGCTGTCCGCCTATATGGTGCCCTCAAAATTAATTGGACAGAAAACTGCGGTGATGTATAGGCGAATGTTTGACGACAAGTGCCTCCGCTTAAACGAAAAAAAACGCATTTTACTCATGCAGGAATATGCATAGAATGTTATAGTCGGTAACTCCATTTATGCTACAATTACTGATATGTCTTTAGAAACATAAAGCAGGTTCTTCAATTGTCAAAATAAAATAAAGGAAATAATGCAGAATGTGTGGATTACTTTATTTTTGTATGTTTTGATGGATGGCTAAAGTTTTTGAAAGACGGTGCTTTTTAAGAAAATTCTCTATTAATATTAATTGCGCATCTATTCATGAATTAAAAAAATAAATTTTCCAGAATTAAAAACTAAAAAAAAAATTTAATAAAACTAATGTTCATGAGACCATTCTCCGATATTTTGGATATTTATTTAATAAAAAATGGGCCCGAGATAGCCTATCGGTAGCGCCTCGGCTTTCGCTCGGATCGAATCCCGACAAGCGCCGTTAAATACCTTCGTGTCTAGGCCGGATATGGGCTCGTAAATTCGAAGACCGGAAAGTACTTCTATGAGGTCAATGGGTGTGGAAGGTACGATCACCCTAGATGTCGACCTAGGGGT
Source organism: Dolomedes plantarius (assembly GCA_907164885.2). NCBI lineage: Eukaryota > Metazoa > Arthropoda > Arachnida > Araneae > Dolomedidae > Dolomedes > Dolomedes plantarius. The sequence goes on along the minus strand of OU015497.1, from coordinate 57,185,700 downwards.
GTTCGGTTAAAATTGAGGTGGCACCTAGTCAAGTCGGATTCCGACCCTTGTGGTGCTATTATGAAACCGAACTTGCACTGCTCAGCCCGAAGTCTACATGGGCCTGATGTGGAACTTCCGCCCAGGGGGCATTAGGAAGAACAACAGTAATCAAAAATAGTTAGATTCCTAAGTGTAGTAATCACATGCCTTGAAACGTTCAGAAAAGTTGTGCTGTTAACTGTTTCACAGTGAATTTTATCTGTGTTCTTGCCGGGATGTTTGGGCATTTTTTCCGTAAATCTCTCAATGAAATTTAAATCCATAATAAAATAATTTGAAAACTAATATTTTTAACATGAAGAGGATTGTTAAAAATCAGAGTTGCAATCATTAGAGATTTCTTAAAGAAACTGTGTGGAATAAATTACTTTTTTTGCAGTTAAATCCCTAAAAATTTTGAAATATAACCCAAGAAAGTCACTAATTCTTTCGACATAAAAATCCCTTTCTATTTATATCTTTTAACAACAGATTCAAATACTACAAGAAATTGAATGGAATAATATAAAATGTCTATATACGGGAAACTGTTAGATAATGTAAATATTTTTTACAAGTATTTCTATTAATAGAAGCTTAGATTTCTAACTGGTAAAAATATTGACCTAACTGGTAAAAATATTCTTTAAGTTGAAATATTGACTATAGCTGGTTGCTTCTTTTAGGACATTAAAAAAAACAATCACTTGTGAAAGACATATTTTACGCATCCTCGACGTTAAATTAATTTTTCTCTTTATTTCACTAAATTATAATTTGCTTTTACAGGGAAACAAATGCTCAATGCCAGACTCATATTGTTTAATTTTAGAAAATAAGAATGCAAAATTTATCACTGTGAGAAGAAACTGCCCTTAAACACGCCTTAGAGATTTTCATCTCGGATTGTACAAAAGTTCATGATAAATTTTAAGGATAATTATCATTCTTCATAGTTTCATTTTCATAGTATCATGAACTTTAAGGACTGTTGTCACTGTTCATATTTTAAAGTTCATAGCAATATAATCACAGTATCAGGAATTTTAAGGATTATTATCATTGTTCATAGTTACGTTTTCATAGAATTATTATAACAGCAACATGAATTTTAAGGATTATAATTATCGTTCATATTAAAACTCACTGTATACCTCTATTCTTGAAGTAGTAAACACACTCAGTCATTTTGAAAATATTGTTTTTGTTGCGATAATCGATACTGTCAATCTCTAATAGTGACAAATTTCACATATTCAGGTTATCGAAATATATAATCGCTATTTAAACTCATTTCTCAATCAGGTACAAGATTAAAAGAATTTAAAAAGTCATAAAATCATATTTGAAAAAAATATTTATGTTATTTAAGCTAAGGATAATATTGAACTAATTACTACTCATTTCATTCGGGTTCAGAAAAAATTCCTTTTACTGAGGGAATTATTTAAAAAACGAATGAGTTCATTTAGGTGACTTGCAAATGTGTATTTTCTTGTTAATGAACGAACGCAATAATTATTATTTGCGAATACTTTGTTTAAATAAAATACATCTTTACGTTAAAAAAGATCACAAACTCATTTTTTCAAACTGAAATTATTTTTAAGGGCAAAAACATGCACAGCATTTACTTTTTTGAGATAAGATATTCATATTCACATTTCTATGGAAAGTCTCAACGTTTATCATACTAAAACCATTTGAGTTTTGGGGCAATAGAAGAGTTTTCAGTATAGAAAATATATTTAGAATCAATAATTAAAATACCACTGTGAAATACACAGTCCAATCACATTTATGTGACCACCCGTCAAAAGCCAGAATAACCACCTTTCGCAATCCGGTCAGCTGCGAGACGGGCAGGAAGAGAGTCATTGTGGTTCTTGAATGTACTCACAGGGGTGTGAGCCATGCCGATGCCACTTTCGTGGCCTGCTTCCCTAGGTAGCGCTGTTCAGAATAAAATGCTCATATAACCCGATCATGGTGGGCCCACAGATTTTCGATTGGGTTTAAGTCCGGGGAATTTTGGGGCCACGGAAATACGGTAAACTCATTCTGGTTCTTTTTGAACCACGCGCGTACACTGCGAGTTGTATATGTAGATGCCACCGTGCTGAGGAAAAACAGTCCTTATGTAGTGGCTGACATGGTCCGCAAGGATAGATATATACTTCCGTTGATTCATCCTTTCCTTCCACAACGATGAGTGAACCCGGGGGATGCCACGAAACATTCTTCAGACCCGAATGCTACCTCCTACAGCTTGGTCCCCTCCGGCAATTTCTGCAGTTTGTTTGTTTTCTGACGTTTCACGCCGTATACACCAACGTCCATATGCCCGATGGAGCATAAAAGGTGATTCATCGAAAATGCCACCTGTCACCATTCAGTGGACATCCAGCTGCCGTACTGGTGTGAAAATTCCAGACTTCGCCCTCTGTGAACAGCCGTCAGCATAGGGGCATTAACCAGTAGTCTGCTGTGGAGCCTCATAGGCATTCTCTGAACGACTATAATATAATGCATCATATAACGTTCTCTGAACTGTCGTTAAGGAAACATATTTGGTAGCCCCTTGGTTCATCTGGGTGGTCAGTTACTTGGTCGACGGTTGCACGTCTATTCGCCCTAACGCATCTCCGCAGTCGTCGTTCACCTCTGTCTTCTATGGCCCGTGATGCACCACGCTTGCCACGTCGATGATTTTCGATAGTGCCATTTTGCCATGCCCGGTAGTCTTTTACTACGGCGGCACGCAAAAAATTATAGAATTAGCCGTTTCGGAAATGCTGCCACCCTTGGTCCAGAAGCCAATGATCATGGACGTCAAATAGATCACTCCGTTTCTGAATTACTCCAACGATTGCAATGGTTTCCGCCTAGGTTGCAGGTATTTCAACTTGTCGGAGCTCCAATGTCTGTAGGACTTTATCTCTAATTTTAACATTATGCATCAGAAATATATCTGCTCAGCAGATAATTAAATATCATAAATAGGCCCTTATCAGTAAAAACATAATACAAGTAAAATAAGTAATAGTAAAATAAAAGCAAACCCCGGGAATCACACCCGGGAGAAAAATTACAAGGTGCACGTGCATCCACTGGGCCAGAGTTGCCACAGTTATTTAAGAGAAATGAGGAAGATATTCGCACTGAGATTATAGCAAAGTTCTAGGGGGTTAGTAAAGATTCAAGAGGGAGGAGTTAAAAAAAAGAATAAGTAAGCAAGATAGAGGAGACAGTGTTAGAAGTGTTAGTGCTCTTAAGAAAACACGCACGTTTGCGGTTAGCATGGTAGGAGTAGTCATAGTCGGGAAACTCAGCTGTAATCTCATTGCGAATGTTAGGAATATTATCAAAAAAATTCTTAGAGAGTTTGAGTGCAGTTTTCTTGAAGGAAAGGATGCTGAAGTCTCGTCGTATGGTTTCATTAGACATATAACGGATCACTCGGCGAATACGTCTGAGAGTCAAGTTCTGGATGACTTCCAGTTTATGGATATGAGTTTTCGCGGCATAGAACCAGACCGGTATTGCATAAAGAGGAAAATGGTTTCCGCTTAACTCCGACACCCTTTATATGCCCTCCACTGCTAGTTCTGCCACTTGTCTTCTGCGATTTGCTATTTCACACCGATGTCAAAAGTAGGCGGTAGTCACATAAATGTGGCGGGACTGTGCATGTCACGTAAGGAAATAAAATACATTAAATAGTGTAACAGGAATACTTATTAATATTTTTGAAAATGTACTTAAATATATTTTATAATACAGTGTGTCCCAAAATAATGGGGGGGGCTCAAATGGCTATAGCTATGCAATAAATCATGTCGCAGACACGAGTCAAACATTAAATAAGACAGAAACTCTCTAAGTTTATGTGTGCGATGTACGAAAGCTTACGTGCAGAGTCCAACAGATTTCAGGACTAGCGCAAAAAAAATCCGGAGAATTCCATTTTCCAGTTAGACGGAGCTCCTCCATAATTTGCTACAATCGTGCCGGAATTTCTTAACGAAACATTTTCTCAGTGGTGTGTCGTACGAGAAGGGTGGATTGTCTGACCCCCAGGGTCTCCAAACCTTACATCTATTTTTGGGATTATGCAAAAACACAAGTGTACTCCTGTCCGAAATCTGGACCATTTAAAAGAAAGGATCACTGAATCTGTTTCATCTATCCCGCCGGATGTTCTCTGTCGTGTGTGGGAAGAGACTAGATATCCTCTTGAGGTTTGAATGGCAACTTAGGGAGCCCACATCAAAATCTGCTAAAGGGATGAGAAACTTTTTCTCTTCCATTTGACGTATATTTCATCTCTCTACAATGCTTTGTTACGAAACTATAACCATTCAAAACCCCACCAATATTTTGGTGACACTCTGTACAAGTAACAAATTTTTTTTCAATGGTAGAAGCCTTAAATGCGTAGGAAACACTCAATTGTCAAGAATTCTATGAAATAAATCATCAATGGTAGAAAAGTGAAGCGTAAAGCTTCTCTTCACGCTTCGCAAGGAAACAAAAGACTGAAAGATTTTTCTCTAAAAACATTTTTACTGTTTAAGAAATACGTAGTGCATACAATGTATTAGAATTACGTAATGATGAACAGAAATGAAATGTCGAAATTTCAAGAAAAGCAAGATTCATTGATGTTCAAAAGAAAAATAAATTTACGTAAGCTAAGGAAGTATTGAGTTACATAATTTTATTTAAATAAATTTCTACATAAATTGTAAATTGCATAATATACGAGAAAATGGCAAAAATAATTTTTATGCTCAATCTTCAACAAATAAGAAAAAAATATAAATTTGAATTTTAAAAGAAACATTTGCGTATGGTTTATAAATATTATGACACATAAAACTGTATTTAAAAACAATAAGAATCCGCCATGACTTAGAGGCATAGACCATGTCAGTATAAAAATACAAATTTATCCACACAGTTAGATCAACAAAGCAAGAAATAGTTATTGATAAATGTAATGATGAGTGAAATTATTTTATAATTAAATCAGTTTAAAACCATTTAGTATCAGTATGAAGAACGATAGATACTACCTTATGTTTTTGACTTTTATTTTTTATCTAATGATTTCGTACTCCTTAAAATGTTGTTTCAAGCAACGTAGCACCATGGAAACGAATATGAATGCGTTAGACAGAATTTATGAATTGCAGAAGAGGAAGTATGAAACACTGTAATGCAAAAATTATGAAAGATTCATAATGAAATACAATAAAAGTGGCTTAAGCTAGTTACAAATTGAAACAATTTATCTGAAAACGGTTGCCATAAAAACATTTTTTATTTGTTACAATTCTAATTATATTGCATGATCAGATAAGTCAACTGATATAGCTATCTATGCTGATAATATTTAAAAGACAATAAAGCAGGAAATATAACACAGTAAACTTGTTCGGTTAATTTTATAATTTAAAAAAAAACACGCGCAAAAGGGTTCAAAGGGGGGAAAACAATCTATATCTCTTTGGGGTCTAAAGATTAAACTTATAAAGAATAAATCGAAAGAAATTTTAAAATTAAATGAAACATTTAAAAATATTTCGACTTAAAAAATGTTATGAACTGCATTGAATTTTTTAAATGGATTATAACAAGATGTAGAAAAAGGAAAAATTCAAAGGAGCGTACACTTGCTTATTCTATCAAATTTCGTAAGTTCATCGACAGCCAAAAAATAAATGGCAATAAGACTGAAAGAAGGATAATATATTACAGAAAACCGGAAGTAAATAAACAATTTTGTTTTAGAAAATTACTCTTTACTTATCCGAGTGATTCTTTTATATATAAAAAAAACTGAGACATTTTTGTTTGATGCACATGTGTGGAAAAATTGACATAAGTGATGTTTTATAAATTCTCAGAATGAAGATGAATGGACTCATAGACGTGTTATGTAAGAAACGGGTAAATAAATAATAGAAGGCTTAACTTATATTCATCGGTTTTTAATCATTCCTTGGTAAGCAATGTATATTAAATAAAGAACATCTAAAAAAGTTCATAAATCAGAGAAACTGGATAAGTTAAAATTCATATATTTGAAAATATGGAATGCAAAATTTATGTAACGAATCAAATTACTGTATTTTATAAGATTTAGGCTCATAAATATAAAGACCATTTTAAAAAATAACGTAAGTGGATAGTATATTATTAAAACTAACTCAGTTATTAAATACTTATGTTTCTCTTGAGAATGAAAAATATATGTTGTAATGCCATGATGAAAATATATAAATATGTATGGGACAGTTTAATTAATGAAGCTTATTCACTGACTTCACCAATGTGATATATAGACCATTTAATTTTACTTACACACGCACATACACACACGCACGTGCGCGCGAATTCGAAAATTAAAGTTGAACAGGATTTTAATTAAAAATGTCTTATAAAAATCGTGTGATTTACAACAGCAAATTTTTAGCATAGATAAAGCGATAAAAAATTCCTTGGTATTACTATGTTTATTGTTTAGTATAAGGAATTAGTTAAAGGCTTAAATGTACTATTATTTTAGCTTTGAATCGGGAGGAGGAATTAACAAACATATCTAAATAGCGAAATATCGTAAGACAATTAACTTCAATTTCTTATATCATTTTCTAACATTATTGTGGATTTACTCCCTTATTTTTCTACTGTGTAAGTTCAGTAAAAGTAGCATTAAGTTTAGATACATTGAAGAGTATTTATGAATATACTAAATAACAGAGGAACTTGAAACCTCGTCACTAGTAACATTAAAATAAGGATAACCTTAATAACCAATACTTTACACATTGTTAAGGACGTATTTTTGTTTATGAAATAAAACTATTTTTTTTAAACTCAAGTTTTTTTCCTTTCGTATTCCAAACATTAATGTCTGAAATCAAGAGTGTAAAGCTTCTCCTAAATTATGAATAATTTTTGGGGATTTCAAAATATTTGCTAATATTTGCAGTGAAGAATAAAATAACTTATTTTACTGTAGGTATGTTTAAAAGTATCATAGATCCTATAACTGCAACCTTGCTCGATTTTAAAACGCATGCTTCAGCTTTTTGATTTTGAAGTTTTTATGTGGATGTATGCCATGATTAGAGTAATGGTCTAATTAACATTTATATTTTTTTCTCTTACGTAAGAGAGATAATGTGCTTTTAAAGAGTATTTTTAAAATTTCCTGTATTTGTTTTATATTTAGCATATCTCTTGCTAAATAAATTTTAGAAAAAACTGTGTGAAGCCTATCAATTCTCAATATCACTCATATAGGCTTTAAGTTCATATTATAAAGACATTCTTGCTCATATTCCTTTATCTTCAGTTTTCCGCTGAGTTAATATATGCAGTAGTATGCTATTATAACGAACTATGAACTTTTCGCCAAAGAGTTTTTGAAGTGGGATCTCGACTTATGTTTCACTCCAATTGAATATATGTAAGTTCGGATATGAATAGGAATTTAATATCGTATTACCATAGATCATGCAACTCGGAGAAATCTCTCAACTGAAGTCTTTCGACTGAATAATTATCATTTCAATACAATACAGGAAGTTGTTTTGTTCAACATCCCGCTAACATTTCCTTAAACTAGAATCGAAAAGTTTTGGTTTTGATTCCTCTTACGCAGTAACTCTTCCGCCTTTATCTTTTCATCTATAAATAAAATCATATTTCAGATTTTCAAACCCTATGAGCTTTAAGAAGTTACCTTTAAGACCCACTATATCAGGTATATCTATAGTAATATGTATGGTGGTTCCTCAAACATATCTTTTGTGATTCAAATTCCGATATAGCTATCGTATAGAAGATCACCGTTAGGAATACTTTCAAAATATTTTTACAATTTTTCTTCTAAATCTTCCGGCTCAGGCAGATGCTGCAAGCATGGAAACCCACGCAAAATTTGTATCAGTATGAAACTGGGCAGAAAATAACATGTTTTTCGATCAACTTCTATTTCAAACATACTTTCATGAGAGACTTTATTCGGCATAAAACAGTCCTTTACGTAATTAATGTTTTCTATATTCGCTGGCGACGCTTTTCCCTGTAAAAATACGATTATCATAAGTAGTAAAACCAAAATCACACGAATCGGTCAAAAATTTGCATGTCCGCACAAGGAAATGCGTATATCGTATAGGATCATACCGATTATGCTGGAAATAAAGGTCACAGGTTGTAGATGCATGCAGAAAAGCATACGTCGAGGGCATTTTGTCAATTTGGATGCCTGGAAAGGAAAATGAAAATTCTATACCATTCAGTACCCTTATCATGAGTTTCGGTTTTCGTAATAAGAAACTATGGACGTAATAAGAAACTATGTGACGGATGTAGAAGAGGTATTTTCTTTATTTCATAATCAATTGAATATGTTGTGTCTGAGGTTTTAAGCATCACATTTTTGGTATATAGCACTGTTATCACCATCATTCGCAAAATTCGATAAATACAATCTTTTTCACCCTTCTTTATATAGAAAACTTAAATTTACCTCTCAAAAATAATAAACAATTAACCAAATAAATATTTATTATTTTTATATAGAAAACTTCAATTTACCTTTAAAAAATAATAAATATTTAACAATAAACGCCTAATAAACATTTTAAGTTTATTTGCATGATCTTTGTAGCTGTTTGATTGATATATAGTGATTTTATGAAAACTATATCATAAGAATACACTCCTAGACATAATTGCGAGATGGAAAGAATTAGAAATGTTGTTTTATTCCCCGAAAAATGGAGTTTCCTTTGGGAAAACCGTTTATGCAGGAGATAATGTAGTTATATCTATAATGATATGCATTGTAAATGATCCATTACCATTAAAATAGAAAATTTGTTAATATTTTACAGACAATGCAAGATTTTATTTCTTAAATTAGATATCAAGATTTGTGTAGTTAAGTTCAGCTTAAATATTTGATGAAAATTTATTTAGAAGTTTTAGTACGTGCCGCTGTTTTGCTTTAAACAGTCGCTCTTTTGAAATTATCTGGACTCATCGTTAGGGAATTCAAACTTTAAAAAAAAAAAACACTGCGAATATTTGTCTTCAAACATAAGAAATTGAGTAACTGTAAGCATTAAAAAATGCAAGAATCTGTAATAAGATAAAAAATTTAATATTTCAAAGAAGGGAAAAATTAATTGGTAAATATTTGGAGGAAACTGTTATGGAATTTACATAGTGATTTGCAAATCATCACTTCATTTTATTGAGGTCCATGTTTGCTTTTATTTTAGTTCATAACAGGCATGCTGAAAACTTAGTAGGTATTGTAAAAATAAGTCATAATACACACTCAAATTTCAACAATTGTTATCCTTTGATTAAGACACAAAAAAGCAAAAAAAGCATGATAGCAAAATAAACATTCCGAGCACTGTAAAAAATAAAGAAAATAGCCATTTGAATAATAAAATACACAAGTAGTTATATAACATATCAGACACATAGAAATATATAAACAAGTCTTTATGATAAATATGTACAATGGTGACAAGATGCAACATAATTATAAAAATAAGATATTCTTCTCATAAATACAATGGCACAGAAGGAAGTGCATGAGAAATAAATTACTCACAGGAGTCATGAATTTATTGATATCGGAAAATGAAACTAAAGTCAAAGCATTATAATTTATAGGGAAAAATACAAAAGTTGAATATGCTCCTTTAAAATAATGAGTACTATCCACACGTGGTGTATATATATATATATATATATATATATATATATATATATATATATATATATATATATATATATATATATATCTATATATATATATATATATATATATATATATAGTCAGGATTTTAAAATAATGTGTATGTTCTTGAGATGAAAACAAAATTTGACAAGTAATCATTATTTTCAAAAGGAAGGTACAAAATAGCATTTAAAAACTAAACACTATAAAAACAGTAAAGAGATTTACAAGTTTCCACGAATATATATTTATTCCATACAAATAAAAGAATATTTATCAAATGGTCGAAGAAAAATTCTTTCGGACAGACTAATGGGAAAATGATAGTTTTATAGAATTAATTTTAAAAATATATATATTTGTTTTTTTAAATATAAATTTTCCTACTTTACACTACAAAACAGATAACGGAGGTTCAGACTTATCAAGCTTACGACTTAGAAACAAGACGAAACTGCATTTTTTCTATTTACGTCAGAAACAAGAAGAAACTGTAGTTTTTGTATTTGCGTCATTAGGGAATCGACAACTATTAAGAGTTTTGTAAATTCAAATTTTACAGACAGGTTATGGAGATAAACCTTATAAGTGTTCAAAAATTCCATTAGGAAAACAATAAATAATATTAAGTCTTACTCATAAGCTGGAAAATTCCATTGGATACACACCATTATTAAAGCAAAGGAATGAAATTTAAAAATAGCTATTAAGATATATGTTCGAGATTTTAAACACGCACCAATTTGATCCTAATTAAATTTATTATTTTTCTTCCACTGTATAACGACACCAAGGCATTACTTCTTTCAGTTATAATCTTAGAGAACGCAAATATAGCAGAAATACAAGATTTTAAAATGGATAAAAAAGTACGGTAGTTCTAATAACCCAAAAGATTCATGCTTGTACGCTTAAAAATTATGAATTCAATGCTCTCTATCTTTCTGTTCTTTTTATACACTTTAAAGTATCTAAAGATCCATGGATCTTTCAGATAATTTAAGATCGGTGCACATTTTTTGAAAAATATCAAATATTGATTAAATACGTATATTTTTTCTTAAAAGATCCATGGATCTTTAGATACCTTACCTTTGCTTACGATCAAAGCACTTTTTTTTAAAAAATATGAAATATTGATTAAATACCATGTTTTTTGTTAAAAAATCTATGGACCTATAGATACCATACCTTTCTTACGATCGGAGAACGTTTTTTAAAAAATATCAAATAATGATTAAATACGTATATTTTTTGTTAAAGATCCATGGATATTTAGATACCTTACGTTTGCTTACGGCATACCTTTTTTGAAAAATATCAAACATTGATTAAATACGTATTTTTTGTTAAAAGATACATGGATCTTTAATACCTTACCTTTTCTTACGATTGGAGCACTTTTTTTGAAAAATATCAGATCTTGATTAATACATATATTTTTTGTTAAATGCGATATGGAATCATGAAAACAAATAGAATTCTTGTAAAATTTTGATAAAGTTTTTACAAATAGGGAATGTTTTCTAAATTTTTAGCAAAACTAATACTCACGCAAGACACACTACACTTAATACAACTTACTATATTTAATTTCTTTTACATTATATACTACTGTTGGAAATTTACCTGCGCAATGAACTAAAAGTTTTAAAATATTTCCAAAAATCAATTAAACTGATCTATACGTGTAGAAACATACATATTTTTTATAAAAAAAATAGCTTCTTAATACGTATAGTTACCTACTAAAGGATTTATACACAGCTTTAGCTGTTATTTTATAACGTAGTTAGTTTACATTTAAATCACTGTTGCAAAATTTCATTGATATATATATTTTAAAACTTTGTACAGTCAACAGATTTCTCGCATATGAAAGAATCCCCAAAATTAATTTTCAAGAAAATGGCATTTGAACGATGTTTCCGGTCATTAAGGGGCAAGTGACCTTCAAAATCGTAATTTATTAATTTTCAATTTTGTACTATAGATACAGAATGAGGAATAATTAATATTATTTTTTTCTACTACATGGCACCATTCTTAGAAGGCAGAATGAAGACTTTCGTAGAATATTTGCACAGTTGTTATAATTTTTCTTTTCTTCAAAAATACAATATTTTCAAAATGCTCCATGCGCATTCCATATCCTTTAAAAGCCCTTAATTTTTATATAATTTTACCATATATACAAAAATATACATTATGCATTGAATTTTTTTTTTCTGAATATTTAAAGTATTATATAATTTTTTAAAATTATTCTACCAGTTTTTTCAGTTTTTACGTGTTTTTATTTCATTTCATAGTCTATAAATTTGAAACATATGTGTTTAAAAAAATATACAGTTTATGACAAACACTTCATTTAACATTTGTGCCAAATTTGAAGAAATCTGAAGAAAAAAAAATGAGGGGGCATGGAACATTTTGAAAATTCTAGCATTTTTGAATAATTTATTGAAAAAGGTCTTATTCTACCACAAAATACTTATCTATGAATTCTAAGGACTTAATGTAGTTAAAAAAGGATAATAATTATATGCATGCCGTATATGGAGTAAATATTGAATATATTTAAAATAAAACGATTTTGAATGGTCCCTGTCCAATTAATAAATATATCTGGTTTATTAAATTGATCATTTTTCATCTTCTATAATGGTACAAATAAGAATAAAGAAATTTTAGGATCCGAAAAGATTGCCCTACTAAGAGAGAGAGAGAGAGAGAATGAATCAATTCCTAAATTAGATAAATCGAAATTTTCCACCAAAACATTCATTTCAGGCAGATAGCTGGCAGATAGCTGTGATATATTAGAATGCTAAACTTTATGAAGTGTAAATTATGATAATCTAAAATGCAGGTAAATACAAATAAACTTTTCTGCGAGAAGCAAATTAAATGTGTATATCTATCCTTATAGTCTTTCCTCGTATTCTTCAGTTTTGTTTCTATTCATTCCTACTGCATATAATAAAAAAAGTTTATGTCTCTTTGAATTTCTAATTTTATCCTCATGTGTCTTTCTATAAACACCCCCCCCCCATGTATATGTGCATCATAGACCTTATTAGAGTCGCAAATTAAAAATTCTGGTACTTCTTTATGTTTTGTCTCTAGCGACATCTAATGCTTAATCATATTAGTCAAATTTCAAATTATTAGATGCTTAAACAATTAAAAGAAATGCATTATAAGAAGATAAACTAACGTTTATTATGAAATTAAAATTACTCAGGAAAATATTTCCCGTTCTAAAAATGTTTTGCATGGAAGTAGACATAGTTTTATTCGCTATTGAAGTTTACAAGGACAAAGCATTTTATTTCTATCTAAAAAAATTGTACGGGCACAACATATATTACACACAAGAATATATTCGGTTTAAGATAAATATATAACCAAATGACATTTTGGATTATTTCAAATTACTAAGCAGCTCGAATGTAACAAAATATAAAAAATTCAGGGACATGCAATAAATGTACGCTTATAATCCTGCCAGACGATAAAATTTCGTTAAATGATAACTAATAATGAGATACAACGTGTTTTAATATTTTTTAATATATAACACTGTAACTGAAAGAAATTTTTCACTTTATTAATAAAATATTTTTAACAATAAATTACAACAAAAACAAATATAATGAAACGCTGCATACAAGAAATGAAAAACAACATTTACTGTAATTCTGATAATAGTTAATCCTTTAAACTACATACTTTAAACAAAATCAATAATAATTTGTTTATACTTTTTTTTTTGTTTTATACTTTTTTAAACTGTAATCAAACTGTAATTGTTTCCAACTTTTTCAATTATTTTCTCGGTTTTTTAAGCAAGAGCACCGGTTACTATCATGAGCTATACGACAGCTAACAAAAGGATCTCTCTCAAAGGAAGAAATGCAGGGTGTGGCAGTATGAATGCACACATTTCAAAGGGTAGTAAACATCGAACGAAAAATTTTACAGAAGAAGCTTCCTTTTTTCGTAAAGTACTTAGAATCTAGTTCTTTAACGTCAGCTTTGAAAACTAACATTAGTTAGGTGCCGCCCTTTATTTACAAGCACTGTCGAAGTCTATCTTTCAAGTTTTCCATCACACTGTTGGTCGATCTCTGGACCAATGGTGACAACTTCCTCAAGAATAGTGGACTCAAGGACTTGTTGCACATTTCAAATGTCCTAATATTCCGAGGACGACCACTTGGTTTCCTGGTAAAGCGACCCAATTGGTTTAATGTCTGATATCTCTCCTGATAGAAAAACAATCCTGCGATTGGTTATCAGACATTAAACCAATTGGGTCGGCTTTACCAAGGAAACCAAGTGATCGTCCTCGGAATATTAGGACATTTGAAAATGTGCAACAAGTCCTCAAGTCCGCTATTCTTGAGGAAGTGTCACCAGTGCTCCAGAGATCGACCAACAGTGTGATGGAAAACTTGAGAGATAGACTTCGACAGTGCATTGTAAATAAAGGGTGGCACCTAACTAATGTATTTCAAAACTGACATTAAAGAACTAGATTTTAATTACTTTCCTAAAAAATTAAGCTATTTTCTGTAACATTATATATATCATATATATATATATAATATATATATATCTATATATATATATATATATATATATATATATATATATAATATATATATATATATACTATATATATATATATATATATAGTTAGTTAGTTGAATCTCGATCTATCGTTTTTCAAGGGACCGACCAGAACTGAAACTATAAATGCGGGAATATAACAAAGCAATATGATCATGAGGACTGGGAGAAATAAACGACACATACCAGAAAACGATATTTCGGGGAACGATCGATCGAGATCCCCACTATATATATATATATATATATATATATATCTATATATATATATATATATATATATATATATATATATATATATATATATATATATACACACTAAAGAGCCAAAAAAAACTGGTACACTTGCCTACTATCGCATTGCCCCTCACGAGAAACGCAGAAGTGCCGGAACACGACGTGGCATGGAATCGAATAATATCTGACGGTATCTGGCAGCAATTCACATCATGAATCCTGCAGTGCAGTCCAGAAGATAAATACACTTTCACAATGATAAAGATAATTCCCATTCATCCATTCTTGTTTGTCGAGAAATATCTTTTAGTGACGACGAGTAGGCTCTATTCCCAGTCTCCAATCATTCCTTCTGAAAAGTGAACCTAATGTCCTGCAATACATAGATACATTCTCCCTTTAACTAATGAAGTAAGTATAGCAATGCCTAACAATATTAGGATGAATTTAAAGTATTATATATACATTCGTTGACATGTATCAACACACAATGTAGCATTGAAGAGTAATACTGTTACAAAGTCAAAAAATTAATCAGATTAAGTTACAATAATCCATCAACAGACGTTGCGTTTGCAATGGGAATGAAAAATATGCACATTTGTCAAATAAATATAAAACAAAATCTTGTTTCCTAGTTTTCCAATGAAATATTGATTAAAAATTTCAGTGATTAATATATTTGATACATAAGAGATACACGTTAAAATAATGATTATGTTCAAACTCCCACTAAACATGATAAAAGAGTAACATGTATTACTCATGGGTACTATTAATCACGGAATCTATTTCTTGTTATCCAACCTTGAAGTTAAATAGATACAAGACAAAGGCCCTACTATTAATTTATTTTACCTCAAGGTTATCTGGGACATAAAATTTGAAAGAAAATATCATTCTTATTTTCTTGCTTAAACATCAGGATTTCAATTCTATATTTCTATAAACCTTAAACATAAACTGTTTTATAGTATCCCATGATAAGAGCGAAACTATAAAGCAAATCAGCAATTTTTTCGAACATATGTATAAAAAAGAAATGTTTAAAATTTAAAACTTCTGAATTGATTTTTTCTAATTTTTGAAGCATTTAATAATATATTCCTGTAAGTATAGATTTGAAGAGAAATAAATCATTGCAATATGTGTGTGAATAAAAATAAAAAATATTGTGTCACCTCTCATTCAAATACTAATAAATAGTCATAGGGGTTTATTTAGTTCTTCCTTATGTCCAAGCACCGCCCACATGATGTAGTGGTTAGCGTTTTGATCTACCATGCAGTGGACTTGGGTTCAAAATCCCAAATAAGGTTTCGTTCTTTTCGTGTCGTCCCGCTCATAGGAATGCTATCTCACCTTATGGTGCTCTCGTCATAAAGTAGTATAAGCGCGGTGGAAAAAAAAGGTCTCAAGTCAAAATGCCTCCGCATTAGAAAAAATGTCCAGGTTTGCATACACATGATCACTGTCCAAAGTAATATCGTGAACCTCTTTTACAAAACACAAGATTTTTAACTCAATGTAACAAACTACACACTCTTGTCTCAGTTTTCTACCGCATTGTGCCCGTATGCATAGAGTATTCAATATCTACTCAATATAAGACCAGAGTGTTCAAAATACGACACGATTCTGAAAGAATGTTACTATATTAAATTAAAGTTAAGCTGAATGTGTTAAAGTTAGATGCAGAGCAGAAAGTTGTTAAATATAACGAAATGATAGCTTTTTTTCTAGACACACATTAGTGTTTACACGGTATCTATACACTAGGGTACTCCAATGTTTTATCTCCTATAGTTTGATATAGGCTGATCTAGGATCTTCTGAAGCCATTCCGAGTTTGTTGGTCGATTCAGGAAAGATCGGAGTATTTTGTACTTTGTCACCACGTCCCATGTAATTGTAAAACAGTGGAATCGGTGTGACACTGATGAATATGAAACGAAAAATGTAAAGTCCCACTTGAGTTCGTTGATCCCCTCTATAATTTTATGATGATTTTAGTAGGGCATATTAAGGTGGTGCATCATCTTAATTGTGAATATTCCCAGTGCTTTGCTATGGGGATTTTTTCTCTCGTCATTTGTCTAATCATAGATCAGCAAATGAATTTTACAATGTTTATTGATATGAGGGTAGATGTTTAAATAAAGAGTTCGTTTCTTGAAGTTTTAAAATTTTTCTGTAAAATTTTTACAGAGCTTAAATTTACCATCAGTACACATTTTAACTATGAACACAACTTGAGTTTATTGGAAAAACGCGTGTATTGCATATAAAGACCTGTTTTCAAATGCCGAAAACGTAATTACAACATATTCAAAGATTGGTAATCTGATATTAGTAATAAACTGAGAGGGAAATTCAACATTGCTTCACTGGAAAATTCATCAACTGGATGGTCATCTGATGTACGGCCTTAAATGGGTATGTGAAGATATCCTTTGGCCACCAATCATGATAATATCAACTTGATCAACAACTATGTTGTAATCTGTTGAAAGAGCGTATTGAAGTCTATGTAAATTGCAAAAAAAGACACAATACCTCTGCTGAGGCACAATGACAAATTCAATTAGTGAGGCCTCCGAAAAGGTTTCACTAATTTTCCTCAAACGGACCATATCAGTTATAAGATTAAATGTTTATAAATCAAGTCAAATAATCCACAGTATTAACGATTCTTACTTTGTCACGAACTAATGTTTTCAGTTTTAATATATTATCCCGTCAGCGGTAGCTCGAATTTTTAGAACACCAGAAAGTCCGCGTGACACAAAGTGCAACGTCTCTTTCGACTTCATTATTCAGTTTGTAATAAACTTTTTTTTTCAAATTGGAAATAATAATTCAGCGTTTTATGACAAGATATAAAATATTTATAATATTGAGATTATTTATAATTAAAGGCCAAAGATTGAAGATACTTGTACAATCGCCTTATTTCAAAACTGTCCGGTTTATTGTATCTAAGGACAACTTGCGAATTGATTCCTAATATGCCCCAAAACCTAAAAAAAATGAGATTGTCCATATTCATGATATGTGGTATGCCGTGTAATAGCTGCACCTTTGATTGACTACATCAATTCCTGCTTTTGTCATATTGTAATCCAGTATAATCGCTGGTTTACCACGGTTAAATCACACTGACAATGAATGGAAAGGAATACTCGGGTCAGAAAATCAGACCTGCATTAGGAAGGGGGTAGCTATAAATAGAAACTGCTTAGAACATTCAAACTTTACATGTAACAACAAACCATTCAAAATTACGAAAATGTTGCACTTTGTACATGGGCGCGCCGGCTGAAGGTTTAATACATGCTCCTAGTCAATGTTTATTGAAGTTTTGTGTGCATTCAAGCATTTTAGCTTTTATAGAACAAGCTCATGATCAAAATAAATTCTCATGTTGTTTTAGGGAGATTTTTGTATTCAGATAAAAACAAAACGTGCAATGTAACAAACAAATTTTACTACGTTAATAACTATTTGGATTACTACGTAGTAAATGACTTAAAACAAGGGAAATAAGGCGAGATACGTACAAAAAAGTTTGCAATAAAATATGTATATCATTGAAAAATGAAGAAAGCAATTAATTTCTTAGAGAATTTAGCCTCATGCAGTAAAAGATTTCGGTAAAGTTCTTAAGACCAAACACGCAGACCACCCTTCATTTTAGAATTAGTTTAAAATCATGGAATGCATGCAGAAAATAATATACTACCAAAAGTAACACTATTATGAAAACAAACTAAGGAAAAATGTGGGAAGCCTTTAAAAATTCAAAACACTTTATTTATTTATCCTACTAAATCTTGCCAAGAATCAAAGAAATAATAAAAAAAATTGGAGAATTTTTACTGCCTTCCATTATTTCTGAGTTCAGTGATATTGGAAAGAAATATTAAAAGTTGAGAGTAAATAAGATAATTTATGCAACAGTCATAAAAGTATGAAAATGCTTTTTTGAAATTTCTTTTCAGATATTCTACGAATTTATTTTCTGGCAGTACAAAGAATCTTCTAGTTTCATTCATTTGAAAAATACACAAAAACGTATTTTGAAAGAAAATATGACGGAAGGATGCTTTAGAATAGATAAACAAATACACTTAATCAAAACTTGAAAGACATAATTATTTTTTCAAATATTTATTTCTCAAAAAATAATTTCAAATGTGAAGAAGCTGAAGAAAAATGAATTATCTGGGGAAAACATTTGAATTGGTTTAGAAACTTAAACTGTTTGATAACTGCCAAAAAATAAAAGTTTCTTTTGGCAGTAAATGATTTGGAAATATTTATAGTATGACTTTATTTATATGGATTCACGATGCTTCTAAAATATTATTGACTATAAAAAAAAGGAGAAAACGTAGTATTATTTTAAGCCCATTTTAATTTAGTTAGTCATTTTCCAATAGTGTAAAAAAATTGTAACATAAAGAAACAAAAAGTTCTCTAAAAATGTATTATTTAAAATTTTTAATAAAGTTTATTTTTGGATAATTTTCCTGATACATTTGATGATAACTAACTATATTAAATAATGTTTAAAACATTACCAACACCTGCAGTTTTAAGTTGTAATTGCAATACGATGGAAACAAAACAAAAAATCCGCAACTAGACAGCATATGAATCAATTAAACTTTTAAATTAATCTTTAGCTTCCGTTACAAGAAATTTGTGGAGAACAAAAAAGCCTGAACTGAAACTTTGTAATATCTACGGTAAAACTAGTTTGGTTCTAACAATTGCAGTGAATTAAACGCTTCAAACCAAACTACATCAATCAACTCGGTTTCATTCAACATTAGACTAGACTTTTGAAAGTTATTTTGAAAGTTTTACAAAGAATTACATATTAATATGTCAGTGTTTTCTTCTCCAACACTGGTAAACACCTTTAAGCGAGAGAAAACTATCCCCATTTTTTAGCTTCGTTTTCAGCATCTTGATTACTTTGCTCTACATCTTCCAAAAAAATTTTATTTTCGCTTGTTAGAGATTGCTTGAGGTTTCTTATAAATTGTGTCGTAATAAACTACGACACAATTTATAAAGAAACCTCAAGCAATCTAAAACAAACGAAAATAACAATTATTTTTGGAAGATGTAGATAGAAATCAAGATGTGAAGTACGAAGCTAAAAAATTTGGATAGTTTTCTCTCCCTTAAAGGTGTTTAACAGTGATGAGAAGAAACACTGACATATTAATATGACATTAATTAATTAACTCTGACATATTCTGAAGTCCTGTGTTGAATTTTGCGTTTCTTTCAATGGGTGGATACATTTAGAAAGCAAAGTTCCAATTGTTCGGCCAAGTTTGCTACAG